>OX465095.1:29543613-29924347 GCA_949987625.1 Chalcis sispes | reverse complement strand
CTGGAGTGATATAAACCCAAGATGGATGTCGGATACTCGCAGTACTCAATATCCTCAGAAAGTGAATGTCTGGGCTGGCGTTATAAACAACATTACTGTTGGGCCCCTGTGATTAAATATGAAGCAACGCTCCGAAATTAAATTATCCCAGCGATTCACGCAATTGTGGACAATGATTTTGATCAAACGTTGTTGTTCCAGCAAGACGGTGCACCACCTCATTATGAGCGAGGTGTGCGTGCTTCTTTAAATGGAGTGTTTTCAGGAAGGTATATAGGCAGAGGAGGTGCAATAGAATGGCCAATCAGATCTCCTGAGCTTAGTCCACTTGATTATTTTTTGTGGGATTACCTTAAAGATAAGGTATATCAAACGAAACCAGCGAACCTCGATGAACTTCAGCAGAAAATAAGGGATAAAATTATTATAACTGATGAAGGTATAATTCGTCAAGCTGTAGCAGCATTTTACTACCGCATAACACATTGCCTGGCAGTTGAGGGTGGAAACTTTGAGCTAAAATGAATTTGCTAAAATAAAATTGATTGATATTTGACTAAAGTGATTCAACATTGCCTTCGCCTGACGATCTTCACTCGGTCTTGCCTTTACTGGCTGGGCATCACACTACCTTGTCTTAACTGGCTGGTGTAGCTCTTTTCCGTGCCTTCACTGGCTGGGCATCATACCAACTTGCCTTAACTGGCTGGGGTAGACTTTAGCCTTGCCTTTACTGGCTGGGCATCACACCACCATGCCTTAGTTGACTGGGATGAACGAAAATCTCAGTTTCTTTACGCTACCTTACCTTAATTAGCTGGTATGAATGCAAGCTTCATTTTATCGAATGCTTTACAAATATTATTCCTAAATATGACGTTGAAGATCAAGATATTACCATGGGACAGCCAAGGGAATTTTTTGCAACGTTTTGCTGAAACATGTTTTTTGAGAGACGCCTACTTTTCAAGATATTTAACGGGTCAAAAAGCAGACGAAAATACTTAAATACAGCAATGATATCTTCGCTTATTTATATCTGTTTGAAAATCAATACTTTTAGAACTTAGGTAATTACCTATCTTTAATATGGAAGCCTATCCACCAAATTGTAAACATAATGAAAATATTGGGGAAATATAGGAATAATTTTTGGAGAGCTGAACGTTTGTATGCTCAACTTTATTCTAATAGAAGGCATCCAACTAAGGTAACCATTAAAAGCCTTATCTAGAGAGCAAGTGATGGGCCTATGGTTCGTCAACCACGACATCACGAATATGATGTTCATGATAATCGTGTTATAATCATTTTTGCGAAAATTTATCTCGATCCTTATATTAGCACTCGTCGAATCGAAAGAGAAATTGTCAAAAAAGAAAGTTTTCATTAAAGAAAAAGCTACTTTCGTTTAAAATAACCTACTTTCGGACAAAATCGGAAATTAAAAGGTACGCCACTTCGATTCCTTTTTGAAACCCTACAACTTTTATATGAAACGATTTTCGATACCTGATCACCCAAACGAGTTATTGGTGGTGATATATTTAAAGATCATAAATTGTATAGATAAAATTTTCATGTAAAATTCATAGAAATAGAATGGAACCTACCAGCATCTTTTCTATTACACAAAATTAACCCTTTGCTCTCGAGCCTTTTTTGGCTAAAAATGTAAGCTGAGCCTAGTCCACGAAAGTATTTCCGGGAGAAATATCTTATCACACATCGTAAATAAGCAAATCGAGTTACAAAAGACTGTAACGCCGTAGCAGTGCCGCTCGAGTCGATACTTCAAATCAGCCGGGCGCCGTATCGGTGCCGCTCGAGTTGACACTTCAAATCTGGCGGGCGCAATTTCGGCGCCGCTCGAGTGCAAAGGGTTAATATTATGTGTACATCGTGCTTTAACAAAACGTTTTACCTTATTTTATTTAAATATATATTTTATCGATCGTAACTCATGCAATCCTAAACTTAATAGTTTGTTTTTATTTATTTCTATTACCGCAATCAATTTTTATTTTAGTTTTATACACGTATATTTTAGTAAACACAGGGAAAGACACTCTGAAATTGACTTTAAAGTTTATAACTTTGCAAGGCGGCGTTAAGGGGTTAGGCTACTCTAGAATTTTCGAAAATTGTTTTCTTTTTTTTTCTTAAATTGTCCCCTAAGACCTCAAAAATGATGTCCCAAAAGATTATGGTCGAAAAGAATCTCTAAGTACTCGGTGTTCGAATTTTAGTACAAGGCCCCCTGGTCTCCTTTTGTGAGCGCTGTGTCTTCAAACGCGTGTATCTCAAAACTGTATTTTTTAAGTTTGCCGGAAACATAACTCAGACAATTTTTAACCGATTTACTTGTAATATTAAATATATATCTTGAAAAATACATTGTCTATGGAAGTACGTAGGATTTTTTTTTATATTGCATAGTTCATTTGTTATTTACAATTATCTGATGATTTTTTAGGCAAATTTTTCACTTTTCACTTTGAAAGTGCGCCATTTGGCCAAAAATTAATATATTGAAAAAAAACTACGTACTTCTATAGCAGTTATTATATAAATCAAAACAAAAAAAAAAAATTGGCTCATTATAATTCAAAAGTTACAGGAGCTGTTTGTTCAGCCGTGGACGCTGAAAAAACGGAGACTTTATCGGAAAAACGCTGCACAGCCGCCATTTTGAAATTAATCGCTTCAAAAAAATTTTTGTATACAGTCACTGATATGTATAATAAATACTCTTTATTGGAATCTTGATTTATTTTGTAGTATTTCTGAAAAAAAAAATCCTAAAAAAGCCTATTTTTTCGGCCTCTAGAGTGGTCTAACCCTTTAAAATGAATACTTGTGTACAAACCTCCATCTGATTTTTAAAGCATAATCTAATTACTCCCCGAAATCCGCTATTTCGATTTTTTGAATTTATTATATCTAGTAATACTCGCAACCTCAAAACGAGTCTGAGAACATACAACTTATCGAAATCAGTTTGTTTATTTAGTAATTTAGAGGGAACATAGAAACAGACAGATACGTACACATAGATCAAACAATCTACTTTGGAATTTCGGAGAAGCTCACAAAACACACACACGCATGCATGCACATTGTGAAATAGCTCAGGATCTGCTCTAATAACTGGTTCAGGAGAAAAAGGTTGACATAGTCATTATCAGTAAAGGATACGGAAAATTTGAAAAACCAAGTTAGGTAGGGGACACCGTAGGCAAAGCGTCGATTTGGGTATGTGAAAATATTCATCAATTCAGTAAGACGCCTAGCCCACATCTTTACTTTGCCCGGGTGAAAATTGCTGGTATGAGAATACACAGCTGCTACCTTCCGCCCAATGATGACATCAACGAGTTTCTGAATTGTCTGAATGCTATTGTGGCTAGTGATGACCTCAAAACTGCTAGTTGTGATATAGGGAGATATTAATCCATAGGCTACAGAGTGAGGCTTGTCGAGAATTAAAATCACTCAACGCTTTTGCGATATTGGAACTGGAGATAACCAACACAGAAATATTGCCGACATATTTTAAAAGCGGCAGGTTGTCTATTATCGACTTGATCTTCATAGACCCTAGGCCAATGGGAGAAATGCTTAACTGAAGAGTGAGTGATCATTATACAGGCAGCAATTATTACGCGCTAACATACGAATCACAAGTTACTCTTAGAACATCTGTAGATACCAACAGCAGTAACGCGAAGGCATGGGCACTAAGAACTTTGAACCATAAATCATTCCTTTACTTATTGGAAGATACTAGGCTAGATGGAGGGTACGTATGTACCAAAAATCAAATTTCCGCAGATGAACATCAGTTTATTGGTAGAACACGGATATTGCAACTATACACCGAGAGTGTTTCCACACCAGAAGGATACATCAAAGAGATAGAGAAAGCAAGCTCATGGTGCGCTACTTGAACAACTGAGAGTGGCCTACTAAAAGAATAGGAAAGAGCTCAGGACTTTTATTAAAGCAGCAAAAAAACAGGTGTTAGCAGATGCTTTGAGAGGAAGTGGACCGTAATTCCTGGGGCGAACCATATAAAACGGTTATGCAAAAGATAAAATCCAGGTGTAACAAAGCTCCAAGAGGTTCAATATTCCTAGAACGGGTAGTACATTATCTGTTTTCAAAACACTTGGCGTTCACTTGGAAGTCCATTGCTAAGAAGATTTCTATTTAGAAGGCATCCGGACCAGATGGAATTCCCAATATTGCCATAAAACTGCAGCACTTTATGTGTTGGATATATTTTTGGCGGCATTCAATGATCTAAATGAAGGAACGTTTCTAGCGCAGTAGAGAGAGCAGAGATTGGTGCTGCTCGCCAAGGGACACAAACCACCAGACGAACCGAAATCATACCGACAACTCTGCATGTTGGATATCTTGAAGAAGCTATTTGAATGTATCATATATGCTAGACTTGAATTGACTGTACATCAAGCCAGTAACCTATCAGAAAACCAGTTTAGATTGCGGGAGAGACGCTCATTGATAGATGCCATAGGAGGAGTGGTGGGAGAAGCCACAGACGTCTTACAGGATAGTCAATCTTTTAAGTGACGCCTTTAACTCGATTAGATAAATGGACGTTATATGGTTATTAGAACGCTTCAAAATATGGCCCTATCTGTATTTGAGATAAAATAGCAATATCAAAAGATCAGGTGCAAGTAGTTGAGGAATAATTTAAACAAAACATTTTTTTTTTTTTTTACTTATTAAATTAACAAATTTTATAAATTTAATTTATTTAAGTTTACAAATATTTTAACTATAAACCGCAGCGAATGCTAACTACAAAATGCGAAAATACAGAACTACTGAAAAGCTGCTAAAATGCTGCTATGCCGAAATGCCGAAATGCTGCCGCACGACTCAAGCGTGCACTTTTTATAACTTCGTAGCAAGCTATGCCGAAACTTCCCCCTCTATATTTCTCGCGGCCAATCAGCTTCGATCAAGGGCTAAAAGCAAGGTATCACAATACATAGCATTTTCATCACACAATTATATAATTTACTATTATTATATAATTTACCATTTTCTTTCTAAATTTTCATAGTTTTCATTGGAAGGGTGGGTGCTCACTGCATACTCAGCTCCCTGACGGACTCGGTTCCACCTTACAGTTTCCCCTTACCGTTGGACCCATATAACTCGAGGCCAAGTCTCGCGGCGGGTCAAACAGCCTCGGGGAACACAGTTACCCCGAGCTGAGGGCGATGGTGGATAATTCGACGCCGACTCTAGTCGTCCGCAAGCACCCGTCTCGACAATCCGAGAATCACCCCTATCCTGATTTTACTACAATCATTGCAATAAGTAAACGTTAGATCCTAGATTTATCTTCCATTATTTCTAATGAAAATTTCACTTAAATAATTTTACAAACATTAATAATATGCGTGTTATTTTATCGCCCCTAAGGAGCAATAAATCATATTATTTTTATACACCAACATTCAAAATAAGTGCATATTTGCCTTTCCTTCTTTCCCTTGGCCGATTACAATTAAAATCACAATTTCATACAAATTGTTGAATCATATCATAGTCACATTATCTCGATTTTCATTTATTTTAAAATAAATATTTTATTTTATTAAATAGAAAGAATATTATACGCATTTTAACTATGTTTAGCCTTGGCCTACTTCCGCATTCTTCGGCTAAGACTTTTATTTCTGCATTTGCACTTCCGCGTTTTACTTCCTCATTGTACTTCCGCGTTTCAACGGTTCTTTGCCATATAAGGCAACGATTTAACCCCCGTCATTGAATAACTTTAGATATACATAAAATTGTAGAATATTATTTTTATTTTATTTTAAAACTTCTTCAATATGTCTTAGTTATTTTTTGTTGACTTCTTACATACAAAATAATTTTTCCTACATAACAAGTAATTTTTTCTCGACTATTTTCCCCAAATTATTTATTAATTTTAATCAAATAAATTTATTTATTTCAATATATCATGCTATCGGTAACAATCTGCGTAAGATTATGTTGAGCTACCTTACAAGTAGAATTCTAAAATATAACAGACGGAAGTTCGCTAACCTATAAAATCTAGGAAGGCGTACCGTTTGATTCAGTACTTTGTCCGCTGTTCTGGAACGTACTTTATAACGGTCTTCTACGATAGTCTTTACCAGGTGGTGTCGAATATCGTAGCCTTCGCAAATGACTTTGTACTTGTTGCAATTGCAAAGGCAATTAATGAGATCGAATATATTGCTGACATCACCATCGAGACCCTAGCGTACTGGCTAATGGACCACAGACTGCGGCTGGCGAAAGAAAAAACTCAGATAGTGCTTATCTTCTGAACCAAAAAGAGAAGATATGCCACTTTTACAGTAATTGAACAGAGAATACAGACTAAGGAAATATCGAGTAGTCATCTCAGTAGTCACTGTAGACGCGAGGCTATCATTCAAAAAGCATTTATGAAACGCGGTCTTAAAGGCGATAAAAGTGGCCTGACTATTAGAGGATATCATGCCTAATATTAGAGGACCCTAACAACTAAGATCTCTTCTGTCCATGATAGTAAGCTTTGTAATTCTTTACGAAGCACCGATATGGGTAGATGCCCTACGAAATCATATAAACTATGGAGGAGCTAGCCGAAGAGCAAGTACAATAGCCGTGCTCAGAGCCTTTGCCTACCGCACCGAATCGGATACATTGTCCTATCGGTGATTGTCGGAGTTCCTCGTATTGATTTATTGGCAATGGAAAGAGCCGATAAATTTTACAAAATAGGGTGGTGAGAAGGAGAGGAACTATTATGGTGTAGCCGCAGCATATCCAGGAGGATAATGGGAAAATAGTACCGGCAGTGGAAAAAAAAATTTGGAAATAAAGATTTTTGTATGGTTATTGCTAAAAGTTATTTAAAAAAAAAAAGCATTATCTGTTACAAAACCTCATGAAATTAAACAAACTCTTAGGCAAAAAACTGTTCTAACAAACAATGTTTTATAAGAAGTAAAATGGGTCTGAAGTCTGCAACGTTAGAGTACAATGAAATAATTATTTACATTTAAATAAAGCTGCTAAAAATGTACAAATTATATTTAAATCCGTATCTGAATATTTTGTTATGCTATAAAATACTAAGACTAAAAAAATATAAATATAAATTTTAAACTAAACAGTTTTTAAAAAATTTCGTTGGACTCCAACGTTGGAAACTTCAAACCCATGAAGTAAAAAAGAGGTTTGCAAGTCATCTAATTTATGTTTTTGCACAAATTGTTTTGACACCTTAAAAAATATTATAATTTTTTTATAAAATAATAAGACGAATAAATAAAAAAACAAGTCGACAAAGTTCTTAAAGTAAAAAGATTAAAACAAAAAAAAAATATAAAATGTATTATATTTATAAATAATAGAAAACAATTTTCTAAAAAAAAGAAGCGGTTCTCTGTTATAATCTAACTTCCCGTGGTAAGAACTGGACAATGCTGTATCTAATTATTTACATGTATAATGGCAGAGTGATGATTATACTGTTTTCAAACCAATAAAAAAACATTCATAATTATTTTCTAGAAACGTGTAAGTTTTACGAAAAAATTTTATAGAACGAGAAGTGCTCAGAATTATGAAAGAATACATATGAACCTTTCCAGAAGTTTTTGAGTGAATTATGAATTTTTCAAAATTGACGTTTTTTTGAAAAACTCAAAAATGGCTCAGAAACTTACGAAAGAATTCATGCATAGTTTTTTAATTATTCTAAACCTTCTTGTCTATAATTTTTTTTCGTAAAGTTTAAACTTGTCGAGAAAAAAAATCATGAAGTTTTACATAATGCTGTTTCACAAAAACCGCCATTTTGAAACAACTATGTAACGTCGGTATGCACACCGCCGTTTTTTTTTTTTTTTTAAATTTTTTTTTTATGCTCTTATTCTCCTTCCCTCTCTTATCTGCTATATATTATATAATTAGGTTATAATTTATTTTTTAAGTTAAGTATTTATTTAAATTTAATATTATAATATTAGTTAATTAAGTTTGTTATAATTTATTTAGAATTAGTCAAATATAAATATATTTTTTTAATTTTAATTAATCGAAAATAATTACATTACAATATTAGTTGTTCAAGTTAGTTATAAAATATTTAGAATAAATTTATGATTTTTTTTTTTAAATTTAGTTATTTAAGTTAATTATAGTTTGTTTAGATATATTTATATTTTTCGAATTTAGTTTAGTTATTTAAGTTAATTATAAATTATTTTTGTTTAATTAAACGAATATATTTATATTTAAGTAGGTAGCTATTTTATATTAAGTTATTTGCAACAAGGCATTCTTCTATCTCTCTTTTTCTCAAATTTCAATCACAAGAAGAAGTTCCAAAAAATATCCTATTACGAACAACGCGTGGCAAACTGCAAACGCTGCACCAACTTCTACAATCAAAAATGCGAAAATTGCAAATTCTGGTACATCTTTATTTGGAAGTCGCAGAAAAATTTTCAAGTGGAAACTGAGATAATGAGCCAGGCAACGGTGAAGAAAAAATCACTCCCTCGGACTCTCCGACATTCTCAGACTGGGAGTCAGGGTCGAGTGTAAGTAACTGCAGTATATACAATTTCATACTTCAACCGCCAGATACGAGCTGAGAAGAAGAAAGAGAGAGAGAGAGAGAGAGAGAGAGAGAGAGAGAGAAGAGGGAGAGAGAAGAATTGCCTGCCACTACGCTTTTATTATATAAAGTAAATTTATTTGTATTTATTCTTTTTTTCATTTCTTTTTTTTTTCAATTATTCTTTTTTTTTTTCGAAGGAATTTTCGGCCGGAAAGCGGCCGATAGTTCCTCTCCCTGTGACACACGTTCGCTAGGACCTTCTCCAGAGCAGGGCTCGAGGCTGGTTCTGTTTTTAAAATAGAGCCTCCTGCATCTGCTGAATCCTGAAACGCACACTCACTCTTTACAAAATCCCGTAATCCAAACCTCAGCCACTAAGAAAAAAAAAGTTTAGCACCAGAATTTTAAAAATTTCAGACATCCGGGCTGTGATTTCTGGTAATAATTTGCTCATTTTAATGCAACAACATTGGTGAAAATCAATTAGAAAAAAAAAAAAAAAAAAAAAAAAAAAAAAATTCGTGACTTTTTTGGAATGCAAAAATATTAAAGAATTTGATTTTCTTTTCTAAATAAGTTCCAAATTCTGAAGCAGTATCCTCAAAACTTTCCATATGGAATTTCATTAAAAAAATAGATTTGTTTTCCTAACAACACACTGCACTTAAAGTTTTGTGCACAAATTTGGCTTTTTGCGCATTAATGAATTAATCTTACTCGACTTCTACTATTGTGCAAATATTTCTAATTATTTACAATGCATTAACCCTTTACGGCCTAAAGTCTCTTTCCGCGAACGTAAACTTTAGCCCCTTCAAAATATGACTAATTCATCTATTTCTTTTTTGAAAAGTACCTTACCCATTATTTTCGGATGTGCTCCTTCAGAATCTGCTATCAGAAATTCAAAAAAATGCACTTAAATATTATTTTTTTTCGATTTAACTTAAAAAATGACAATTGACCTCTTTTTTTCTATAAATTCCATATTTTCTATGAATTCTAATATCTTTAAATGGAAACAATTTATATCATGAGTGATCTCAATCTCTTGCCTTTCTGATGCGACCTTCCGTTTTCAAAAAGCTGTAACGGCCGCTTCAAAATGGCCGTTTAAACAATGCAGGGTAAAATAAAACTTTGACAGTTATTTACAAGAACAGGATCAACTTAACGAAAAAATGTTACAGAACAAGAAGTGTTTAGAATTAACCAAAAAATACGTGTGAATTTTTTCAAAATTTTTTGAGACAAGTTTCCTCGAATCGATAAACCCGCGAAATTTAAATTGAAAGTTGGTCTTACTTTTTGATCATAGTATACCATAGGAAACGTGGCAAGGGCCAAATAATTGCTCTAGACAGATGTGCCACAATCTTTCAGACTTAAATAATAACCTTTATGGTCTGTGCACAAACAGCCACAAATTGCAGGAATTTAAAACTATATTGGCTGCCGAGTCATGTCAGTATCAAGGGTAACAAAGCAGTGAATAACCTAGCAAAACTACACAAAGCTGGGTTGATTCCGAACTAGTATAGGCATTTAGATGAGTTAAATTAAAGATAAACTGACTTAATTACACAAGAAAAACTATGATCACTACAGCAATCGAAATATTGTGACCTGCAACTGTTGAACAGAATTCATGCCAGAATCGCCACACACCTTATAAGTGGTAATAGTTCGCTGAATTACCACATATATAGTATACAAGTCATTACATATCCGAAATGCAAACGATGTGATAAAGAAACTGCCATATACATTCTTCGCGACTGTCCATCACTGATGGGCAAAATACGTAAGCACTTAGGCTTAGACTTTCTTGAAATATCTGAGCTCAAGTACTAGCAACTTAAAAAGCTCGTGAACTTCTACAAAGAGCAGAAGATGATCTAATTCCACTACTATTAGCTGCGCCACCAATTTCCCGCAGTTTGTCAATAGATCGCTCCAGCAGTAAGTGCTTGTCGATTTCGAAATCCAAACGTCATGAAACAACCTTAGAAATATAGCAAACAAATCGCTCTAACGCATTAGTGATTTTGCTTTGGCATCATGTGTGAAAATGTCTTATTTTGTGTCAAAAAATCGACATTTGCGGGAAGTGTTGCTTTTCTTCTTTTATTCGAAGAAAATGGCGGCTGAAGTATATCGGGAGCTCCAAAACGTTTACGAAGATGCTGCTTTAAGTGAAACAACGTGACGTGATTAGTTCTATCGCTTCAAAGACGGTGATTTCGATATCGATGACCGACCGCGTGAAGGAAGGCCAAAAACCTTCGGAGACGCTGAATAAGAGGCATTGCTCGACGAGGATTTATGACAAATGAAAAATAAACTTGCTTCAGTATTAGGAGTTACCTGCCAAACCATTTCCAAGAGATTGCACGCGTCGTAAATGATTCAAAATCAGGAAACTTGACTTTCTTACGATTTGAAGCCAAGGGACGTTGAGAATCGTTTTTTCGCCTGTAAACTGCTCCAGTGGCAAAAACAGAAAGGTTTTCTTCATTGCACCGTGGCAGGTGATAAAAAATAGATTCATTACAGTAACCCAAAGAGAATAAAGTCATGGGGACTGCTCGGTCATGCTTCTAAGTTGTCGGCTCGGCCCAATATTGACGCTGCGAAGGTTTGGTCGGACCAGGTCGGTGTTATTTATTATGAGCTGTTAAAACCAAATAAAACCATCACTGAGCAACGGTATTGAATTCAATTGATGTGACTGAGCCAAGCACTACGCGAAAAACGGCCACAGTACGAGCAGAAGCACAAAGAAGTGATTCTACTGCATGACAATGCTCGGCCTCACGCTGCCGGACCCTTTAAGACCTATTTAAAAATAATGCACTGTCCAATTATTACTTGTTCTATTTGATGGCACATGGTCTGGCTGATCAGCAATTCCGTTCTAAAGATCAAAAATTGACTTAATTCGTGGATAGCTTTAAAAGATGAACACTTTTACCGTAACGGTATTCAAGCTCTACCAGAAAAATGGGAAAAAGTTGTAGCTAGCGAAAAACAATACTTTGAATGATTCATTTGTAACCATTTTTGTACAATGAAGTTGCACTTCCATCAAGAAAAACAGCGAAAACTTAGTTGCACGTCTAATAATATACGATTATAACTCCGTAATCGGAACTGGTACTACTAGTAAGGATAATGGCGTGTATGGCGCTAGAGGGGATGCAAAGGGCCTAGGCCTAGGCATCTCAAAAGAAGGACTTTACCTTACTAACAATATATCTATTTATTAAAATTTTTTTTAATGCAACCCAATTTGCTGGATAATACTCATTCTAATGCTTTGCTACTAATTTTTTATATAATAAGAAAAAATAATACTTCGTTAACTGCTTATTCTGTTGTAACAAGATTAGTAGCAAATTTATTGCTTCGTTGGGTAAAATGTGTCAATAGCTGTCTTCCTCTTTCATGTTTCGAAATAGCTTCTCGAGATATATTTTAACGCTTTTTACATTTTAATTTAAATTTTTCTAAATCAGTTATTTTTATATATTTACTTATTTATTTATTCATTTATTTAGTTACTTACTTATTAAGCATTTCTATTTGATTAATTAATAATTTTTTTTTAACTCATTTCACTTTCGCAGATACAATAAGTATTTTGGGTAAGATAAATTAAGATGAATTATGAAAAATTTTAAAGACTTTCTTTGATGATTTCTTGATCCATTTCTTCTTGCAATCAGACTTGGAGCCTCTGAGTATCTTTGAATAAAATAAACCACAACAATTAGATAAAACCACCGTTTACTATCTTCATAGTTTTTTCACTCACCAAGTTGGAGGGGAGCCATATGAAACAGTCTAAGCGGTATCCTGTCTGCATCGCCACACATTGTTCTCAGTAAGTTCAAAACGACCCGAAAGTCGTAATTTTTAACAAAACTTAAAAATTTTTATTGCGAAATACTTGTGTGTAGAAAACAATAAGACGCTCGAAGTGCTTTCTGGCAAAAATTTCTTGGATGATTTTGAAAATTTGAATTACTTCACATAGATTTCAAAAATCCAACATATTAAAACTACAATCTTACGATCCAAGAACTCAAAGCAAAAATAAAAATCTAGAAAAAATGTCAAACAGGATTTCGAGGTTTCCGATTCAAAATTAAACATTTACTTAATGATACAAGATTTCTGAAGGTTTTCTGAAAGTTATTTAACAGTCACGTGAAGGACGATTTTTGATGAAAAGGATTCGAACGTCTCTTTTTTTTCTCATCACGAGTATTTTTCGACAACAATTTTTTAATTTAGCTAAAAATTGCGACTTGGTGGTTTCAAACCAATTTAGCAATATAGCCTCAATGTGCACCAGTTAAGTTATAAGTATTGGGTGTACAACTTTGCTTCTGCCGTTTTTTTCCGAAAATTGAGGCTTTATTGTAAAAAACTGGTTATGCATTTATGATTCAAAGTATTGTCCATCGCTAGCCACTACTTTCTCCCATATTTCGGGCAGCATACAAATCCCGCGTTAAAAAAACTGGTCATCTTTTGAATCGATCCACGAATTGATCCAATTTTTTATTTCTTCATAAGACCCGAAGTGCTGGTCAGCCAGGCCGTGTGCCATTGATCGAAACAAGTGATAGTCCGAGGGAGCAACGTCTAAAGAATACGGTGGGCATGGTAGGACTTCCCATTTCAAAGTTTCCAAGTATGTCTTGACCACTTTCGCAACATGGGGTCGAGCATTGTCATGCTGTGAAATCACTTTATCATGTCTCTCGTTGTATTGCGGCCGTTTGTCTTTCAATGCTCGGCTTAAACGCATTAATTAAGTTCGACAACGATCGCCTGTGATTGTTTCAGTCGGTTTTAACAACTCATAATACACTATGCCGAGCTGGTCCCACCAAATACTGAGCATGACCTTGGAACCGTTAATATTCGGTTTGGCCGTCGACGTGGAAGCATGGCCGGGATATCCCCATGATTTTCTGCGCTTGGGATTATCGTAGTGAACCCATTTTTCATCCCCAGTCACAATGCGATGCAGAAATCCCTTCCGTCTTTGCCTTGCAAGCAGCTGTTTACAAACACACAAACGCCGTTCAACATCGCTCGGCTTCAACTCGTACGGCACCCAATTTCCTTGTTTCTGAATCATTCCCATGACTCTCAGGCGTTTTGAAATGGCTTGTTGCGTCACTCCCAATGATCCTAACAATTCTTGTTGCGTTTGACACGAGTCTTGATCAAGTAATGCCTCCAATTCTGCATCTTCGAAAACCTTCTTTCTTCCACCGCCATGCTGGCCTTCGACGTTGAAATCGCCGTTCTTCAAGCGTTGAAACCACTCTCGGCACGTTTTTTTACTAGTAGCGGCCTTATTATAGGTATTTGAGAGCATTCGATGAGCCTCAGTCGCAGATTTCTTCATATTAAAGCAGAAAATTAAAACCTCCCGCAAATGACGAGAATTTGGCTCGTAAGCTAACATGTTGAATCGAGAATAACTTTATGATGCAGACACAAGTCGACTAATATTTCGATGGCGTTATGTTTACAAATACCTAAGCTTATTGTATGACATCTATGATCTATTTATTTCAACTACCACTTATCGCTACAGCCATTTATTGCAAAACGGCGGAAGCAAAGTTGTACACCCAATATAATGGACGAATTTTCGTTTGTCACAAAAGAAAAGAAAAGGAGTAAAATTAGAAAGAGAGTGAAGCATTCAACGAAGATCGGGAGAGCAAAAGAAAAAGAGAGAGTTAAAGAAAAGCAGACTAACAGTCAATCAGCCGAGGGGTCCCCGGCAAGTAAGAGAAAAAGTGCAAGGAAGAGAAGAAACATTGTTGTACCGACAAGGCTGCAATCGAGGAACTGCCACTTGCCGAATTTCAGCACAAGCCGAGCAGCCGAGGATAGACCGAGCGGTGCCGTCACCGAATTTTGTCGTCCTAGCTGCCAGACAGCAGCCGACAACCGATGACGAGCCTCACTCACACGCATACAATAAAAAAGGTACCACTACCCTTATATATATTCTAACGCCACTAGGGATCAGGGTGGCGTACAATGTAGGGAAGCGGTCGGATAGCTTACCAACATACTGTCGACAAACTGAGTAAAACAAAACAGAAATCGTTTATTAAATCTTAATATTAATTACAAATTTTTCAATTCGCGATTTTACGCGAGCCCAGGACGCCAGCTACACATGTATAGCGCGGTTTCTTACACTGCACTTCTGTTCGCACGGTTAGCTCAAGGTTAGAGCGGTCGCGGGCATACAAGATGCGAAAACAATAAAATAGCGCGTAGCACGCGTCGCGATCGCACACACACTCGGGGAGAAACGAAGACGGTTTGGTGAAGAATGCCTCCTTGTAGCAGTTACTGCACCTGGGTACACTTACTAGAAATCTTAAACGCACTCGAATACAAAAAAGAACGCTTCGCCCGCTTGTACACGCCCGTTTTTAAATACTACCAGGTTGTTCAATAAGTTTTGCGGCTCGATAAGAAAAACACAATTTTATGGTTTGAGATACACTTTATTATTCAGTATAGTCTCCCTGAACATCAATACACTTGTTCCAACGAGATTCCAATTTATAAATTCCATCCCTGAAGTGAGAATCTGGAAGGGCTGCTAAATACGCTTCCACATGTGTTATGACCTCATCATTTGATGAAAAATGCTCTCCGGGCATGAATTTTTTTAGGTCTGGAAACAGATGGAAGTCGCTAGGGGCCAAATCTAGTGAATAAGGTGGATGCTCCAACAATTTGAACTTTAGATCATGGATTTTAGCCATTGCCAAAATGCTCTTGTGACACGGTGCATTGTTCTGATGAAAAAGGATTTTTTTCTTCTGCAAACCGGGTCTTTATTCACGAATTTTTTCCTTCAGCTGGTCTAAAAGGTTACAATAACATTCAAAATTTATACTTTTACCAGTTTGCAAGTAATCCACAAACAAAATTCCTATCGCATCCCAAAAAACTGATGCTAATACCTTCTTGGCCGATTTCTGGACACGAACTCGTTTCGCAGCCGAAGAACAAGGTTTACACCATTTTTTAGCCTCTTGTTTTGATTCAGGATCATGGTGATAGACCCAAGTATCATCCATAGTGATAAATTGACGCACAAAATCCACTTTATCCTTTCGAAAACGCTCTAAATATTGCTGAGAAAGTCGCATTCGAATGTGTTTTTGTTTCATTGTTAGTGAATGCGGCACCCATTGTGTACACGGCTTTCTGAAACCCAATACTTCAGTCAAAATGTTGCGTACACTGCCCAATGAGATGCCTAGGGCTTCTACTAAATCTCTTATAGTCACTCGACGATTTTCCAATACGATTTTCGGTATTTTTTCTACGATTTCTGGTGTTGTTGCTATTTTTAGACGCCCTTGACGTGGATCGTCTTCAAGGCTTGTACGACCACGTTTAAATTCAGCAACCTATCTTCCTACTATACTAATTGAAGGCGAAGAGTCCTTATAAACTTTTAAAATTGGTTCATAGATTTCCTTTGCTTTTAAACCTTCAAGAAAAAGACATAAGAAAGGATACCGAGAGTAAACGGAAATCAGGGAAGAAAAGGGGAACGGACACCCAACTACCTGTTGCACTTCCAAATCAACCCCTAATCTCACTAGACACTGTCCCGTGTGACCACAAATCTCCGTTTCCATTTTTCTCTACCGTAGACATGGCAACGCCAACGCTGAAGGCTAGTCCTGCGGAAGGCACGGCTCAACCAATAACATTAAAAGATGCACTTAGCGTAGTCCCCGAGTTCAACAGCCATGACATACTGTTGAGCTAATTCTAAACTAAATCATGCATTTTTGAAAAATATTTTCTGAATGGTCGTTTCCTCGAACGATAGAGACAAATTCGTGTTCCTGTGGAAAGACAATTTTTTTTTTTTAGTCTGAAAGCCATAAGTTCTGATCTATCTTTTGATAGTCCTTAGTCTCCGCACAGATCACTTAGTTTATCTTGGTTAAACTTCTCAGCATCTGCATTATTTGCCTCAACATCACATTCGTCTGTGCTAAAAGTTGCACTTTCTTCACTCTCAAATGATTTATCTGTCATATCTTCATTAGTTAAAATCTCCTGTTCCTCTTCGTCTAATTCCATGCTATCGTCATTTGTGTGAAGAGGAACTGGAAAAGTCACAGATGTAACGCGTGCATATGAAATAGAATCTTTGTTCTTTCGGTTGTATTCTTTAACGTTTGTTAAGCAAAAGTAACAGTCGTATATATGGTCTTTCGAAGATCTCTATATCATTGACCGAAAAATACCTGATTGTTAATTTTATTAAGGATATTCCGGCATCTAGAAAATATAGTTTTGGGGGTATAAGAGTTGTTCAATGAGTTTGTATCGATGCTATAACATTGGTTACAATTTGTTTTTAATGAATCTGAAAACATGAATTTTTTCGTGTGTGAAATATTACGTATAAGATTACGTAATAGGATATACTTTTTTATGTATCGCAACTTTCAATTAAGAACTTCGATCTTAGATCATCGTCTAGTTTGACACGCTCTACTTTTACTTAAGCATCCGTATGAATGTTGTCTCTTGCGGATACTCTGTACCAGTGAATCCGCCTAGTGGCGTTAAGGTCATGCTATAGTACTATATTCTATCTAGTGTAGTTGTCTCACTATCCGGTAAAGTCCCTGGGTTGCGACCTCAAAATGTTACGAGATAGGGCTTCGGAAACCCAGAATCGGCGGCTGGTCAGGGTGAGAAAGAGGGCCCGCAGGTGTCATCATTATGCGACCGTAGCTCTACACTGGTGGGAAACTTGGCCTCTGTAAAGTCAAATGCTACAAGAAATCCAACATGTTCTATTAATGTGAACAGTTTTTGTGTTGTGTGTGGGGAGTATATTCCACACACAAAAAAATTCATGTTTTCAGATTCATTAAAAACAAAATATAACCAATGTTATGGCATTGATACAAACTCATTGAACAACTATTATACTACCAAAACTATATTTTCTAGATGCCAGAATATCCTTAATAAAATTAACAATCAGGTATTTTCTCAGCCAATGATA
Source organism: Chalcis sispes (assembly GCA_949987625.1). Taxonomy (NCBI): domain Eukaryota; kingdom Metazoa; phylum Arthropoda; class Insecta; order Hymenoptera; family Chalcididae; genus Chalcis; species Chalcis sispes. The sequence continues at coordinate 29,906,588 of OX465095.1, read as the reverse complement.
CAGAGATCTCCGACAGACCATACATACGACTGTTACTTTTGCTTAACAAACGTGAAAGAATATAACCGAAAGAACAAAGATTTTATTTCATATGCACGCGTTACAGCTATGACTTTTCCAGTTCCTCTTCACAAAAATGACGATAGCATGGAATTAGACGAAGAGGAACAAGAGGTTTTAATTAACATGCATATTTTCCAAGTACTACTTAAGCTTTATGAAGCAAAAATAGAAAAGGGCATCATTACTGAACCACAGATAAGATACCTGAAAAATGATGCATTTGAGAAAAAAATTAATGACAAAGAGAAAGTAGCTTGGCAAAATTTTAGAGAAATGACAACAGAGTTTCTTGGAAATCACAAAGATCCTAATTACATAAACATCGTTGCAAATCTGGTCCAAAAATACAAAGAAATGGAATGTTTAATGAGTTTAAAACACTGAATTTTCTCCACTCTCATCTTGATAGGTTCCTCGAAAATCTGGGAGCTTTTAGTGAAGAATAAGAAGAAAGAATGCAACAGGACTTGGGTGAGTTTGAAAAGAGATACCAAGTGTTTGTGAAAAAAATATGTTGGCAGACTACTGCTGGAGTCTAAAGCGAGACTCAAGTAAATGTTATAAAGTAAAAGGAAATCAAAGATCATTCCACGAGAAATGAAAACGTCCTCGTTTGGAGTGATACTCTCATTTTTTATCCTAAAAACGATCTAGAAAAACAGTGTATAAAATTTTTTAGATTTTTTCGACGATTATTTCGCTACTTGACCATCTAATGACCTTGAAACTGACGTGATGGAGGTTAGCCGACCTCGTATTTGGACTTGGCGACAAAAGAACATACATAATAATTTTTTCAGATTTTAACGGTTTGTAACTGTTTTACTCAGAAATAACCTTAAAATGACCTTCAAATGACCTTAAAGGACCTCTGGCAATGATCGCGAGATTAAACAATCTACGTATTTGCATTTGGGAACCTCGAAGACATGTATATGAATTTTTTCAAATTTTTTCGTCAGTGATTTCGTTACTTGACCTTCGAATGACCTTGAACCTAACGTGATGAAGGTTAATCAACCCACTCACTATAATCAGGGACCCCAAAACCTTAGTAGGGCTAGTTTCTTTTCAGTGTTTTTTCGTAGATCAGATGTTGACCTGTGTTATCATAGTGTATCCACTTCTCATCAACAGTCACGATACGGTGGAGAAAATTTTTTCTTTTCTGCCGTTGAAGCAGTAGTCAGACGTGAGAAAACGCTCTTCGACGTCTTTCGGCTTTAATTTATACGGCACCCTATGTCCTTGCTTATGGATCATTCCTAACACTTCTAAACGTTTTAAAACTGTTGACTGATCTACTTGTAATATTTTTCCAAGTTCTGTTAGCATCTGACATTAGTCTTGATCAAGTGATTTCTCAAATTCTTTGGCTTTAAATTTTTTCGGTGTGCCAGAATGTTCTTTATCCTCAAGTTCAAAATCATTATTTTTAAAGTGTCGAAACCAGTCTCAGCATGTCGTATCCGAAAGAGCATTGTCAACAAAAATTCTGTGTGCTTCAGCTGCAGATATCTTTTGAATAAAATAATGCAATGAAATTCCTCACAAATAAACTTTATTTGGCACAAAAGTAGACATTTTCAGAACCAATAAAAAATTACTTTGTTTACACTAAAGTGAACTATCATACACTGAAGTTTAGAGTCAGATACAATCCTTTTTGCAGGTGTGTCACCATTCGAAATTCCATGCACGAAGTACCGTTATTGCCATCTTTGAAGAAACAGTAAGAACTTATTCAAGGTCCCTATATATATATATATATATATATATATATATATATATATATATATATATATATACATAGGTCATACTAATAGTCAAAGATCAATTGTCTGAGTATTTCGGCAAGGCTATCTGTAATGACAGTAATTCAGTTGAAAAAATGAAAAATGCCATTTGGGCTACGTTTTATCACCTAAGTTTGACCGATAAGAAGCCGCAGCATGACAAGTGCCTACCAGGTGCTGACTCATGGTGCAAATATCGAAAGGCGAAGGCAGAGAATAACTTGCCGTCTTTTAAACACGATTACGCCGCCTTGCCGCAAGAATTTTTAAGTGCCATAAAACCCAATTGACGCAAGTCTTACAAGCGACGAATTATTGCAAAGATACATTAAAGGATTTACGCAGAATAGCTACGAAAGCTTCAATCAAAGCGTTTGGAAGATCATGCCGTAAACGTTACCTGCGAGACTTACTACCGTCAGCATAGTATGTCGCGCCTAGGTACGTAGGTATAGCATAGGTACCGCCTATGTCGCTACCTGCACATTCAATGAAAGAACGCGAGGGCTATAATCCATTTTCGACGCAACGGAGATTAAATTGGGACCGCACGCACACGAATATGCAAAGCAGGAAGATTGTAATCTAATCGACTCAGCTAACCGTCGTTCATTAGACAGCACTCGGGAAGCAAAAATAGCTCGCGGATGTCATACAATTACTACTGAAGCCGCCAATAAAGAAAAGAAAGGAACATTTTATGGTATTGGAATAGACAAGTCACTGTAAGTTAAAAAGAAATGATTATCTGCTTTTAAATCATTCTCAAAACTTTAAACGCGTTTTACTCGAAACCATATTTTCGAAATCGGTGATCACTGTAGCTCGATAAGACTTAACTTATCGACTTGAAATTTTGTACACTTTTTCTATATATATATACAAGGTCTGGCTATCAAATAACGAGACTGGTGACGAAAAGGGGTTTTATTATAAAAATTATTCTACATTCGAATGCTCCCCTTCAATATACTCCCTTTCCCTCGCCACACACATTTCCATACGTTTTTTCCATTGATCAAAGCAGTGCTGGAAGTCTTCTTTGTTGAGGGCCTTTAGGAGCTCTGCCGTTTTTTGCTTTACCGCTTCCATCGACTCAAATCAGGTCCTTTTCAAGGCAAATTTTATCTTCGGAAACAAAAAAAAGTCGCACGGTGCCAAATCTGGCGAGTACGGCGCGTGTTCGAGCACTGGAGTGCGCTTACCGGCGAAAGACTGCTTCACAGATAGCGCGTTATGGACAGGTGCGTTGTCCTGGTGCAAAATCCACGAGTTGTTCTTCCACAACTCGGGCCGTTTCTTACGAACTCGTTCTCGCAGTGTTGCCAAAACTGACAAATAGTAAGTCTGGTTGACAGTCTGACCCTCTGGAACCCATTTAGTCATCACGATAACGTTAATGTCGAAAAAAACGATCAACATTGCCTTGAATTTTGATTTGGACATCCTTCCTTTTTTGATTCTGGGCGATTCAGGCGTCTTCCAATGCATCGATTGCCGCTTTGTTTCAACATCGTATTGAAAAATCCACCTTTCGTCGCAAGTAATAATGTTTTTTATCAGTTCGGAATCTTTTTTTAACCTTTTAAAGAAATCTGAGCAGACCTGTTGACGCAAGAGCTTTTGGTCAGGAGTCAGATTTTTTGGCACCAACTTCGCACAGACTTTTGTCATGTGTAATTCCTCGTGTAAAATTTGTCTAACCGTTTCTTTATCGGCGTTAACAGCCTCGGCAATGATTCGGATGCTCATTCGACGATCTGCACGCACAATTTGGTTGATTTTGGTCACTGTTTTCGAAGTTGAAATAGTGATAGGGCGACCTGGGCGTTGGTCATCTTCAGTGCTTACTCGGCCCTCACTGAAGCGCTTACACCACTCAAAAACACGCGCACGAGATAGAGAATTGTCCCCATAGGCCTCTTGCAACAATTTACAGCACTCAGTCAGAGTTTTTTTCAATTTAACGAGAAATTTGAGATTGATACGTTGCTCCTGTTTTTCGTCACACATGGTTTTCGGCACGAGAAAAAAACACGTTCGTTTCAAACCGCTACTGCACAAATACAGTCTGTCAAGTAAGAGCGTGGTCGTGTTAATTTATAAAAAAATTTATTTGATGAAACTTTCATATTTATATATACATTGTGCACATTACAAACAATGATGCAATTCGGTCAATAATGTGTCCAGTCACCACCGGCGTCGATAATTGCCTAGCATCTCCGAGGCATGCTTTCTACTAATTTGACGGCGTATTCTAGTGGCAAGGATCTCCAGATCCGACGAACTTCGTAAGACAACTGCTTTAAAGTGTATGTGCGTCTTCCACGAAGCTTCCGTTTAATATATGCCCACACATTTTCAATAGGGTTTGCATCGGGCGACTGCGACGGCCAATCCAATGTAACGATGCCAGATTGAGTCTTCCACTAAGTACAGAGCTTGCTGCGGTGTTTAGGATCGTTGTCTTCCTGCAGAATCCAATCTTCATTTTTTGTGATGAACCATCGTTTGGCAGATGACAGTAAAGCCTTTTTGTAGATTTTTATCATTTTCTCGGCATTTAGGTTGTCAGTAAAGAGGTGCAAAGTGCCGAATCCCTGCTTTGAGAAGCAGCCCCAAAGATGCACCTTTATTCCATGTATTACGGTCCGCTGAACAAGCCTATTGGTGGAAGTTGACCAGGCTCGCGTGAGGACAGAACGTGCTCATATAGAACATTCATCAGTAAAAATGACATTTTCAAAATCTCTATCAATATTCTCATGCGCCCAAGCGAGTCGCTTTGTCACATATTTTTCAGTCAACAGAGGCTTCTTCATTGTGTTGCGCCATTTTAGATGATGAGTAAGGAGATGGGTTCGGATAGTTTCGTAGGATATATCTAAACCTTTTGCCATTAATTTTGCTTGTCCTTGCCGCAGTGTTAAAGCAGGATTCCGCGAAAACAGATTCACTATTCTTTTTTCATCTTTTTTGTTTACTTTTCCTATCGAGCCACGTTCTGGTAAATCATCGACATTTTTAGCCACTTTATATCGCTGTATCCACTTCTGTACAAATGCTTTCGACTTTCTCATATATTTAGCAGCCGCTGATTGCGACATTTTGGGACCTTTCGGGTGGATGCAAAGGAACACAGCCTCGTAGCGCGACGCGTACTTAGCACTCATGGCGTTTAACGTGATTCTCTTTCAAAAGATCAACGACAACTGAATCTTTGTTAACAATGCATCAAAGACAAAGCTTTCCTCTATCGGCTCGCGAAAAAATTAGAGCGAAATTTTTCATTACCTGTCGATGAAGTCGACCACGCTCTTACTTGACAGACTGTACAATAATAGTGACGAGAACGTGTTTTGGTACGTGCATAGACAAGATATCTAGATACCCAACGCACTACTCGTTTTCTTCCCCACCCTTCTACGGCGCCCACTAGGCGCGCAGTCTCGTTATTTAATAACCAGACCTCGTATATATATATATATATATATATATATATATATATATATACACAGGGTGGTCCGTTTTATTCTATCGATCGAAATAACTTCAAAAGAAGATGATGGTTGTATCAAAAAATGTTCAGATGAAAGTTGTAGAATTTGAAGGAGGTCGTCCAACGCTGACCTTGGCGTTAACGTTGAGGTCAAATTTAAAGGTTATTTAAGGGTCAAATCGCGAATTTTAAATGGAAATCCCAGTTTTTATTACGACTTTTGATTCTGCGTCAAAAAATATGAAAGTTTTGTCTCAAAAATTTTTTTTGATGCGTAACAGATGGTGCTGTAATCGGCAGTTTTAATTTATCGATGCGAATATTTTAACAACTACGCATATAAAGAGGTAGAACAGGAAAGTTTGTTAATATGGATAGGGGACATGCAATGACACCACAATCGACCCCCCCCCCCTCTAACCCCTCGTATGGAGCGGTTTCAACTTAAAAATCTGACATGGGTACCCCAATTTTATATTGCAGATTCTGATTCTGCGTCGAAAAATATGGAAATGTTCCGAACATTTTTTAGATTCGTGACAGATGTCGCTGTATTCGACAAAATTAGAAATGCGTACAAAAATCGTTACCGAATTAGAATTTCTCGAGGAATACACATTGTGTTCTGCAAATTAAAATTCTGTGGATAAATGCGTTTGAAAAAAAATCTGTTGTCCCCGGGTAACGCTAATAGTAGAATAAACATTTTCATCAGAACAGATTCTGTTTAAACGTATTTATCCACAGGATTCTAATTTGCAGAACACGATGTGTATTCCTCGAGAAATTCTAGTTCGGTAACGATTTTTGCATGCATTTTTTAATTTGTCGATTACAGCGACATCTGCCGCGAATCTAAAAAATGTTCCGAACAAAATTTCCATATTTTTCGACGCAGAATCAGAATCTGCAATACAAAATTGAGGTACCCTTTTTAGATTTTTAAACTGAAACCGCTCCATACGGGGGGTTGGAGGGAGGGGGTCGATTGTGGTGTCCTTGCATGTCCCCTATCTAGATTAACAAATTTTCCTTCTCTACCTTTTCATATGCGTAGTTGAGATATTCGCATCGATTAATTAAGGCTGCCGATCACAGCGACGTCGGTCACGCATCGAAAAAAATATTTGAGACAAAACTTTCATATTTATCAATGCAGAATCAGAATCTATAATAAAAAATTGGGATTTCCATTTAAAATTCGCGATTTGACTCTTAAATAACCTTCAAATTTGACCTTAAGGATAACGCCAAAGTCAGCGTTGGACGATCCCCTTCAACTTCTACAACTTTTATCAGAACATTTTTTTATACAACCATCTTTTTTTGAAGTTATTTCGACCGATAGATTAAAACGGACCACCCTGTGTATGTATACATATATATTGCAACGGGGTATATTTGTTTACGCCCGCTAACAACGCAGGACTTTCCTCTGGTCCTGCTTTTGTTTTTTCTTGTGTGTGGGGCCTTACCTAAGGCCCCGCTACCAGTGTTGCTCCCACCGGGCTCGGCTACTCAGTTTGTGTGCCAATGCTAGATTGGCACACCCGCGGAGGCGGCGGTATTCGGGATAGGGAAGCTAAAGGGAAATAAAATAAGAAAGGCACCGGCTATATGCTTAATGCTTATTTGATGAATAAAACAATAAAAGTAATACAAAGTACTCGAATTATTACGGAGAGGTTCGTTTACGCGAAGAGCAATTAGTATTGCCTCACGCGCAATACTAATTCTCGAGGTGCGCACTGCGCATGCGCACCCTTTTCGCTTCACGCGGCTACACACACACGTGTAGTTTATGGCCAACGGATATAGAGCGAGCAGTTCCCCCTCTATACCGCCGTAGTCTGTGACTGCCCGAGTGAGAGCGTCTCTCTCTCTGACTCGACGCTGCAGTCTATGATTGAGCGAGAGAGCTCGTTTCTCTGGCTCAACTGCGTGCTCGATGATTGCTCGAGCAGAGATGAATCGAGAAATTGCCAGAGACATAGTAAAAATGCGAGGAAACTTTTGCGCGACAAAACCGCTGCTGCCGCCTTACGGTCTAGCAGCGAACCGACGCGCACATTGGAAAGAGACGGAACATATACGCGCATGATAGAAAGAGAGGGAAGGATTACGCGCATGATAGAAAGAGAGGGAACGTTTACGCGCATGATAGAAAGAGAAGGAAAGTTTACACGCACATTTCGTGTAAACGCAGCAAATGTGCGCAGACTTAGAAGAGCGTTTTAATAGACCACAAAAATTGAGATTTTTTTTTACGAAATCAAAACCAATATCATAAAAACTTTTATTCGATATGAAAGAAACTCTCGACAACAAAATTAAAATAAAACAAAACTTCTATTTGACATGAAAATAAAGAAAAAATGAAACGTTAATGAAAAATTTTAATAATAAAAGAATTCTCTAAAAAGTAAATAATAAAATATTAATTTTTTAATTGAATACTTAAAAATAAACTTAAATTTGAAATTTATATTAAAAATACACCGACGTATAATATAAGCGTATCACATAAATAATATTTTATTACTATTTTTAAACAATTATTGATTAAATTATTTTTTCGGCTGCAATGTGCAATGTACTTGCGTATAAAACTCTATTTTATTTATTAAAATATTTAATAAAAAGTAATTACAATTAATTTCAAAGTAGCTAAAGTGAATAGAGTTTTCATATTGATATTTTATTAGTTCATTATTATAATGGAATTGTTCGTGTATATTAATTATATATTATTATAAATTAATATGTATATGTTTATGGTATTTATTTGTAAATATCTAGAAGTATATATATATGTATAAAGAATGTATCACGGTTATGTCATTCGCGTTTTTGTAATTTATCTTCCGTAAGAACATTTTTTAGTGCAATTCAAGGACTTAAATGAAAGTTAAAACAATAAAGGTAAGTTAATATATTAGATTAAAGAAAATTAATTTTGAACAAATTTACTGAAATGTATTGTTATTGTTTTCAGGTTCTTCTACTTTCAGATGGGGGGTGGTATTGGTTGCCTTCCCGCTGGTGTCCCCTAAAAACAAATGCACTTATCGTTATCATAATGCTAAATTATCGTAAATGATTAACAATAAGTGCATTTGGCTAAACAACCAATGATATGTACTGCTGCAGTCATTAGAACATTCTTAATACTAATATTTTAATTTAATATTTTTAGATTTAAGATTCTGAAAATACTTTCGGGTTCAAGAGGGTCTCGTTCAAGACAAAGCTACTGACGAAGTGGCCAATATCTATAAAGATGCCCGTCGATTGGCATTGTGCAGCCTACTATCATGACACCGTAAAACGTTACCATCGAATAGGCTATATCTTAATTCACCCACAGAACATACTTAATTATAATTAATTCATTTATTGTTCAATTATTAATTTTTGCCATGATTTTACTACTCAATATTGTTAATAAACAATACAATATAGCTTTTTTGTAAAATATTTTAAATTATTTCTAAATAATTTACAAATATTGTTTTACATAAAAATTTCTATCATGCGCGTAAACGCTTCCTCTCTTTCTATCATGCGCGTAAACTTTCCCTCTCTTTCTATCATGCGCGTAAACGTTCCCTCTCTTTCTATCATGCGCGTATATGTTCCGTCTCTTTCCAATGTGCGCGGCCGGTTCGCTGCTAGACCGTAAGGCGGCAGCAGCTTCTGTCGCACAAAAGTTTCCTCGCATTTTTACTATGTCTCTGGCAATCTCCTTATTCATCTCTGGTACGAGTCAAAGTGGCTTTCTCTTACTCGTACGCCTATTCTATGATAGTGCAAGAGAGAGATCGATCCTCTCACTCGCACTCGCACGGCCTAATCGATTTTGAGTTACGCGGTCTCGCGCGTAACTCCTATATCTATATATATGCCTGACGCGATCGCACACGCGTCAAGAAAAAGACTGAATATAATTTCTCGCGGACTAACAATACTATCAAGTGGCCACTTACTTTATCTAGAATTCGGCTAATGCATCCTCTGCTACGCTGCTGCAGAAACGGCGGAAAAATCGCTATGGAAAAATCGGAGAAATACTCTAATAATTAAAACGCCGCGGCACGAAGAACAGCTCGGACGAGAAGAAGGCTTGAGGGGAGGGCTCCTCTTTCCCATCTCGCCCATCGGTTTTCCCGCGGAGCGCTATCGATTCTTGATCGATAGCGCCGCGTTTTGGTACGCCGCGGATTCTCGCGCCTTTTCCCGCGTCAAGTCATCGATCGCTTGATCGATGGCACCATATGTAGTCGCGCCGCGAACTCTACCTCGCACTTCATGGCAGGTGGCCTAATCTCGATAAGCCACCTGTCACAATATATATATGTGGTTGCTGCAGATGACATGGTCGATTTAGCAATGACATAAAGTTGGCTGCAATTGTAGTGTATTATGTTGGCACAAGGCGGCGCAAATGATATGACATATTGAAGTATAAATACTGCTACCTTGGTTTATGGAGTCCTTTCTGTTTTGCACTTCATAGGAATCAAAAAGTAAAAACAAAAAGAGAAAGTGAACATGGAAGTGAATCAAAAACGGCTACTTTTACTATAAGAATTTAAATGGGAGAACAACGCAACAGAAGCAACGAGGAATATCAACAGCGCATTTAGGCCTGATACATTTAGCGAACGAACCACTCGGCGGTGGTTAAAAAAATTTCGTTCCGGAGATATGGACCTTGGAAATGAGCCATGTGGACACCCAGGACCATCGATCGATAACAATGAGCTGCGTGCATTAGTAGAGTCTGACCCCCACCAAACCATAAGGGATCTTGCCGAGAAATTAGGCGTTCACAATTCGACAGTTTGCCGCCACTTGCAACAACTTGGAAAAGTGAAAAAGCTTGACAAATTGGTTCCGCATGATCTTACCGAGCAAAACATGACGTGCCGAATGGAGATTTCAAGTTCTCTTCTCTCCCGCAACAAAAAGGAACCGTTCTTGCACCAAATTGTGACCTGCGATGAAAAGTGGATTTTATACGATAATCGTCGCCGATCGGCCCAATTGCTAGATGCCGATGAAGCGCCAAGACACATGCCGAAACCAAGCCTTCATCCAAAGAAAATAATGGTAACTGTATTGTGGTCTGTAGCTGGAGTTATCCATTATTCGTTCCTGCAACCTGGCGAAACCATCAATGCTGAGAAATACTGTGCTCAACTGGATGAAATGCATCAGAAATTGATAATTCAACGACCTAGGCTTGTCAACAGGGATGGAGTCATACTGCTTCCTGATAACGCACGACCTCATGTATCGAGAACAACGGTCCAAAAATTGAACGAGTTGTGCTATGAGACTCTTCCTCACCCTCCATATTCACCAGACCTCTCACCACAGATTACCATTTCTTTAAACATTAGGATCACTTTTTGACAGGAAAAAGATTTAATAATGAAGCTGCTGTCAAAAATGCCTTCGAGGAGTTTCTTCGAACCAGAAACTCGGACTTTTACAAAACTGGAATAAATGTACATGTATCTCGTTGAGAAAAGTGTGTTGCGTCTATTGGTACCTATTTTGATTGAATAAATTGTCTTTATAAAAAGTTACAGCTGTTTAAAAATTTATTACTAAGTCGGCCATTTCATCAGCAGCAACCTATTATATATATATATATATATATATACACGAGGGCGGTTCAATAAGTACCCGTGTTTGACGACAGAGGGCGTTCCTGAGAGAAGTTGGTATTATCATCGTGTGCTGCCATCTATCAAACGACGGTAAAACAAATTTTAGACTGATTCATAAGTTAGTTTAGATTTGGCAGCCATTCGAGTAAGACGTGTTTCGTGATTTTCGCTAAGATGAAAAAAGAGCAGTATCGTTCGGTAATTCGCTTTGGTTTTTGGATGGAAAAAAATGCGAGGAGATAAAAGCAAAGTTGGATGCTGTTTACATGGACACTTTGCCATCTATGACCACAGTTAGATATTGGTTCAACGAATTTAAACGAGGCCGAACATCCGTTTTTGATGAGGAGCGACCAGGACGCCCGGCAGACGTGGTTACCGAGGAAATCATTCAAGAAGTCTACGACATGATTCTCGCTGATCGACGAACGAAAGTGTGCGAAGTAGCAGAGGCCGTAGGTGTGTCGACCGGAACGGCAATTAATATTTTACATGATCAGTTGGCGATGAAAAAATTGTCGGCCCGATGGGTGCCACGATTGCTCACGGTGGACAACAAGCGGATGCAGCTGTTAACTTCGAAGCAGTGTTTGGAGCAATTTAAGCGAGATCCGAAGGAGTTTTTGCGTCGAGTTGTCACCGTTGATGAAACCTGCATTCATCATTACACACTAGAAACTAAGCAACAATCAAAACAATGGATTTCTCCCGGTGAATCTGCTCCAAAGAAGGCGAAGACAGTCCCATCGGCCGGAAAGGTCATGGCGACGATTTTTTGGGATGCGAACGGCGTCATCTTCAAGGATTTTTTAGAAAAAGGAAGAACGATCACTGGACAATACTACAGTGAGTTATTGGACCGCTTCAATAAAAAATTGAAGGAAACACGGCCGCATTTGGCGAAAAAGAAGGTGCTGTTTCACGATGATAACGCACCAGCACATTCATCCGGAGCTGTCGCCGCCAAACTGCATGAATTGCGTTATGAATTGCTGCTGCACCTTCCGTATTCACCCGATCTGGCTCCCTGCAACTTTTTCTTGTTCCCTAACATGAAGAAATGGCTCGTGGGGAAAAAATTTAGCTCAAACGAGAAAGTCATCGCCGAGACAGAGGCGTATTTTGGAGAGTTCGACAAATTCTATTTTTTGGAGGGTTTAAAAAAATGGCAGGAACGTTGGGAGAGTGTATCTTTCTAACAAGAGACTATGTTGAAAAATAAAAAAAAATTTTTTGAAAAAATGGTGTCTTCATTTTTAACACGGGTACATATTGAACCGCCCTCGTATAAATCTTCTGTTAGAACGAAGGATTTTTTTTTGCAATGGATTTTCTTTTTATAGCCGAAATAGTGAGCAAAATTTTAGTCAAAAACAAAATTTTGACATCCGCTATTTTGTGAAAGATGAAAATTTTTCAAAACCCTTCGTTTGACCAGAGCACTATACAATTATCTAATGATCCCCTCTTTTTTTTTATTTCAGATGATCCAGGCATGAGCAGTGGTGATCACCGCAAAACGGTTTTCTTTTTGTGAACCCTATGCAAATGTGCTATATCTTGCATGTTTTTTAATATTTTGTCATAAAATTATGAGATATAGTTAAAATATATATATTTAATATTGAAAAAAATTGTTTTAATTTATTCGAATACCTCGCCAAAAAAAAATCCTGAAAAAATGCTTTTTTTGATGCTCCAAATGTATCTCCCCCCTTAATCGTAGAACATATGCAAAACAACAATTAATATAATAGAAATTATTAATCACATCTCTCGATTCTATAAATCTATCTCCAAACTGACACTTGTAGATTAATTCGAAAATCAAGTTTTCTTTGATGACACCTAGTAAAAGTAATATCCAAATCACACTATCGACATTTAACGATTGCTTGCAATGATCAAGAAGCTAATAAAACTGGATAAATTAGTAAACAATAAAGTCGTTTTCACTCACAACAAAGTTTCCTGCTTTTTCCTTACTACATTCTCCTAACTTCATCTGAAAAATAATATCTGCGATTTTTTCTTTTCACCTGGGTAACTAGGATGTCTACATTGTAATGTCGGTATACAGTTTCGACATTTAAATGCACACAATTTTTTTTTTTTTTTTTTCTTTCGCCACCTACACGCATACGTCCGCAAACACTTTAAACTCACAAGCCACGAAACCGTTCGGTAACGACACTATACCGATCTTTGTTTTTTATTACCTGCACTTATCCTAAAATAATAGCTTATCCTTCTTAAAAAAGGAAAGTTTTAATGCAACGCAAACTGATCTTGACGAACACGTGCGCGACACTAAGGCACCGGAAAAGTAATAAATTTCCCGGAGACCCTTTTATTGATGCTGCTCTAGTCCTCTTTCACTTGAGTCGCAGAATCTCTATATAAAAAAAAAAGGCTATGTACCCGAAATACGGATAACCGCCTTACCGCTTTCTTCTAACGGTCAACTGCGTTCTCAGCTGTGCATTATATTTTTTTTTTCCTTTCTCTTAAAATTATTTTAAAAGCTACAGCGTTTATATTTTTTTTTACTATTAATAATTTAATTTATACAATTATATGAAAATATTCACAATTAAAAATAGTAATCAAAAATATGCGACACATTATTTGAAAAAAAAAAGAATTTATAACGATTTACTTTCCTTTTTGCGATAGTTTTAAGTTATTAATTACACCAGAGGAATAAATAAAATAAAATTAAAAACAATTAACAACTAGATTAAAAACTACAAACTAACAGAGATGTCGAAATGAATAAAATAAAATAGATAAAATTTAGGCGATTATACTTTCCTAATTTTTAATAAATATATGTTTAAGTTATTTATTGCGAACAAATAACTAAATACATAATTATATAATTCGCCACCTTATATTTTAAAAATACGAATTTCTATTGTAGAAAATAAAATGAGTATTTTAGAAATTTAGAAAAGAAATGTAATAAATGCAATAGAACTTAAATTATTATAAAAATACACGATTATGATCTAAATCTGGTAGCACCTCGCTATTTTAAAGATTACTAAATTAAATGTTACTGATTTAAAATAAAATAAAATAAAAACACTAGCATACTCGAAACTTGTTAATATTATTTTATTTTGAAATTGCAAATTCGTATTCTTAATTTATAGAAACAAAATTCAACTTATTATTGTAAAATGCACAGCCGAATTTTAACTACAAATTTTATAGTTTTATTACTTTTTATAAACAATAATGCGTATGAAAATCTTGCGCCGCGTTTGTTTGCTTAAAACCTTCTTATTCTATAGTCCACTACCTCAGACTTACATTTTAACCAAATAAATTTTATAATCGTTAAATAAATAAATAATCACTGTATTATTGATAATTATTTTTGACATCCAAAAATAAAAAAAATATTTAATTGTGTAGGATAACTATAAATCAAGTATTTTAGCAATAAAAAAAGGGATTATGTATTTCGAAAATTTATAATTTAACTTAATTGATAAAAGTATAAACGTTATACATAATAAGATCGAAATATGGATTTACCACAATGATATGTAATATTTAAGTTCTAGGTTTATATTATAATTTTTTGTTCTAGATGATAAGAAAACAATAATAGATGGTTGTTTAACTTAAAATATGACGTGTAAAATTTAAAAATATTTGAAATATTATACCTTTTAAAATATTATTATTATATTATTATACACAATAATTCATAAGTTGTGTTAGTATTACAAATAATTTTAAATTAATAGCTAATAGTTTTAATATTGTAGTAAAAATTTCGTTCTTTTTTTGTATTGTATCCAAATTTTGCGCTAAATAATATTAAATTATGTAAAATAGCGTCAAAAAACTTTTTAAACTAGTTATAGGTAAATTGTAAGTATTTGCAAGAAAACAAGCTTCCTCTCTCTCTCGCACTCTCGCGACCACCACGAAGGAGGATCTCCGAAAAAGGCCCACGCCCCCGGGCCGGGTCCGAATTTTCCGAAAAATCTATTGGTGCGGACAACTCTCCCCCAATGTGCATAAATACCGCCGACGCGCGAAGTTCGTTGGAGTCAACCACCATCAGCCGAAGAGCATCGATACCGCCATTCAACAAGAAATAAGTTGCTGGATCAAAACGAGCCGACTGTGCCCCGGACCGAAGGACATCGCAATCCCCAGCAGACAGAGCCCGATCCGGATTATCACGAGCCGACCGCGCCCCAGCACAGCATTAAGTCAACTCGCCAACTCGTCAGAGAGAGAGAGAGAGAGTGAAGTGGTCTTTTTCCTCCAAATAAAAAAGTAAGATCAGCATTAAATATTTTAATTTCAATAATAAATTCATCTTTTTACTCTCTATCTATTTTCCTCCAACAAGTCGCTGGACTAAATATAAAGTGTCCTTCGACTTTTACCCTTTTTGCATATTGTTAGGTCCTATACCGAGAGTAGACAAGCCTGTAATGGCTTGTCACATTCTCAATCCTGAACTTCACACCTGTCATTTTATAAAAATTAATTCATTCTGCTCAATAATTCCTTCGGCCGCCCCAAGCCCAGGAGCTTCAGTGCTCAGGCTTAAAATAGGTCAAAAGCGGCAGAAAAAACAAATACTTCCGACATTACAACATAAATTTTGATATGACTTTCTATTCATTTTCGCTTATTGAAGCTTTAAAATCTGACCCTCTTATTACAAGAAAATCTCAAATAATAGTGATTGCAATATTAATTTTGGAAGTCTCGAATCTGGGAAAGACAACTAAAAATTTTGAATTTTAAATGTATATTCAAAACCGTACTACGTAGATAATTAAAATTTAATTTTATAAACTATAAGTTTTGTTGCAGTTAAGGACACGAATAATAAGAAAAAATATCTACATTAAATGACATACAAAAAATTAAAGAATTATTATTCAAATAAATATTATAAAATTTTGTATCAACTTTATAATATACAAATTAAACTTTAATGGCTCTGGCCTAAAAATGAGCTTGTAATCGGTATTAAAAATCACAAAATATTACAAAAAAATTTACCTTGATGTATCTTTTAATATCTATTTCTTGGTAACCATTGTGTTGTAACGCAATAGTATTAACCGCTTCTAAAGCTATTTTGCAAATCAACTCAGACCAACATCCAATAAATTTTGTACCTATGCAAGATTTTATTACTTCAGTGAGTTGACTTTTATCGTTGTGATTGAGTGGAGAACTTAATTGTTCATTTAGAATCAAAATGATATCGTCAAGTGCTTGCTTATAAGCTTTAATAATTATAGTTGGATGCAATCCTTGTTCTAAAAATGGTTCAGCATTGGCTAAAATTTCTCCAGCCAATACTATGACTGATGTTGTTCCATCGCCTACTTCTTCATCTTGTGTTCTAGCTATTTCGATCATTGATTTTCCCGCTGGATGTTGGACTGTTATTTCGCGCAAAATAGCATTACCATCATTGGTCATTACTATACCACCCATTGGATCCATCAGCATTTTTAACATAGCTTGTGGACCTAAGCATGTCCTTATAACATCAGCAATCGTCTAAAAAAAAATCAAATAAATCCATAAATAAAAAATTAATTTTTAGTAATAAAATAGTCCTGAAAATTTATTTTCTATATAATATTGAGTTTTGAAAATCATAAACACAAACGCATTAATATATTCTGTAAAAATGCTTTGTTTAAAAAGTAACATAAGATCGAAGAATTAGCATAAGATTTTAAATTTCATGTAAATGATTTCAAAAATGTTTTATCCAAAACTTCTACATTTTTTTATATCAATATGTGACCCCAATTTCAACTATGATATTTATAGTCTTTGACCATAAATCATTGAAAATACTAAAAACGATAAGCTGAAAATATTTAGAACTAAAATTAATTATTTATTACACTTATCGAAGAATTTGCTTTTCAATATTAATTTTTTGTAGTCTAAGTAATATAGATACTTTCATGCAATAAAATTTAATATCAAACTGACTGTGCAGTAATGTGTAAGACAGTTCGTCGACGATAAAAACATAAGCCACAACAGCTATAAGACCGGAGTTCGTTTTTGAAACAACAGAAACTATGCAAAAAGGCTTTTTCTTATTTTTCGAGAAGTCGTACGAAAAGACTTACAAAGGCGGGTTATCCCTACTCCCTCTCCGCAGGCTAAACATAGATGCGCACATTTACACTACATAGCCTAAGCAACGAGCGCAAAGAAAAACTAAGGATACATAGATTTCTTTTCTTAACTTTAAAATTGCAATTTTGTTCAACTTATTTCCACTAATTATGTAACTTAATAATTTAACGCCTTCTAAATATTTTTACGTATTTTAATATGATAAACTTTACTTAATTCTTTTTATAATGAATTGTAACTTTACAAAAGTACGTTATATTCCGATGTATAAAATATAAAAAAAAAAAAAAATTGAATTTGAGAATTTAAAATATAAGAATTTATGTTTATAATTGTGAATAATTATTGTTAATATTAATACTAATTAAAATAGAAAATTAATTTTATTTTGTATAATTTTTCCAATTTAAGTTAATACATTTTACTATTATTTATTAATATTTTATTATTTCAACTTATTATTTTATTATTGTTATTAATTTCAATTTTGTATATACTTCTAATTTTAAGTATAATTTTAAGAATATTCTTAGGACACTTTTTTTATAGTCAATTATATACAGGGTGACAAATGGGAAGTTGCCTAAAGTATATGCATCTCTTTCCCCCTCTACTGTATTGTATAAGGCTGGGCCCACGTAGGTACATTCTAGAATGTTGTCAGTTTTTATTGAGACGCCGTAAAGAGCAATACGTGTACTTTAAAATGAGTGACCTTACGAACGAAGAAAAGGTGTATCTCATCGAGTGCTTTTATTCTAGAGGTAAAAACTATACTGAAGCGTATAGAGGTTTTCGTACTAAGTTTAGAAGTAAAAGAGTAGCCAGTCAAATACTCTTAGAAGGTAACAATGAAAAAAATTATACTTGACTTTATCATAGGACAGCATTTTTTAATAAAGTTTTCAAATTTTTTTTTACTTTTTTCTCAAAGTACTTGATAACTTCATCAATTATTATACTCTTGACAATCGTCGTCATGATCTTCCTGGTCCTTCATACACAGTTACAACAGAAGATAAGGTTGCCGAGGCCGAAGAACATTTTAAGAATAATCCAACGGATTTAATAAGAAAAGCTGCAGCAACTTTAAAACTGAATCGAGAAACACTAAGATTAATAATAAAAAATTTCATTAAGTTACATCCTTACAAAATTTTTTCCTTTCGCTAAGAAACGTGGATTAGTCAGGAACTATTATTTTATGCAAGATGGTGCTACACCGCATAGAACTCAAGAGGTATTTAAAGCTATTTACGAAGTTTATGGTGAACGCGTCATCGGTTTAGGATATCCCAAGTTTGCACACGCAGGTATAGAATGGCCCCCTTAATCACCGGACTTAAACCCGTGTGATTTCTTATGAGGCTACCTGAAAGATTACTGTTATGCGGAAAAACTCAAGACCAAAGATGATTTAAGAGAAGCTATTAGAAAAGGAATTTTTGTATTGTAGATTCTTTCACTATCAACCCGATCATAAGTATGGGGTTCTTATAACTCCTTTTATAAATCATTATAATCTTCAAAAATTTTACTGTAAGATTCTGTAAGGTAAATCCATTCAAAATCACTTTCATCAATAGCAGAGATTGAATCAGCTGTTTCATCTTCATCAGAAACATCGGAATTAGATTCTTCAGAACAATGAAAATCTGATTCGATTTCAAATACATTATCCTCATAAAAAGCTTGAGAAATTTTCTCATTCCGATATTTTGCAGACATTTTGAGCATTTCAATAATGCATTTTTGTTCTGATGAACGGGATGCTTCAATCAAAGAAGTTAACTTTCTTTTGGGCATCGTAAAAAAGCAAGAAACACAAAAAAAAAAAAATAAATAACAAAAAAGTGGCTTGGATACTGAAAATTTTACGCAGAAATGAAAATCGTAGTAAATTTAGAATTAGAAATATGAAAAGCCATGTATATATTCGTAAGCTACGTAACGAATCAAAAATATGTTAGCACCCGTCATGAATTGAGTCAAAAAATAGTAAAAATAATTTCCAACTACAAATACTAGAAAAAGTGAAAGTATTGTAATAATATCAAATTTTGCGCAATTACAAGTCAAATGAAAAAATATATAAAAGCACATCTGATTAGACAATAATCGTAGAATTTTCGATAATTGCTATCTCCCCGCTAATTTTTATTTATTAGAATAGTCCAATCATCTATCGCTCGTACTTTTGTTTTATATAACATGACTCATAGTTGAAATCAGAAGATTGGTACCAAAAAACCAGCCCTTGATGTAGCTAAAGAGTATCTCAATAGAGTGAAGATTTCAAAACCTCTTTTACCTCTTTATGAATATATACATACAAAAGCGGTGTTCCTATAGGCCGCTTGGTCATTTTTCATCATTTTTTCAGGCATTTTTCATCATAAATAGCACATATTTTTAGAAGATCAATATAAAATAAAAATTATAATGAAGTCAATAATGAATTTTATTTTATCTTGTTACAGTAGCTGAAAATAAGGTAAAGCTCAAAAAATCCACAAATTATGGGCAACGAAAAAAATTTCTCCGTTTCAGACGCCATCTTGGATCCACCATATTGGATGATGATTTCGGACGTTCATATCTTATAAATACAACTATAGGGTGAACGATTTGATCACTTTTCAAAATGATTGAAGTCTGCTTTCAGTATCAAATGTCGCATGAAAATAAATTCTCGCAAAAATTGTTTTTTATTTTTTTTTCATTATTTTTGAAAAAAAAAGCACAATATTTTTTGGGAATTTTTCAAGTAGCACCATTCGAAAGAGCACATCCAAAAAATACTGAAAGATACTTCAAAAAAATTAATACAGCCTACACTCAATACGAATGAACGTCAAAGTTGTAGGTACCTATTAGACAATTTTACCTGAATTAACTAAAATTACCTTAATTAAAATTTCGTTAAGTTTGTTTTATTTTTTCAATATAAGAGGTGTTCCGAAAATAACTGGAATTTCCGTTTTAGAAAAAAATATTCATTCATTCGTCTACATTAATGTTGTCACCTTTAAATTAGTCCCCATTAGATATTATGCACTTATGCCAGCGCTTCTTCCAATCCCCGAAACACTTCTAAAACTCGATCTTTGGGATAGCCTTTAGCTCTTTCAGCGATGCGCTTTTAATGTTATCTATCGGTATTTAAGGTTCTCTTTATTTTTGGAAATAGAAAAAAGTCACACGGAGCCATGTCTGGCGAACATGGAGACTGGGGCATCGTTACAATATTGTTTTAGGCCAAAAATTCACTAACAAGCAATGAAGTGTGAGCAGGTGCATTATCGTGGTGCAAAAGCCATGAATTGTTTTGCCACAAATCCGGGCGTTTTTTTCGGATTGCTTCACGCAAACGGCGTTGAACTTGTAGGTAGTACTTCTTATTTACCATTTGACCTCGTGGCAAAAATTAATTGTGCACTATGCCATTAAAATCGAAGAACACAGTGAGCATGACCTTCACGTTTGACCGCACTTGTCGAGCCTTTTTCGGTCTTGGCGATCTAGAATGCCTCCACTAGGACGATGGAGCCTTAGTTTCGACGTCATATCCGTAAACCCATGTATCGTCACCTGTTATAACACGTTTCAGCAATTCTCTATCGTCGTTGACTTCATTTAGTAACTCCTGAGCAACTTCCATTCGCCTCTGTTTTTGTTCAAAATTCAACAATTTTGGAAAAAATTTTGCTGCCACGCGTTTCATACCCAAAACATTCGATAAAACTTCATGGCATGAGCCAATCAATATGCCAACATCATCCGCGACTTCTCTGATTGTGATTCGGCGATCATTCAAAGCCATTTCTTTCACTTTTTCCACTTTTTCATCAGTTGTTGATGTGCTGGGGCGTCCGGGGCGTTCGTCATCTTCAACGTCTTCACGGCCATCTTGGAAACGCTTATACCACTCGTAAACCCTTGCTTTATTCATAGCGGACTCACCATAGGCCTTTGTTAATATTTCACACACTTTGTTATACTTTATTTCATTTTTTTTAACAAACGGAAATCGCCGAGCTCATACAAACGCGTCTAACCTTAGCGGCTGCCACTGTCAAAGTAGACAATGAATACAGCTGGAAATTGTATCATACTTAATGGGTATGTGTACCAACATAATAAAAAAAAATTTTGACAATCGGACTCTCTAAACCCGCGAAATTAAAAAATTCCTGTTATTTTCTGAACACACCTCGTAAGTATTTAATCAATTGTAAATAATAGCTCGTGACAATTTTGCGATTAGCGACTTTAAATACTTCCCAATATAATCACAACTTTTATAAATCACACAAATTTTATGAATCTAACAAAATGTTGATAATTCGCAATTTTTAATTTTGTGAAATAACAAAAGTTATGCGATCAGCGACCTTAAGAGCAATTGAAGGGTTGTAAGTCTAAAGCGTCTAAGTGCCAATTTTATTATTTAGAGATATAACAGAAAAATATTATAAATTAAAAAACTTAATAAAATATTTATTTTAACTTATTAATTATTTATTTATTGTAACTTAATTCAATTAAACACATATCCAAATTTTAAAAAAAAATGCACTTGGATCCATTTGGATATTATTAGTCTTGACACTTAGAACGTATTTTCGTAAAAATATTAACTTTGGATTTTTTGGCACTTAGACCCTTTAGACTTACAACCCTTCAATTCAATATAACATTTCAATATAAAAGAAGGGTTAAACTGGATCCACCATTTTAAATTTTGCAAAAATAATAATACATTCATGATCAGCAGCCTTGAATACCCCCTTCTGCAAAATTTGAATAAAAAAAATGTAGAAAATAATAATTTAGTCCGCCATTTAGTTCATTTTGAATTTTTTGAAATATGCATTAGTTCTGGTTCATTGAAGTCATAACTTTATAAAAAACTGCTTTACAATTGTTAAATATATTGGAATATCATAAAATTGTCAAAAATTACTAAAAAATGATTTTTAAGATTATGCACATTTTATAATCCGCCATACTCAAAATTGTATCAATGAATATCAATAACCTTAATTTTTATACTTCAAGAATATTCTTTAACGTACAAAATAAGTTTTTCAACAGAATCTTCATTTTTAACGAATATTCATACATTTTGAAAATTTTCTGACATTCAGGCGACTATATTTTTTTTCCTAACAAAGATTTTCCAAAAAATAAAATAGATTTGAGAGAGTATACATTCATGCCACCTATAAATCTAAAGTCGAATGATCTAGACACTCTGTCCATTTTTGGCGAGGCGAAAACTAAGAAAATTTTTCAAAAATTTTCAGTTTTTTTATTTAAATCGGCGATCTTATTTTTTATTTTACAGTTTTTTTTAAGAAACGTGAGGTTTTTAAAAAAAACATACTTGTCAGTACTTGGATACCAATTTTTATTAAAATAGAATCACAAATGTGCAAATGACAAATGAAAGTCAAACACCAACATCATGTACATTTAGTACTTAATGGGTCAAATTCGTCTAAATGCATCTATGGTTCCCTTTCACTTTGTGTCCGTATGAAAGAGAGCGTTTGAGTTTTCCGATGCCCTCATTTTGGCTTGCGAATAACTCGGAGCTCGAGTCATTTAAAACTCTTGTTCTTGTTTTTCTCGATTGTTTTGAAATGAATCATGGCGGTGACTATTCAAATTTCGAAAACCGCTCTTTTGATTTACAAAACCCCTTTCTTCCTTTCGATTTTCTGGAATGAAGGAAGTTGAACAGCAGTTTTAAACATTCTATTCTCCGAAATTTACGCGCTAGTTGTTAAAATTGTTCTAATTATCACCTGCGCTCTATCCTCGGTTATTCTCAAAATTTTTGAAGATTGATGTTTATTCTTTGGGTTTTGCGAAAAAATTTAGATGGCTACTATTATTTGACTCACGATTCCCCCTCGTACTGTCATTTCCTTTCGCGAGCCGTTGCGCTAATGTTAGACATTTCAATGCGATATGTTCTGCTTTTTTAAAGTAGGCACAGGTTGTGTTTTCTGTAATATAATTCAACCGTTTAATTACTTGTGACCGGTTTCGCCCACCCTCTCTATTTCGGATCGCTTCGTCTTCTTGTACACTATAGGCGAACTCCCTTTCAAAATCAAATGTTTGCTCGCATGCCTCGTTCTAACTATTAATAGTGCTTATCCGTACTTTATCTCCTATTTCAATCCTCTTGAAAAAAATTTTAGGCAATCTTTTTGTAACTTGTCTGTGCGAGAAGCTCGCTTGTCAATAATTCGTCTTTCCCGTTTAGCGGCTTTATAAGTCTCATTCTCTATTTCGCGAAGCCTGTTTAAAAATCTTAGTAGTTTCATTACTTTTGGTTTCACTTAGGCTAGTTCTCAATCCCAATCGTGATATGTTTTTGAGAAACTGAAATTCTTTTTAAAGAAAACGATTAGTTTCGAATTAGCGAAGTTTTGGTCACGAATGCTGCTTAACGCCTCCCTATATAAACGCATGCGTAATTTTATCAACTCTACTTCTAAAATCGCAGATAACATTTTTTTTTTCTTCTGTGCAGCCATTTATAAGTTTCGATTTTATAACCATTATAGTGAGGAATGAGTTCCAATGCGACTTTTATTGATATCCCGCATACGATTACCAAGGGATATTGTCGTTAAAGCCATCGCAGAATCGATGTGAGAGTCATGCTCCTTTTTCGAAGATCAAATTTTTTGCTGTGTATAAGTTTTTGGTCGAGCTTCTAATGAATTTTTCATGCTTTCTTTTTTTTACTTTTATTTTCTAATACACCAACCACTTCTATATCAGGCGTTTTTTGTGCAAAAATATTCAACTTAATATGAATAATTTTAAGTGATTTGAAAAATCTAACATCCTTGTTAACGCTTCTATTTAATGTCTTGATATTTTCTTTTTGTTGAAAGAAAGAGTTAAGTACCTCAGGCCTGACTTCAAGCTGGGTCTTGATTATCGTTCTCTCCTGTTGTGCTCAAAAACGAAAGATCAACATCGATAACGCTATTCTGTTTATACTCACTGCAGTAAAATTACCTTTGGAATGTTTGTAACTCTTTATCGCTTCGACGTGGCTTACATGAACTGTCAATATTCTTGAAGTCTAAGGTAAGGTTTGAAGAGTTTGAAGTTTTCAACATTAGAGTCCAACGAAATTTTTTAAAAACTGTTTTTATTTAAAACTTTGCAACGCCACGGGGATCAGGGTGGCGTACAAATGTAGGGGGAAGCGGACGGGTTGCTTACTAGCACTGAGAAAAATCACCGCTTTAAAACAAAAAGAACAACACCGTTTATTCGGACAAATAATTAACTACAATAAATGTATGTCTCGCGTTTTACGCGAGCCCAGGGCGCCAGCTACATTCGGTTGGCGCGGTTTCTACAGCGACTAACTCACGGTTAGAGCGGTCGCGGGCGTATAGCATACAAGAACGACCGAAATGGCGCGTAACACGCGACGCGGTCGCACACACACAGCCGGGAAAGACTCGGGGACGATTTGGGGAAAGGGCTGCCTCCTGGTAGCTGCCACTGCATCTTGGCATTTACCAAATATTCTGACACACACGCGGATACTACCCGGACGTTCGCTCGTTCGAATTTATTTACAAAAAATAGGCCTTCGTTCGCGACTGCTGTCCACGATTATACGGAACGGAGAGTCGACTGCTCGTTAATATCGTGACTTCTCGCTAAAACGGACCCGAACGAAGTGAACGAGAAGCTCCTGCGTGGCACCTTCGCGAGCGCGAATTTTAGATAATCGTTCTGCGCCGGCGCAAAGTACGTGTAAAATACGTTACGCGACACAGCCGCCGCGCGCACTCAGCGCTGTCGGCAGTTGACATTACCGCGCGCCAGCAGCGCGTGTTTAGGTTATCCGCTCGCGAGTGCCAGTGTTGTTATATTTTCTCTGGAGCGGCGAGAATCTACATCCGATGTCCAGGGAGTCCAGGTAAGTCGACGCGTTCTATGGCTGGTAGGCGTCGACTAATTCGTCTCTTCTCTCTCCTTTTCATGTGCGGCATTGCGGCGGATCAACAGCAGGCGAATCGAACGATGAGCGGCGGAGAAAGCGAAGCGGCAGTGTCGGGGACAGCGATGGCCTGCTAGCAGCGGCAGCAAGGCAACGCTCCTAGACAATTATAGGTACGTAATTACTTGCACGTAGATGCGGTGCTTAGGTGTCTTTGCTTGCCTCCTAACCTCCTCTTCCAATTTCCTATGGTGTTGTGTGGCAGCCTGTACTTCCCTTCCAAGGTGCAGATGCTACTATTATTTTCTTCTTCTTTTAACTACTGTCTGGGAGGTTACAGGTACGGGAACCACGACAAGGACAGGAAGGAGCTTGGGAAGGAATCCCTGCTGCAGTGTGTGCGGGCACTGCCATCGACTAGCCATGGGCTCCTGAGATTGGCTCCTCGCTGGAGCCTTACTTGAGCTCCAAGCCCCTGTACCTGGAGGAGGTACAGTATACACAGCCCTGCGTGGCTGTTGGTTAGGGCTAAGCGTCGCAGTCCTGCAAGACTGTCTAGATTGACAAGGGGGTATCGCAGGCTACGAGGAGGCTTACAAGCTGTGTTTTAGCCTCCTCATGTGACTGGTGCAAAACACCACGTCACAACTTATATTTATATTTTTTTAGTCTTAGTGTTTTATAGCATAACCAATTATTTAGATACGAATTTAAAAATAATTTGTACATTTTTAGTAGCTTTATTTAAATGCGAAAAATTATTTCGTTGTACTCTAACGTTGCAAACTTCAGATCCATAAGGTTTAATTTCTGAGATAAGTCAGAATTATGATGTGGTATGCCTCCCTCAATGATTTATTTAAAAAACAAAAAATACAGCTATTTTATTTTTCTGGTATGTCCACTTTGGCGTGGTTATTTTTATCCTATATAATTTAGCATGGACCTTCACCCATTAAGTCCTGAATGGACGTTTTATCATTGCAACTTGCAATTATTGTAATTTCTGTAAAAAAGCCTTGTAAAAAATTTGTGAACAAGCATATCTGACGTAGAATTAATTGAACTTTCAGAATCTTGGACTAGATTTTTAAAAAAATGTTACCGTAATAAGCTATATGTGATTTTTTCCAAAAAAACGTCGATTTTTCAACTTTATTTTTTTTTTTTTCATCATATTTTTTCATTTTGAAATCACTCAAGGATTCCTGCTTGCGGTAAATAAATCACGTTCTCGAAGTTTAAACTTCAAGATATGCAAATTAAAATTTTGAAAATATATGTAAAAAGATCCACAATGGCGACTCAAAAAGGAAAAAATCATCGAAAACTTCAAGAATTTTTTATTTAAAAATGATGGGCTTCAGAAACAAATTGTAACCTCAGTGTCTCACTGTAAGGAAAAAATGAATAAATAGAGAGAAATTTATATAAATTATTAACGACGAATAAAAATCAAAAACAAAATTATAAGTAGCAACGGGTGTATTTGGCAAGCACGTGCGAGATTCTCCCTCGAACGTATGCACTGTGGGCAGGCCCCGGATTGGGCCTGTCAGGCCGCTGAATCCACCGATGCGGCCGCGGGTGTCGGCGGACGTTAGCCGCAGGTGCTGTGACACCCGCGTGCAATGCCGACCCATTATCAAGGCAGGATCTTCCCCAGATCCTGCTTTACATTGCGTGTGATGGGCCTTGCCTAAGGCCCCGCTGCCGGTGTTGCTCCCACCGGGCTCGGCTGCTCAGTTTGTGTGCCAACAACCGGTTGGCACACCCGCGGAGTGTGTGTGCACTTGTCTGCACAGTCTATGGTTGAGCGAGGGATCTCGTTCCTCTCGCTCAACTACGTGCTTTGTGCTTGTACGGGTGAAAGTGGCTTTCTCTCACTCGTACGCCAATTCTACGGTCGTGCGATAGAAAGAAAGAGAGAGAGATCGATCCTCTCACTCGCACTCGCACGGCCTACACGAAAATGATTACTGCGGTTTCGCGCGTGTATAACAAATCTATCGCGATATGCTCTGACGCGATCGCACACGAGTCAGGGAGTATAAGATAAAATTGTATATTAATGCGCGAGCTAATTATTACGATGAAGTGGCCACTTACTTTATCGCAGTATCAGGAATCGTCCTCTGCTAAGCTGCTGCTGAAAACGCTACGGAAAAAATTCTATCGGAATAACGAATCTAACTTCGGAAAAATCGCGTGCGGCACGATGAACGGCTCGGACGAGAAGAAGGCTTGAGGGGAGGGTTCCTCTTTCCCCTCTTGCCTATCAGTTTTCCCGCGTAGCGCTATCGATTCTTGATCGATAGCGCCGCGTTTCGGCACGTCGCGGATTCTCGCGCCTTTTCCCGCGTCGTGCCATCGATCGCTTGCTCCAGTTAATAAGATTGAAAATAAAATAAAAATTATATATTTCCGAAATTAAAACAAATTAAAATTTTATACATGAAAATAAATAGAAAGACAATAAAGCTTAAAATTTTTAATACTGCCAGTTTGAGTTGCTTGTGTTCGGCAAATCAGATTTGATATTATTTAAAAATTATTAATACATTATTTAAAATTGAATTATCAAAATTTTGCGAACAGTGGCGAATGATTTTATTTGCGAACAGTAGCGAATGATATAATTTGCGAACAGTAGCGAATGATATAATTTGCGAACAGTAGCGAATGATATAATTTGCGAACAGACGAGAAGACTTTATTGCTCTTTCTAAAGACACAGGAGCTGGCATTTAGGTTCCAAGAAAACCATCCTAAACAAATTATTACCGCTGGAATACGGAATAATTGTGTTATATTTGTGGTAGATGATGGAACTGTTTACCAACTAGGTAAAGAAAAATAAATTAATAAAATTATCATACATGCATCTGGTTTGCTTGTGTTCGGTAAATCAGGTGTGACTGATATATTTTGTTTACATAGTTAAATGATTGGTATTCAAAATAAAAATATCGTTGTTTCAATTAAGTTATATCTCGATCTGATTAGCTTGTGTTCGGCATATCAAATCTAAGGTACATTAAAATAGTTACAATTACTTATGATTATTATAGCTTATAGAAAAGATATTTGTCACTGAAGATGAGTTAAGTTTAGCAAGGAAGGCAATGCAAAAGGGAGAGCTCCTGATGCCCTATTGCCGGTCAATGGAAAAGAGGAAGAGCGACAAAAATAAAGAGACCGAAAGTAGCGAGAGTCAAGCGACAGTTACGATGCTAAGAGAGATAAAGAAACAGCTGAAAAAGCTAAACCGAAAGGTTGAAAAGCTGCAGGAGCTGCAGAAAGAAAATGAGCGACTAATGCAGCATCAAATTAACGATCTAAAGGAAACAGTAAGCTCAGAGGCGGAAAGAGTTTCTTTGCTAATGAATCGTGTGCGTCATAAAAATACTCTTAACTTCCTAGAGTTAGAAGGAGAGGTCAGTTTAGATAAATCTAAAACTAGCGATGAAAATTCGAATGTAAGCGACAGAAAAAGCGACAGAGATATACGAGGGTGGTCTAAAAAGTTTCCGACCTCAACGTGAACATAGCAGCACTCGTCAATAAAAGCTAGCGAATTTCGTTGTTCATCTGTTGACAGTTGCTAACCAAAGTTTCAGCCATTTTGGATGCGCAATTGTTAGTTGACAGTCGTTTGAGTGAGTCGATGTGAGTGTTGTTGTGAAAATGAACAAAATTTAGTATCGAAATGTCATTAAATTTTTGTTTTTGAAAGGCAATACGCCTACGCAAATCAAAAATGAGTTAAACTCTGTGTATAGGGACTCTGCACCATCATTTACCACAGAAAAATTTTGGGCAGCTGAATTCAAACGTGGCCGTGAGAGCTTGGGAGACGATGAACGTTCGGGACGTCCAAGAACTGCAACCACTGACGATAATATCGCCAAAGTTCACCAAATGGTGCTAGACGACCGCCGAATTAAAGTGAGAGAGATAGCAGAGGTTATAAACATGTCCGAAGAACGTGTTTGCTACATATTAAATCAAGATTTAGGCATGAGAAAGCTGTCCACCCGTTGGGTGCCGCGTTTGCTCATGTTAGACCAAAAACGTGTTCGAATGAACATTTCCAACGCTCTATTAGCGCAGTTAAGGCGCAATAAATCCGAGTTTTGGCGCCGATTAATTACTGTAGATGGAACTTGGATAAACCAATATACGCCCGAAACAAAAATACAGTCAAAACAGTGGACTGCAAAGGAGGAACCGGCTCCAAAAAGAAGCAAAAACTGTTTTTTCGGCTGGGAAAGTGATAGCGACTGTTTTTTGGGATAGTCATGGAGTTATTTTAATCGATTATCTTTAAAAAGGAAAAACCATTACAGGAGCATACTACGCATCATTACTTGACAAGCTGAAGGCAGAACTTGCGGAAAAACGTCCACATTTGCAGAAAAAGAAAATCCTGTTTTACCAAGACAACGCGCCGCCTCACACCTCAGCGATTGCCATGGCGAAAATCCACGAATTACGGTTTCAGCTGCTTGACCATCCGCCTTACTCACCAGACCTAGCCTCAAGCGACTTCTTTTTGTTCCCTTATCTGAAAATTGCACTCGGAAGACAGATTTTCGTCAAATGAGGAGGTAATCGCCTTCGTGAACAGTCATTTTGCAGAGAAAAGCGCCGAGTACTATTTGGATCAGTTAAAGAGATGGGAGCATCGCTGAAAGAAGTGTGTAGAATTAAAAGGAGACTATGTTGGGAAATAAAAAAAAAAATTAAGAAAAAATGTCTTGTATCTGTGTTAGGTCGGAAACTTTTCAGACCACCCTCGTAGACGATTTTCGGTCAGAAATTGGCCATAATTCGACAGTTATTAATAACGATATAGATAGATTAAAAATCTCTAAACTAATTAAAAATGAACTAAAGAAAATTAATATTGATAACATTAGAGTTAAAAATAGTTTTGGAAATGTATCACGTGAAATTAAAGAAAAGGCGACAGAATTTATAAACCGTTTTAAGGAGCTGGTTAGAAGTTATAATAATTTATCATGCAATAATATTTTGTCAGACGAGGAAAAGCGAGATGCATTTTACAACTCTATATTAACGGAAGTGCCTCAGATCCAAAATATAGATTTTATGATAAGAAGCACTACAGATAAAATTCTAAATTATGACCAATTAAAATTATATGTTCTACAGCTTGAAAGCATAAAAGGACAAATGACAGCGACGGAAAAGGCGACAGCAATGGTAGCGACAAACGAAAAAGCGGCACCACGCTGTTTTAATTGTGACGACTATGGTCACATGGCATTTGAATGCCCACACAAGGGCACCGACAGAAAAGTGTGCTTCGAATGCAATAGGTTAACAAACCACAAGGCAGCGCAGTGACGTGAAAGGAAGAGAAGAAGCGAACAGAGGTATCAACAAAATACTAATTACAAATATAGTGGCGGAAATAATTATCGCGGAAACAAAAGGAAGCTTGATAATAAACGAGATACTAGCGTCAGTAAAAGGTGATGAATTTTCGGTAGGATAGCGGATGAGAATAAAGAATATAGAAACAATAGAAAGAGAACAAACAGTTTCAAGAGTAAAACATTCTATAATAAGAAACTGGAAAATACAATTGACAGAAAGCGAAAAGAAAATCCTCCTAGAAAAGGTGAGTACAAGGATAAATCGTTGATTAAAAAGAAAATAGATTCCAAAATAGATGTTAGCTTCTTCAAATCAAATTGTATGGATGAAAGAAAAGAGAGATAAGGATTAGCGAAATTTCTGATAGATACGGTAGCGATGGAGTATTTAACAAATTAAAATTAATATTTAAAAGCTTCGATAATAATTCTGGCGAAATTAGATGTGCGAATAAAAGCGACAACGCGAACTTGAAATCGGAAGGAGTAGGCGCGGTTCAAGTAATTGCGGAACAAAACAAAATTCTTAATCTAAATAACGTTATATATGCGAAAGATTCAACAGAGAATTTGTCATCATTGCGAAAGTTTACTGATCAGGGACTAAGCGTTTATTGAGACAATGAGCGAATTGATATTTATGATCCTGAAACTAATGAGTACATTAAAGTTCGGCGAAAGACAGGTCCGAAATTGAGATGTACTGGAAAGCAAGCGATATTAGTAGCATACAAAGAGACAGGCTATATTTTATTCAAACCAGAGGAAGGAAAATTTTATGAAAGTAGAGATGTGAAATTTAACAAAAAACTTGTATTCGCAAATAAATACAAGAAACAAGATTTAAATAACTGGGGAAATTTATACAGTGAAATAAACACTGAAACATGGTTCATAGAATTTGAAAACGAAATCCCTCAAGATACGTCGAGAACGGAGGGAGTGCCGAAAAGAGGCAGAGGACGCCCAAAAAAGAATAAAGCGACAGTTACAGAAGAAAATTTAATGGACGACGAAACAATTCATGAACTCTTGGCAAAAACAAATGGTGATCCAGGTTCTTATAAAGAAAACGACAGAGAGAAAATATTGGACAGAGGCAATTAACGAAGAATTGAATTCCATGTATAAAAACAATGTTTGGGAAATAATAGACAGGCCAACCATCACAAGCGACAGAAAGAAACCAAACATCATTGATTCAAAATGGGTACTAAAGAAAAAGATTGAACCAAACAATAGCATAAAATATAAAGCAAGATTGGTAATAAGAGGCTTCAAAGATAAGAATATTTACGTATTGCAAGAAACATACGCACCAGTATCACGATTGCCGCTAATTAGATCAGTTCTAGCGATTGCCAATAAGTACGATTCGGAGTTATGTCAAATGGATGTAAAAACTGCATTCTTGAATGGATTACTTCATAGCGAGGTTTTGATGGAAATACTTGATGGGATAGAATGTGATCCAACAATAAAGCGACTGAAATTTTGTAAATTAAAGAAAGCATTTTACGACCTAAAAGTGAGTCCAAAGTGCAGGAATGAAAAATTCCGAGCGACAGCAATACGAATGGGATTAACACCGCACGAAGACGAATTATGCTTATTTACTTAGAAGAAAGCAGATAAAATATTGATATTAACTCTCTATGTGGACGACATTTTACTTGCATGTAATGATAAAAATAAATTGAATGAAATTAGTCGACAGTTAATGGAAGAGTATGAAATGACTGATTTGGGCGAACCTAAGTCGTTTCTTGGACTAGAGACTATTCAGATGCAAGCCTAGGCGACTGTAAGGAATCTATAACAACAAGTGGATATGTAATCAAGTTGTTTGGTGATACGATTGCATGGCGAACGAGAAAACAACGATATGTTGCATTATCCACATGTTAAGCTGAATATGTAGCCATGAACGACTGTAGTCAAGAATTGATTTCAATATACACTTCTTTAAAACAGATAATAGAGACAGAATTTACTCCGATAACATTATATTGCGATAATAAAGCGGCAGAAGCGAGTGTTAAAACGGGCGGAGGAAATAAATTAAGACATATGGTCGATATCAAAGAACACTATGTGCGAGAGTGTGTTCAAAATAATCTTATAAATGTACAATGGCTTTCGTCGAAAGAACAGATCGCGGAAGTATTAACTAAACCCTCATAAAATAATGAATTTTTAAAATACATATGAATAAACTAATCTGTATATTAGTATATTTCAGGCAATAAATAGAGGCTGCAGAGCAAGAGATAGCGCAGGAGGGAGTGTTGAAGAGATGGCGCGCTGCACTCTCTCTCCCTCCCCTTTAGTTATTAATTTTGAGTGCACGAAGCGCTTTAGCGTCAGCGGCTTTTATATTTCTTATTGAGCGAACGTTTTTATTTAATACGAAATCCTTTATATTCTCGCGGTTTGCGCTCTGTGCACCTTTATAAATAAATAAAGATATCAATAAACTTTAATAGTGTGTTATTTATTCTACCAAGAATGACAACCCCAACTTTATTCAAAAATACTTTAATAAATTCGAATTTTAAAATTTAAATAGATTTTTTTTTGTCAAAAGACTATGTGTGAAATCAAGACAGATTAAAGAAAAATTACATAACCTTCAATCAAGGACATTTTGCAAGTGATGCAAATGTCCAAGTATTGGTGATGCTGTAGTTTTATACTCAAGAATTCTATGCTCACTCTAAAAGTATATAATCCTTGAGCAGACCGAAGATTTTTGGGGATATCGGCACTGTGTTTGATTGCACCGGGATCGGATGTCAAACAATATAAAAAAAAAAAAAAAAAAAAAATAATAATAATAATAATAATAAAAATAAAAATATAAAAGAAAAAATGAAAAATATATAAGAAAAAAAAAACCGCACACGAATTCTAATATCGAATTAATGTGTTTAGTTTAACACTTATGTATTAGTTTGCTATGATACTGGATTCGCTAACAAGTATATAGGTAAAGCTATACTTAAATTTAAAACTCTTTAAATGCCAAATGTAAACAATGTCAGTTCAACAACCGAAGTCGCGTCTCTCACTAAGACGTAACACAGTGACGAATGATCGTAAATTTTATATTATCGTAAGAGAAAGTTGGAAAATTTAGAAAATTAACGCGGGTCGAAATTAAATCGAAATATTCAATATTTATTGTAAAAATTACAAGTAGGATCATGGTTAATAATGGATATACGTGTAAACTAATAAAAATTTTCCAAACCATTTGGGATAGCGCGTACCGACAAACAAACAACAACATTTTACGTAACAATACATGAGAATTTTCAATAAATCGGGGTTCAGCACTCGAACGCGCACATTTAAAAAAAGTTCAATATCTAAATAAATCAATAAGCTAGCATACGAGGGTGGTCTGAAAAGTTTCCGACCTAACACAGATACCAGACATTTTTTCTTAATTTTTTTTTTATTTCTCAACATAGTCTCCTTGCAATTCTACACACTTCTCCCAGCAATGCTCTTATCTCTTTAACCCATCCAAATAGTACTCGGCGTTTTTCTCTGCAAAATGACTGTTCACGAAGGTGATTACCTCCTTATTTGACGAAAATCTCTGTCCTCCGAGTGCAATTTTCAGATGAGAGAACAAAAAGAAGTCGCTTGGGGCTAGGTCTGGTGAGTAAGGCGGATGGTCAAGCAGCTGAAACCGTAATTCGTGGATTTTCGCCATGACAACCGATGAGGTGTGAGACGGCGCGTTATCTTGGTGAAACAGGATTTTCTTTTTCTGCAAATGTGGACGTTTTTCCGCAAGTTCTGCCTTCAGCTTGTCAAGTAATGATGCGTAGTATGCTCCTGTAATGGTTTTTCCTTTTTGAAGATAATCGATTAAAATAACTCCATGACTATCCCAAAAACAGTCGCTATCACTTTCCCAGCCGAAAAAACAGTTTTTGCTTTTTTTTGGAGCCGGTTCCCCTTTTGCAGTCGACTGTTTTGACTGTATTTTTGTTTCGGGCGTATAATGGTGTATCCAAGTTTCATCTACAGTAATTAATCGGCGCCAAAACTCGGATTTATTGCGCCTAATTTGCGCCAATAGAGCGTTGGAAATGTTCATTCGAACACGTTTTTGATCTAACATGAGCAAACGCGGCACCCAACGTGCGGACAGCTTTCTCATGCCTAAATCTTGATTTAATATGTAGCAAACACGTTCTTCGGACATGTTCATAACCTCTGCTATCTCTCTCTCACTTTAATTCGGCGGTCGTCTAGCACCATTTGGTGAACTTTGGCGATGTTATCGTCAGTGGTTGCAGTTTTTGGACGTCCCGAAAGTTCATCGTCTCCCAAGCTCTCACGGCCATGTTTGAATTCAGCTGCCCAAAATTTCAGTGGTAAATGATGGTGCAGAATCCCCATACACAGAATTCAACTAATTTTTGATTTGCGTAGGCGTCTTGCCTTTCAAAAACAAAAATTTAATGACAGCTCGATACTCAATTTTGTCCATTTTCACAACAACACTCACATCGACTCACTCAAACGACTGTCAACTAACAACTGCGCATCCAAAATGGCTGAAACTTTGGTGAGCAACTGTCAACAGATTAACAACGAAATTCGCTAGCTTTTATTGACGAGTGCTGCTATCTTCACGTTGAGGTCGAAAACTTATTAGACCACCCTCGTAAGTTTATGCTACTTTGTTATAATCTGGCTTCAAAACGTTACAAAATATTACTGAACAAATGTTCTTATAATTGATCAAACAATACAGTGAAATTTTTCAGAATTTTTTGGAGATTTTGTTAATTTTTAAAATTCTAAAATTTTGAAAAATTTTAAATATCTTCGAGAAAATTCTGAAAAAAGTTTCACTATATTATTTGATCAATTATAAGAACTTTTTTTGCTGTAACATTTTTTTCTAAATTCATAAACTTTTTAACAATTATTCTGAGATTTTCTTTTTTAGTCTATCATTCTTAAGTAATTTTTTTCATAATCAAATTTACTTTGTAAATAGATTTTTTTATTTTTTATGAGTACATACAGTTTTTTTCTAACTCACAATATTTTTTTATTTTTTCTCATTCACTTGTGTTCTCAAACAAAATTGATGTAATGATCTATGACTAGATATCCAAAAAAAACTTCAAAAAATAAATATTTTCGAGACTTATTATTGCACTTTCTTATATATAGCGAAATTCCACACATAAATAGTTTGGCTAGAATACTTTTTGCTTAAAAAAATATTATTCATAAATAATACGAGGTCTGGCTATTAAATAACGAGTCTGGTTACGAAAAAGGGTTTTATTATAAAAATTATTCTACAATCGAATGCTCCCCTTCAATATACTCCCCTTCCCTCGCCACACACCTTTCCATACGTTTTTTCCATTGATCGAAGCAGTGCTGGAACTCTTCTTTGGTGAGGGCCTTTAGGAGCTCTGCCGTTTTTTGCTTTACCGCTTCCATCGACTCAAATCGGGTCCCTTTCAAAGCAGATTTTATCTTCGGAAACAAAAAAAAGTCGCACGGTGCCAAATCTGGCGAGTACAGCGCGTGTTCGAGCACTGGAGTGCGCTTACCGGCCAAAGACTGCTTCACAGATAGCGCGTTATGGGCAGGTGCGTTGTCCTGGTGCAAAATCCACGAGTTGTTCTTCCACAACTCGGGCCGTTTCTTACGAACTCGTTCTCGCAGTGTTGCCAAAACTGACAAATAGTAAGTCTGGTTGACAGTCTGACCCTCTGGAACCCATTCAGTCATCATGATACCGTTAATGTCGAAAAAAACGATCAACATTGCCTTGAATTTTGATTTGGACATCCTTGCTTTTTTGATTCTGGGCGATTCAGGCGTCTTCCAATGCATCGATTGCCGCTTTGTTTCAACATCGTATTAAAAAATCCACGTTTCGTCGCAAGTAATAATGTTTTTCATCAGTCCGGAATCTTTTTTTAACCTTTCAAGGAAATCTGAGCAGACCTGTTGACGCAAGAGCTTTTGGTCAGGAGTCAGGTTTTTTGGCACCAACTTCGCACAGACTTTTGTCATGTGTAATTCATCGTGTAAAATTTGTCTAACCGTTTCTTTATCGGCGTTTACAGCCTCGGCAATCATCCGGATGCTCATTCGACGATCTGCACGCACAATTTGGTTGATTTTGGTCACTGTTTCCGGAGTTGAAATAGTGACAGGGCGACCTGGGCGTTGGTCATCTTCAGTGCTCACTCGGCCCTCACTGGAGCGCTTACACCACTCAAAAACACGCGCACGAGATAGAGGATTGTCCCCATAGGCCTCTTGCAACAATTTATAGCACTCAGTCGGAGTTTTTTTCAATTTAAGGGGGGAAGTCCATATAGAATTTTCAAATAATCGATTTTTTTTTTTTTTTTTGGTAATCTAAAAATACACTATGTTGGGCGTGTACTGACGAGACGAAAAAAAAAAATCTCGAATATTTACGAAGTTACAGCTAATATAATGGAGCGGGCTGGAGTACGTATTGTAAAGTAGCGAGCCAGGTAGTCGGAGCGCTTCAGACAAAAGGGCTCTCTCCATTATAATAACTTGAAAAACTTCTTTTGTCCCATACCCGGAAATAATACGTTATATTATAGTATATATGTAAGTATATATATCTACATTTACGTTCCTGTACACCTGTAATATTGCTATACGAATAAAGGTTAGTCGAGAAATATAGGTAGTTTAGCCGGAGAATTCATCGTGTTCAGTTGATTTCGGAACGTAAAAATGCCGAATTATAAAAAAGGTACGCGAGGCAATATTGCACGAAATAACCCCAGAAAATGAAAATATCTGGGCAATCAGTTTACCGATAAAGAAGGTGAAAACTTTGAAGCCAGTACAAGCATTGCTCTAAATCAAGATCCTCTAAACGAAGATTTAGCTCCATTACTTGGTGAAGAAATAAAAAAACATCTTTTACCAATATACGAAGATTTGTCCAAAGATGATTTGCTTGAGCGATGCCTTGGTGGTCATACGCAGAACGCGAATGAAAGTTTTAACGCGACAGTTTGGAGATTATCACCAAAACATCTGCATTCTGGACTAAAAGTAGTTGAAATCTCGGCATACATTGCTGCTGGGATATTTAATGAAGGCTTTAGTTCAGTATTAAGAATAATGAACCTTCTGAATTTGACTATTGGCACTTATGCTAAAGTATTTGCTTATAATACAGACGAGGCGCAAATAACCTGACAGAATCGTAAGAGCCTTTCAGAAACCAAAGATGCTCGTACAACTCGCAGGCAACAACAAATGGAAGAAAATCAGCTTTTCGAGGAGGAGGAAGGACTGTTGTATCGACCTGGGATTGCCGATTAATCGGTAAGTAATTAAAACTAGCCATTTTCGTGTACTTCAACTTTAAATGCGATTATCTCGAAACTATATTTTTCAAAACTGCTCGTGTTGTAACTCAAAAAGTTATTGACCGATTTGGCTGAAATTTTTTTAAGGCCTTTCTTTACATTAATATCGGAAGGATAAACCTAAAATTTCAGATATTCCGCGTTGATAAAATATTTTTTTGGGGTCAAAAATGTCAAAAAATAGCCCTAAATTCTGACTTCTTTTAAAGGTTTATTTTATATTGAAATTTATATTTTTTTTTTTTATTTTATAGGTTCATCCTTTCCGTTTATATGTCCTTAAAAAAAAACAACTTTCATTTTTGTGTTTCAGATTAACGGTTAATGAGTGACAACAGGAGCAGTTTGGGACCTCGCGTCGGAGGCAGCAGACAACAAATCATACTGAGCCACCATTTTGAATTAAAAAAAAAAAAAAATTATTTTTGTGTTCTAAAAAGATTCATTAAAGTTGTGTTAAAATTTAAAAACAATAAAATTATTTTATCATCGTTAAAAATATTATTAAAAAATGACCGATTTTGGGGCTTCTACATAGACTTCCCCCCTTAACGAGAAATTTGAGATTGATACGTTGCTCCTGTTTTTCGTCACACATGGTTTTCGGCATGAGAAAAAAACACGTTCGTTTCAAACCGCCACTGCACAAATACAATAATAGTGACGAGAACGTGTTTTGGTACGTGCATAGACAAGATATCTAGATACCTAACGCACTACTCGTTTTTTTCCCCCACCCCTCTACGGCGCCCTCTAGGCGCGCAGTCTCGTTATTTAATAGCCAGACCTCGTATCTATCCATTGTAAGCAAAAATATTGGTTTCGTAAAATCAGAAGTTTACACTCTCTACTGATATTAGGCTGCTGCAGATGAAATGGCCGATTTAGTAATAAATTTTTAAACAGCTGTAACTTTTTATAAAGACAATTTATTTAATCAAAATAGGTACCAATAGATGCAACACACTTTTCCGAACGAGATACAAGTACATTTATTCCATTTTTGTAGAAGTCTGAGTTTCTGGTTCGAAGAAACTCCTCGAAGGTATTTTTGACAGCAGCTTCATTATTAAATCTTTTTCCTGTCAAAAAGTGATCTAAATGTTTAAAAAAATGGTAATCTGTTGGTGAGAGGTCTGGTGAATATGGAGGGTGAGGAAGAGTCTCATAGCACAACTCGTTTAATTTTTGGACCGTTGTTCTCGATGCATGAGGTCGTGCGTTATCATGAAGCAGTATCACTCTATTCCTGTTGACAAGCCTAGGTCGTTGGACTATCAATTTCTGATGCATTTTATCCAGTTTAGCACAGTATTTCACAGCATTGATGGTTTCGCCAGGTTGCAGGAACGAATAGTGGATAACTCCAGCTACAGACCACCAAACAGTTACCATTATTTTTTTTGGATGAAGGCTTGGTTTCGGCATGTGTCTTGGCGCTTCATCGGCATCTAACCATTGGGCCGATCGGCGACGATTATCGTATAAAATCCACTTTTCATCGCAGCTCACAATTCGATGCAAGAACGGTTCCTTTTTGTTGCAGAAGAGAAGAGAACTTGAAATCACCATTCGACACGTCATGTTTTGCTCGGTAAGATCAAGCGGAACCCATTTGTTAAGCTTTTTCACTTTTCCAAGTTGTTGCAAGTGGCGGCAAACTGTCGAATTATGAACGCCTAATTTCTCGGCAAGATCCCTTATGGTTTGGCGGGGGTCAGACTCCACTAATGCTCGCAGCTCGTTGTTATCGATCGATGGTCCTGGGTGTCCACGTGACTCATTTCCAAGGTCCATATCTCCGGATCAAAATTTTTCAAACCACCGCCAAGTGGTTCGTTCGCTAACTGTATCAGGCCCAAATGCGCTGTCGATATTCCTCGTTGCTTCCGTTGCGTTGTGCTCTATTTTAAATTCGTATAGTAAAAGTAGCCGTTTTTGATTCACTTCCATGTTCACTTTCTCTTTTTGTTTTTACGATCACTATGAAGTGCAAAACAGAAATGACTCCATAAACTAAGGTAGCAGTATTTATACTTCAATATGTCATATCATTTGCGCCGCCTTGTGCCAACATAATACACTAAAATTGCAGCCAACTTTGTCATCGCTGAATCGGCCATTTTATCTGCAGCAACCTAATACAATTGATAATATTTCTCTTAGTAAATGATAGAGAAAATGTCAGATTTGTTGTTTAACGTCGAAAACGATCTAATCACGTGCAAAATATAGAAATTGATGAGCATGAAAATGGACACTAATGCTTGAGTCCTCAGGATAATAACTCTGATGATTCTGTTTCTGATTCTGAATCAAATGATTATAAAAATTCAGAGATTCAAATTCCAAAAATCAATTATTTACAGATTCTAAGTAACTATGAAGAAAATCAATCAAAATTAGAGCCTAACTATACTTATGTATGGGCAAATAGCGAAAAAAAATATAAAAATTATCCTCAAAATGAAAATATTTTATCTGAAAAAACAAAAAAAATTCATTCGTGATTCTTCATACATACAATTGTTTGAATTTTTTTCCTACTGATTTGAAGCATTATATTTTCGAAAGTACTCTTAGTAATAGTTATAATTTGATGTTAGATGATTTGGATATTTTCTTGGGGATATAATTATTACATCAATTTTCAACTAAAGAAAATCCCAGAAGGACTATTGGTCTAAAAGGTTATTGCTGGCTTGTCCTCCAGTAGCTATAGCGAGTCGTGACAAATTTCTCAAGATGAAATCGAAAATAAAATTTTCGAAAACTGAAGATAAAAATCTTGATAATAGAGTTTGGAGAGTACGAAACATTTTTGAAATTTTCGACAAAAATGTCTTGTAATTAAAATTTTTTTCAACAGCTTTGTATACCGATGAAATGATGGTGAAATTTTACAGAAAATCCATTTTGCTCCAGTTTATGTAAGACAAGCCTGTGCGTTTTGAAATTAAAATGTGGGAAATTTGGAACACCGAAGGATATCTGTTCAATTGTGATATTTATTGTAACAAAGGTTTGAATATTTATTCATGACATAAAGAAGCAAAATTATCTAAATGTGCCTTAGGAAGTCGAGTTGTTATGCAAATGCTTCAAAAGCTGCTTCATTTTGTTTTTCCAAAAAAAATAACGCAGTATCATTTATATTTTGATAATTTTTCCATAATCCAGATTAACTTATTCATTTGCAATCACTTGACTTGAAAGGAACTGGTACCGTAAGGAGAAACAGAGTGAATATTGATAATGAATTGGACAAAGAAACAATAAGAGGCACATTCCCTGTCAAACATGAAAAAAAAAGCGGTTTGAATTACAATACTGTGATGAATTGAAAGCTAGTCTCTCTACTTTCAACCGTAGCAAGCGTGATGCCAATATTAACAGCAAAAAGGTATTAAAAAGAATCGAGAAGTAAAGATGATTTACCTTTTTCCAACAGACATTCATTTATTATACAGAGCATTTGCACTGTATAATGAATATGTGGACAGTGTCGATCTACATGATGGGCATTGTAGTAATTTGATGCCATGTATAAGAGCCAGAAGATGGACTTGGTCAATTTTTATTCGTCTAATTCAATCATCGATAACCAATGCAGTTGTAATTCACTGTTGTACTGATGCAAAACCGCTGCACAATAAATGTTCGACCGGCGAGGGTTCATGGTGCTCATGGCAAAAGGCTATAGTTACGAATAGTTTGGCTGAGTATAAACATAAGCCAGCTCTTCCAATTGAAGTTTATAAAGCTATCAAGCCAGTCTACGAAGAATTGACCAAAGACGATCTTCTTACTCGATGCATCGGCGGTTTTACTCAAAACTAATGAAAGTTTTAATTCAACTGTGTGGGCATTGATCCCAAAATCCATTTCTAGTAGTAAAACTATATTGGACATAGCTGTGGATATTGCAGTTTGCGTGTACAATGACGGTTTTGCTTCAATTTTGGACATAATGAAGACGATGGATTTAGAAATTGGCCCGAACAGCTATGAAACGTGCTTCGAGATTGCGGATTAAAGGTATTGCAAAGTTTTTAATGACTTTCTATGACTTAAAACTTTAATCGTATTTATCTCAAAACTACATATTTTAAGTGTGCCGAACCTATAACTCGAACAATTTTCAATCAATTCAGTTCAAATTTTAACAAGATTTTAAAAAATATATTGTCTAAATAAGTAAGTAGTATTTTTTTTTATATGGCGTAGTTCTTTTGTAATTAACAATTTTCTGGCGATTTTTTCTGCGAATTTTGCAAGTTTGACTTTGAAAGTGCGCTTTTCGGCCAAAAATCAATATATCAACCGTACCGATCCTACGTATTTCTCTAGCTGTTGTTATATACAATAAAAAAAAATGTAATGACTCATAATTCAAATTTACAGGAGCTGTTGGTACGGCCGTGGACCCTTTCAAAATAGAGAAGTCATCTAAGAAACGCTTCACAGCCATTTTCAAATTATTTATTCTATATGTACAAAAAACTTCTGCCTTTGTAATCTCGGTTTACTTTATATTTTTGCTAAAAAAAAATCATAAAAAAGCCTATTTCTCCAGCCTCTAGATTGGCCTAAGGCCTTAACTGCAATACTTTATGGTTTTATAATAGAATAAAAGCATCTAATCATTTATTATGCCTTTACATATAACTATTTTAGTGTTTAAACTTATTAAAAAAAAAAAAAAAATACATAGAGTAGAAGACAATTTACATATTCACAAGTTAAATAGTGCTGTCATCCAATTTTTATCATTAATATGCTTTACTGTAGGCACCTAGCACTTTTGCTATTTGATTTTGAGATTTGAATAAAAAATATTATCACCATTGCAGGTAAATGCATAGTGAAAAAATAAAAATAAAATTATTTATAAACAAAAATGTGACTTACTAAATATTCTGCAAAAAATTATGTCAGTCTGGTTATTATAATTTGATCTCCCCTATTGAAAGAGTTCATTGGCTTATTGGATTCATTAACATTAGATTTAACTTGTAGGAAATTAAAAACGATTAAACTTGTTTAGAAAACGATTAAAATTGATTTCTTTTTTTAAATTGGTTTAAATAAAATATTTTTAGCAAGATATACGAATATAATCAAATCATAACCCAAAGATAACAGACCTGTATAAATTAACATACATCAGAATAAAAAATAAATAATTTAATAGATTTTTTCAGCTTTCTTATTTATTAAATTTTTTGTTCTATTTCTATTTGTGAATAGTCTATTAATATTTTTGTGCCTGTGTCTTTTATTTTACTATTTATTGTATTTATCAGTAAATTACTTGGGTCATTAATAAATTTGTCTAGATTTATATAGATGAAATTTTTATTGTAAAAGGAGGTATTAGTAATTATTTTTAATATTAATATTCTCAATGATCTTTCCTTTGCATACCATAAAGAAAGTTAAAGAAGGATTTCTCATTTATTTAATTTTGTAGTTACCATTTTAAAAACTAATTGAAATGTATTAATATTTGGGTAAATATAGGATATGAGTATTTTAACTTGATGAATATTGAAATTTGGTCCTTCATAATTATCATATTATAATTATCTTTTTAACTGACTGAAAAGCTATTGTGAGAATATTGTAATGAGTTGGGTATTTTAATATTTTTCTTGAAAGTTTTTTTTAAAATGTAATGGAAATGACGTATTTTGTATTTGAAATCGAGTATGTATCATTGTTCAAAATTTTTATTAATGATTTGTTTATATGGTTTTTTAGAAATTTCTACAAAAAATTTGGGAGTAAATAAACAAGCTTCAATCAAAACATATAAAATAGAAACTATATCTCTTTTTCTCCCCTATTAAGTGGTCAATATATCCATGATTAGGGTACATTTCCACTTTCTGCCTGTTTTTAATTTTAATGTCAATAAAAAAGATGATATTCTGAAGACAGTCTAT
The DNA here is from genome assembly GCA_949987625.1 of Chalcis sispes. Classification (NCBI taxonomy): domain Eukaryota; kingdom Metazoa; phylum Arthropoda; class Insecta; order Hymenoptera; family Chalcididae; genus Chalcis; species Chalcis sispes. The sequence goes on along the minus strand of OX465095.1, from coordinate 29,862,635 downwards.
GAAGTTTAAATTTAATCGTAAATTTAATAGTATTTTAACTTTATGACCTTTTTTTAACATTTAGAAGGGATGGTATATAAAAAATAATGTCAGAATTTTAAAAAAAGATCATTTTATTTATTGGGTGTAGTTATTTTTACTAGGTTGTTAAAAGCACTTTCTTTTTGTGTCTAAAATAGTCACTCCAGCATTTATGAGTTAGGCTAGAATAATGTGCGTAACAGTTCTTGAATCAAAATGGATCAAAGACAAATGTTCACTTTTTATAGTGAAAACTCATAAGTTCCTATTTCCCTAAATAATATTGATTTTTCACAGCTTTGATAGTGCTTCATTCAACCACATATTACATAAAATAACAGAAAAATTAACTAATTAAATAAATAAATAAAATTAATAAAAAAGAATATTAGAACTGTTTCAAATAGCAAATAAATCAAATTTAAAATTAAAAGTTTTAAATGATATAACTAAATTATATAAAGTGGATAATTAGGGTTTTATGAAAAAACGAATACCAGAATACTGGATTCTTTTATTAATGAAAAAAAAAAAAAAAAAAAAAAAAGATAATATAGTTCTCTAAGTTATAAATGCTATAACATAACTATAAAATAAAAGTAACAAAAAAAGAAAACTTATAAAGAAATTCTTAAATTATGATCGATAAAATAAATCCTCTAAAAAATTTATAAATATAAGGCAGATAAAACTGTATACTGAAAGTTTCAACATTTATAATCAGCAAAAAAAGATGAAATAAAAAAATTAACATGTTTGGAATAATAAACAGAATTACAATAAAACAAAAACATTTGAGAATTATTTAAATGAAGATGCAAAAAAAAAAAAAATAAAATTTTAATCTCAAAACTAAATAATGAAAAAATAATAATTATCATAATAATAATTATAATGATAACATGAAAAAATACTTCTGTAAATATACAACAGAAGTAAATTACAACAGAACTTGCTATTAATTTTAAATTATTATAAAAAAAAATTAGTAGAAACTATTTATTCAATAAAAATAACAAAATATATTTCTTTAATTATTAATATTATAATTGATTATTAATAATGATTAATTTTACATCTACATATAATAAAATTTGTGTTAATACTGTAATAAGATTATTATAATAAAAATATAATTTCATATAAATTTTATACTAAATTTTTTAAAAATAAAAAAAGCACAAAAGTTATTGAAACGATAATTATTTACATCAAACATATTTTGCTTTGTTTACATTAGAATATAAATTTTATAGTTTAAATATGTAAAATCAAATGAAGAATACAAATATAATAGTTAAAAGACTATTTAGTCATCACTATATGTCATCCACCATTATAAAATCTTAATAATAGAAATTTTAAATTTTTATAATTCAAATAAATTGTATAAGCTTAGAAAAAAAATTAATTTTAATTACTCTTTTGATCAATATTCAATTCTTTTGTTAAAATTATTAAAATTTTTTATCGTGAGTTCCATTTTAATATACAAAATAATTATAAATAAAATATAAATCAATCTGTAATTTATACCTTTCCTGCTTGAATATTTTCTCTTTGAATCCTCTTTCCAGAATCCCGTTTTGTATTAGGACCTAAAAATAAATATTAATCAAAATATAATATTAATTTAGATTTTCTTTATTTTCATACTCACTCAATACAACGATAGGTGCTGTACCAGTGCCGTACATAATGATATAATGTAATTCCGCAAACACAAATCTATAAATAAATAAATAGATTGAATTCAATTAATTTTAACTAAATTTTAAATATCTTTTACAATTTCTAATCGGTGTATTACTATATTTGGTAAATTACACGTGCAATATTAAAAGATATCTTCGATGTAGGGCTTTGGTTTATAAAGGTATCTTTCATAATCTGTTTAATAGCCGACGCTAACCTTCATAAACTCAATGTTCAACTTCATAAATATTCAAAACTATTTTGGTTAAAACATTCTGCATTCTTTGCTCATTCAAAAAATGTAAATAAAAAAATTATATATAATTTATTTACATAATAAGAAAAAAATATCACGTTCACTAGAACACTTAATGCGCTCTATTTTCATAATTGTAAAATATATTAAGACTTTATTTATATCAGATTCTGACTCAGCGTTTTTGTACATTATTTTGCAATTAAGTATTATCATGAAAAAAATTCAATAATTATTTGCATTAAACAAGTCAATCGTATGTATGTATCTGCGCATGTGCACGATCCCCAGTATAAATTTTAAAATGAACATTAATATACAAAAGTGTACAGAAGTATTTGGAAGTGTATATAAGGGTATAAAAGTATGTGTAAGGATCTGCATTTGAATCAACTTTCGCAACACTTTTGTACATTTTTATATCAATTAATATACATTTACATGGAATCTATTTTTAAATTTGTTAAAATGTACAAATCATGCTAAACTACTGACCCTACCCCAGTCTGCAAAGGTTTGATTTTCCAAAAAAAAATATGCTGATCGACGTATCTTGAATAGCACAATTCGAAAATTAAAGTAAAAAAAATTTCACACTTCCCAAGCGGAAATAATCACGTGTATATAAATGTTATTAACAAAAAAAAATTCTTCATAATGATTATTAGCTTTTATAAGGTAATATTAAAATCTTATAATGTGTGGATTTTGGACTCTAATAATACCCAGTTGCAAGAATCCACATGAAAATCCACATGGAAATCCACGCGGATTTTTACATGGAAATCTACACTGAAATCAGTCCAATAACACACTGTATCTGGATTTTCACGTAGATATATATACGTACTACATATGTAGTAAAATATCAAGAGCGAAATTATATATTTAAATATATTAAAATTGTAATTATATCTTCATTAAAAAAATACTTTACACTATAGAAAAATTTTCAAATGTAAAATTAATACTACTACTAATTTAAATGTAAAAATTAAAAGTGTATATGGATTGCCATGCAACTTATGATTCAAATTTAAATCTTAGTTCCACAAGTTTTGCATAGCGTAAGGGTTAGGGCGTCTACTTTATAATGCGAAGGACCCAGGTTCGATTCCACCGTAGGTCAAACATTTTTCTGCGTTTTTTTCCGTAAAATAATGCGTAAAATAACATGTGCGACAATGCGAATAAACGATTAAATATAATGCGTATGTTAAAAATATGTATAATCATAATAAAAAATAAAATTCTAAAATATATAAAATACTTAATTAAAATTTTCATAAAGGTTTTCAAAATGTATTTTAAAAAGTTTCGTCAACTACTTTCAAAAATGTTTTTTTTAATATTTGTATAACTTTTATAAAAATGTTTTTAAAACTTGTATCGAAATGTTTATAGAAGGAGCTAGAAAACGTTGCTAAAGGGTTTAAAAACGGACATAAACTCATTTTAAAAACATTTTTTGAAAGCTTTTAAAAAGGTTTTTATCCTTTCATGAAACGTTTTAAAAACATTTTAAAAACCTTACGATCTGTGTGGGTTTCTACACTTATTTCTACGTACATTTCTACACTGATTTCCACATAGATATCAACACTGATTTCCACGTAGATTTCTACACTGATTTCACGTTGAAACTCACGTGGAAATCTACGAGGAAATCCACATACAGTGTGTTATTGGACTGATTTTAGTGTAGATTTCGATGTAAAAATCCACGCGGATTTCCATGTGGATTTTCACGTGGATTCTTGCAACTGGGAATGCTTATTTTAAACATTTGCATCGATTCATTTTTTCAAAAATCCAAGGAACCAAAATTAATAATTATTTATTTAAGATAATAAAAACATATTCATATCACACTGAATATAAAAAGATTATAATAAATATAAAAAATATTACCCAAAATATAAAAAATATTACCTAAAATATAAAAAATATTCCCTAAAATATAAAAAATATTACAATAAATATAAAGAATATTACAATAAATATTAAAAATACAATAAATAAATTTGAATGATTTGCTAAATATTAGGTGTAGTAAAAAGAAATCCATTATTTTTGCATCGAATTAAAGGTCTTATTTAGCATAGTGTAACGGGGTAAATTTGTTCACACCCGTTAACAACGCAGGACCTTCTTCTGGTCCTGCTTTATTCTCTGTGTGTGTGAGGGGCCTTGCCTAAGGCCCCGCGACCGGTGCAGCTCCCACCGGGCTCGGCTGCTCAGTATGTGTGCCAACGATCGGTTGGCACACCCGCGGAGGCGGCGGTATTCGGGATAGGGACGCTATAGGGAAGATAAAAAATAAAAACGCACCAGCTCTGTGCAAACTCGCTTTTTTAATAAATAAACACCGGCAAAACAATACAAATATAATAAATTATCGCGGAGAGGTCTATTGATGCGAAGAGCAATTAGTATTGCCTCACGCGCAATACTAATTCTCAAGGTGCGCACTGCGCATGCGCACCCTCTTCGCTTCGCGTGACTACACACACACGTGTAGTCTATGGACGGCAGATATAGAGAGAGCAGTTCCCCCTCTATACTGCCGTAGTTCGTGACTGCTCGAGTGAGAGCGGCTCTTACTCTCACTCGATGCTGTAGTCTATGGTTGAGCGAGAGAGCTCGTTCCTCTTGCTTAACTGCGTGCTCGCAGGTTGCCCGAGTAAGAGTGGCTTTCTCTTACTCGAACGCCTATTCTATGATAGTGCGAGAGAGAGATCGATCCTCTCACTCGCACTCGCGCGGTCTAATCGAGTTTGAGTTACGCGGGCTCGCGCGTAACCCTACTATATCTATATATACGCCTGACGCGATCGCACACGCGTCAGGAAAAAGACTGAATATAATTTCTCGCGGATTAATTACGAAGACGAAGTGGCCACTTACTTTATCGCTTACTTTGTCCGTTCTCTCGATAACTGCGGCGGGGACTCTGCAGAAAAATCCTCGGAAAAACTCGCGTATATTTCCTAATGACTCGGAACACGTACGGCGCGTCGGACCGGCGAAACGAGAAGAAGGCTTGAGGGGAGGGCTCCTCCTTCCCCTCTCGCCTATCGGTTTTCCCGCGTAGCGCTATCGATTCTTGATCGATAGCGCCGCGTTTCGGTACGCCGTGGCTTTTCCCGCGTCAAGCCATCGATCGCTTGATCGATGGCGCCGCGTATCTTCGCGCGGCGAACTCTCTTTCTATCGCCTATGGCAGGTGGCTGAGCCTCTATAAGCCGCCTGTCACACCCCTCCCCCAGTCGCTGCTAGGCCTCGACTAGCAGCTACTATACTAATGCCTTCCCTCGGCTCAGGTCGGGATGGCGACTACGAGTTCGCGCTTGTTCGGCGAGGCGAAGTCGGGGCGTTGTCGCTCACGCCCTTCGCCTTCTTACTACCCGGTGGCCTTCCCGGGCCTCGCTTAGCGCGCGCACCTGCCGCTGGTCGCTCCCCGGTCGACGGTGGCTCCCTTACATTCGCTATGGGACGCTTCGCGAAGCAGACCGTCTTCCGGGGGCGCCCGCGCTCTCTGGCCGGCGCAGCGGCCGCGCACTCGCCTTGCGAGGGTTCCCCGCTGGGGATCGGGCCTGCTCCTGGGTCGCTCGTCAGGAGGGGCCCCGTCGCGTCGAGAGTGCGGCTCGCCGTACTCTCGTCCTCTTCCTCGTTCATAGCTCCGTCCTTTCCTAACCAAGCGCGCGAGCAGTTCGACGCTCGTGGTCCGGTCCTTGAAGGACTTCGAATACCACGACGTCTGTCGCCTTGGAAGCTGCTCAGATGATGCAGGTTCCTGGGTGCTGGGAGGTTGTTCCTGGGAGTTACTTTGGCTGGATCCACGCGAAAGCTTCCCCGTCTCGTCAGCACCCTGAGGTGTTTTGCCTCGCCTTGGCGGAACGCGCTCCTTTCGCGGTTGATTGTGAGGCCGGTCACTTGAATGCGTCGCAACATTACATTCCGACCCCGAGTCCTACAGCGCGCGTAGGGTGTGCTCTCTCCTGCGCCTGCCGGCGACCACCTCTTGGCACCTTTTGGAGCACCCTTCTCTAGGTGGTCCGGAGCCGTCTCCAACACGAGCTCGGTGCTCACGAGCTCGCTGGTGGTCCCTTCGGGAACTTCGATCCCAGACTCGGATGGGAAGGGCGTAGGGATCTCGTCTACGCTCTTCCCTGGTCGTTTCCCGAGCAGTCCGGGCAGAACCTCTTAATCATATTAGGCCTGCCGCAGCCATGGCAGCTAAACTCCTTCTTCTGCTTCAGCTGCTCTGTCTTCTCGTCCTTCTTTCCCCTTCTGGGGGATTGAGACCGCAGACTGCTCGATCCGGATCGCGGCTTCTTCCTCCGCTTTGGGCTGGACCTCCGTGGCGGGCTCCGCCTACCCTCTCGGCTCCTATGGCCCGCCATGAGGCTATTGTGTTTGGCGAAGTCCGCCAAAACTTCCCGCAATGCCGCCTTCATTTGGTTGACCGGCAAGTCTATCGACCTCTGTTGCGGCGAACGCCACTTCGGTAGCGCTTAACTTAGCGCTCACCTTCGGATGCGCTTTTGTGGCGGTCCTCGGGCGGTAGGCCGCTTCCGGCACTACCGCGTGGTTTGGGGGAACGGGCGTCCGGTCGCCTCGTTCCCTCTCCAGCGTCAACTCGGCTCTTGCGGCTCGGTCGATCAGCTCGTCGACCGTGCGGCACTCCATCCAAGTGACGATCCGTTTGATTTGCGGGAGCAGATTATCGTGGAGACTGTCCACCATCTGCTCCTCGCTCAGTGGTGGCGATATCTTCATAAGTATCGCCTCCAGGCACGTTATGTATGTACGCGCTGGTTCATCCACCTGCTGAAAGCGGCGGCTGGCCTCATCCCTTAGCCGTTCTTGTATGTTGGCCTTGGAACCCCAGCGCGCACGCGCTGCCTGGCAGAACGCCTCCCACGTCTGCCATTTATACTTGTGGCACCCGTACCACATCTCGGCTAGGCCACTCAGCAGCGCGGGTAGCGACGCCAGCATCTCTGGGTCGCTAATCCCTGCCGCGTTCTTCGCTTCGTCCACTTTACGGAAGAACGAGTCAATGTTGTCAGTCAGCTCTCCCCGGAACGCGATGTTCCACCGACTGACGATTCGACCGACGTCGCGCGGTGCCACCATACCGGTGTTGCACCATGCACTATTACTCGGTGCATTGGTGCAACTTTCCCCCCTCCTCCAGGCTCCATTTGGGCCGGATCTAGGGGATGGCGGGCACTCTGTAGGCACTCGCGAATCCTCGCCTTCGCGGGGGCTGCTGTGCGTTGACACGCAGTTACACGTGAACGTGTCCTGGAACGCGACATGGCTCGGCGTTTTGCTCTTACGCTGAGTCTGTGGCGAGAGAGCCGGTTCCGCGGTCTCTCTCTCTGTGGTGCCTTGGACGGGCCTGGCGTGCTGTCTATCCTGGTGGATGACGCACTCGGCCTAAGATTTGCGACCTCTTGCTTAGCTCGCAAATCTTGTAGCTCCGCCTGCATGGCCGTGAAGCATTTGACCATGCCTGCGATTGTCTGCGTCAAGCTCTCGATGCGCTCCTGCATCAAGAGCTCTCTTCTCGTTGATGGCGGGTCTTCCTGTGTGGATGGGTCCGCCTCGTCCCCTAACAACATGGTCAGCGGATGCGGCTCTTCTCTGTCGTAATCCGCCGACCCCGCCGTCGTGCCTGCCCTCTCCTGGCAGGCACGGAGCACGAAGCTCCTTCTTGCTTCGGCTCTCGTAGCCTGGGCAGCTTCGTCTGCCCCGGCGACCTCCTCCTGGAAATCGGCTGCTGTGAAATTTCCCAGCAGCCAATTAGTTATACGGGCCAGTTTTGCAAAGCGTGGCCCGTCTGTCCGTAGTCGGAGAGCGTGGAGGGTTTCCTCTACCTCCTCGCCCTCCATGGCGAATAGCCATTGCTCTATCTTGGAGGAGTCTCCTGTCGCCATGTCTTCTTTTGTGTTCCGCACGCTAATATTTATACAAATCGAATAGTTGCGATATCGTGGGTATCGCACGCTATATGTACTTAACGCTAAATAAATAAATATAAACAAATATATATGTACAATTTATTTTAAGATGGATTTACCTCGTCCCTCTACCCACGGTGTCGCAACTCGCACTGGCGTGGCTGTGGAGAGGTCAGTTCTCCCTGACCTTATACTTGCTTGAGCCTCGGTGCTACAAGCAAGCTAAACTCCAAAATTCAAAAAAAAATTTATGAGTTATTTTTAACTCGAGAACAAAAAAAAGAAAATTCTTCCGTCCCCGTTGCCACGCTAGGGACACTTGATTTTCCGCACCTACACTCTTTTGCACGCTTGTGTGTGTATGTGCGCTCGTTGCGCCCTCTGCGCACGCTTCGAAATATAAACAAATTTTTATAAATGTTCCATTCGATAATTATTTGTATAAACAATAAAATGATTTTGGTTAAAATGTTTTAGAATAAAATTCTTCATTATGGAAAATCATTTACAAGAAATTTTATAAAAGTAATCAATACTAATAATAAAAAGAATAGCATGGCTATTTATTTTAATACGTTTAATCTAAATTAATCAAATTTACCTTAAATGTGTCATTGCTACAACTGCATCGAGTATTTCAATATTCATAAACTATCTCATAATTACTTGTCGATTCTAGTAGCTTTGAAATAAATTTAATATTCCTACAATGAAAACAACAATGACTGTTTTTTTGTCGGATATTTTAGTTTTTGTTGAATCATCATGCATTTAAAAAATAGCTTCTGGTGTTTTAGCATAATCAACATCAGCATTTCTGTAAATTCAATTATTATAACTACTGAGAACAATGTATCCTTTCAATTTGTTCTAAAGATAACCTCTGTGAAATATTTAAAAATTATATTACATGAAAAATATGAAATAAGATATTTAAATTTTATGACAATCCAAAATTTTAACTAAATTTAATTATTTACCTAACAGCATTCCAGTTTACTCAAAATACCTAATAAAGTTTTAACATGCATAACTTGGTGAAATTTATGCATCCACCAAAATCTCTCAAAATTTTCATGTTGCTCAATGAATATTATGTAACACCCTGGCCATAGATTTGACTTGTGTGCTGGAATTTAAATCTACAAAATACAAAATTTACACAAATTATGTTTAATAAATCAACATTATTTTTTACACAAAAGAGCTACTATAACCTTTCTAAAATTATTATCTTAAAAAATTTCAAAATTTTATGAATTATAAAACTTTAAATCAAAATAGATTCTACCAGCAGATTGACGCGAACCATGGAATGTCAATAATTTTGCTATTTAGTTGCATAGCAGCTTTGCAATCGATAACTACAGATATATTTTGAGTTCTTAATAATAATTCTCTAGATGATAATACTTGACTTGGAATTGATCTGTTTATACATAATTGTTTTTTTTTTTTTTCATTAAAGAATATCACTGCTACCAATTGTTTGAATCAACACAAAATATTAATTGAAATTTGCACGTGTTTGTGAAGTTTGTAATACAACTGTACCATGTATCAAAACGATCATTAGATATTTTAATTATTTCAAGTGTCTCTATCCGTAGTCTCATTGTATGAGCAGCATTTTGTTATCTGAACAAATTCCTAGAAAAAAAAATTATTCTGCTATAAAGTAATTTCTTTGCTGATGGCTCATTAGAATTTTATGTTTACAAAAATTACATTTATTGATTATTTATCTGCAATTAAAAATACCTTCAAATGTTTCATCGCTGTATTAATTACTTGTAAATGTAATTTCATATCTTAATATTTCATTACCAAAAATAAAAATATTTTTAATAAAATAAATTACATCAGCTTTTTTTAATTGTAACGTCGGTGCATGACCTCCGTTTTTTTTGTGTTTTGTCAGCCGAAAAGTTCTTTACTAACACAATAATCCCCTCCTAACAACCTACTCGACGCACTCTCCACTGACGTAGACCATTGGGAAACTCAACCTAAGCTTAAACCGAGAGTTGAATAGCCGCTCTCGTTAAACTCAGTTTTACCAACGAATATAGACGCTTATAGAAGAAGCTTTCTGGGTTAATATTTTGTAACTAATCGTGGGTCAGAGAAGAGTTAGTTACTGACCCGGCCTGCAGACGACGCCACTTTCTCACATATATATAGATGTATAAATGTAAGTAATCGTGGGTCAGCGTTGATAATATGATAAAAAATACAATTTTTAAAATATTTTACTAAAAAGATGAAATATAATGTATCAAAATAATATTACATTAATAAACATATTTTTTTTAGTATAAAAAATGTTTTATTTAAAAAATATATATGTATTTGTATTAATAATGAAAGATGAGGTGCAACTGTTTATTTAGTTTGTTCGTAAAAAACGCGCGCTAACTTAGTTCAGAAAACGCAGAAAATAAGCTTGCAGTTATCTGTTGCTTGAATATTTATTTATAATATTAAAAAAGTTTTTTAATTTTTTAAAATTATCATGCCCTCTGTACATGCGATTTGTGTTTATGAAGGATGTTCTAATTCAAAGAAAAAAGATCCTTCTTTAACTTTTCACCGTTTTCCAAAAGATGCAGAAAGGTATACAAAAAAAATTCATAAAAATTTATGAAAAAATATATTATTTTTAATTTTTAAACATTTATAGGAAATGAAAAATTATATGTTTCTTTTTAAAACATTTATTAATAGGTAAATGACTAAAATTACATTTTTTAATAATTTTATTATAAGGAAAGTGCATGATGAATTTATAAATATTATTTCTATTTTATTATAAAAAAATAGTTTTATTTTTGTTAATGGTTTTACAGTTTATTTGCCTTTATACAATGTGTATGTACTTGTAATAATTTATCAATTTTTAATTCATTATTTATTTCTAAGCTGTTTTAAATGGAACATTAAATCTTTTTATTTTTTTTCTTTTTAAATTAAAAGTAAATTTATTTCGTTAAAAAGGATTTAAAAAAATTTTTGGCCTTTTTAAATATTACAAATTAAAATCATCACCAACCCCTAAAAAAATGAAATTTAAAATTTTTTTTTTTATTTATTTATTGTATTTTATCAACTTATAAAATTTATTTTACTCTACACTGTGAAAGATAAAAATTTTTAAATATTTCTATTTATTATTTATAACCATTAAGCAAATTTTGTACTTTTATAATTTTAAAACAATGATACTTTCATTTTTAAAATCATATTTTACAAGGAGAAAGATGCAGGAATATTTTTCATTACATGAAAAGATATGAAAATTACATTATACAATACAAAGGATTATATTATAAAATTATTATTTATTCATTTTCTGGTTAATTTACATTAACAATAATAATAAAATTTATATTACAATTAATAACATTTTTGATGATTTATAGTATTTTTTTAAAATTATAAATGTACAAAATTTGCTTAATGGTTATAAATAATAAATAGAACTATTCAAAAATTTTTATCTTTCATAGTGTAGAGTAAAATAAATTTCATAAGTTGATAAAATATAATAAATAAATAAAAAAAAAAAAAAAATTTTTAAATTTCATTTTTTAGGGGTTGGTGATGATTTTATAAGAGTGAAAGTATGTTAGATATTATTTTTTCGATGAGCTACCCCGAATTATAAAAAAAGAAGGCTCTTTGATGACTAGAAGCCGAGATATTTAAAATTTTTCAAGGTCGCTTCAATTTGAAGTACTGTTTTCGGTTTCGGTGCATGAGAGCGAGATTCCCCCCATCACGACTCCTCGGCGATCTTTTATCGCACACCCTCACTTTGACCAGCTATCATACTGTTAATTTTGCATTAATTGAGTCGACTATATTATATGATACAGTTCAAAGCTTCATGAACGAACTGTTAAAATTTTAACGCTTAATGTTTATAAACAATGGCTCTGCGATTTTTTTAATAAAATTTCCTATCTTCGGTTCTATTGGTCGTACGATGTTTTTCTTTTTTTTAATAAGTGCGCTTTTAAATAAGCTTTCGAATGGTATATTTTATTAATCAATCGAATATGAAACAAAAAAGATATTCTAATTGTTTATAAGGAAAAACAGTACCACTTTTTCTTCATTAATTATTCATAAATAAATTTTAAAAAAAGTTGTATTTTTTTACGTACATGATATTTTCAACCTTTATGAAGAAAATAAGATGAAGATTGGCGTTTTAGTCATCGCCCAGTTAGCTGTACATCCGATTCAAAATGGTCGTTTTTTGCGAAAACGGGATAAATAAATTCAATTTTACAAAAACTATCAGACCGATTATGTTCAGGTTTTGCACACATTTTAAGAACATTAAAACTCACAACCTGGTAGAATTTTGTACTATTTTGATAAATATTTCAAAAGTTATTAACAATTGTAAAAAATGCTCATTTTCGACTTTCGATTGCAATAACTTTTTTGTTTATGGAGTGATTGCAATTTAACATCAACTTTTATAGGTATTTGATTCACGAACAATTCGCTTGGCAACCATTTTTGTCTATCTCTTGTAGTTTTTTCAGAATATCGAAAAAACAAAAAAGAAAACGATTTTTACACCTAAATGTTTAAAAAAAACAATGACGCAGGTTCCAGTTCATGACCCACGAGATGAGAGACCTTTTTTGTTAGCTTCCTCTAGACATTCCAATTGAAAAATCGCGGATAAAATTTTTTTGATTTTTATGCCTCTTTTTTGGCTTGTTTTCCTTGAATATATGATTAACGGAAAAGTACTTTAAATTTTGAAATTTAATTGTTTAAATGTTTTTAATTTTTTTGTTTGATTTTTTTTTTTTAATTGCATGCTTTGCTCGTTGATGTGAAGAAATGTATAAAACTTTTGATGTTAGAGAGAAAAAGTAAAAATGGGTAATTTTAGGAGCGCTTCTTTGAATGAGAAATCGCATAGGAATTTATTGCAATAATATGTACTTTATTGGTAAAGAAATGCTCAAAAAATTATGTAAGTTTTTATTTTATAAGAAATAACGAAAAATATTTTCCACCATCGCTATTACGAATTTTTATCGTTATATTTTTATGATTGACATAGAATTATGAGAAACAACTTGAACAAAAAAATTAAGGATTTTAATTAAGGTTTTTTCATTATTAAAAATTAAAAATTGTTGATATTTTATTTTACTTATATGAAAAATGTTTTTTTTATTTGTATCATATACATAGCTTAGATATTGTACATTAATGCAATATCAATAGATGCATATACTGTTATATTAACGTTAAATAAATAACTTTTTTTTTTTATATGCAACAAGTATTATTGTGGAAGTATAAGTGCACTAAGAAAAGTAAAAACAGTTATAAATTTGTTATTTTTTAAGTTTTGCAAAAAAACAAATAAACCAATTTTAAGTTAACTTAGCTTGTTTTATAGATAATTTCAATACCTACAATTAAGTATTTTACATTTTTCCAAATGCAACAACTTTTTAAAAGTTATAAGAAAAAAACTGGGTTTTCATTTATACTTTTATTGTTTAAACAAATTTAATAATAAAATACCCTCTTAACTGGACTACAAATGAAGACGCTTTTGAAAGAAAATGGCAGTGCTTTAAAATCATGCTACTATAATTTAGATTGGTTTATTTCAACTATTAAAAATGATCGAAAAAATTTAAAGCTACTAAAATAGCGCATTATTCAAAAATCAAAAGTTTGACATTGTAAGTCGAGATTTGACTTTGTAAATTATTAGTGATTTTTTGTTAACGTGGTTTAATACGCATTTAATTTTATGGTATGAGCAGCATAAAATCAGCTTGAATTTTTGTTTTATTTATTTGTTTCTTTATTTACTTTTTTCGTGACTATTCAGCTTCAATTCAATTTTGCTTTCTTCATGTTTCATTTCTTAGACGAGCAGAATGGATTCTTCGGTCAGGGAATTTGCGATTGCATGAGTTAAAGGATTCATCTTTAGATAATAAACGTATTTGTTCTAAGCATTTTACTGATAGCGACGTTCTTTATATTAATGGATCAGGTATAAGAATATTAAAAAATACTGCTAATCCTATTGATAAGGCTGCATTTAAATCCGATGACTCACGTGATACTAGCGATGAAAATATTGGTTCTGTCGACATTAATATTCCTTTAGATAGTAATGTAGAAACTGCAACAATTGATTTGCAGACTCTTAGATTTTTTGAGAATATAGAGCCACAAATGGTTAATTTTAGTGAACCAATATGTTCAGGTGAACAAAATTTAGTTTTCGATGACGACGTAATCAGCAGGAGTAGAAATGACGAAGCTAGTATTTCGGACGTCAGGGTACTTAATAATACGCGTGAAAATTGTTGCAAAAAATTAAAAGACAGAATAGCTTTTCTAGAAGCACGGTTAGCACAAAGTAAACACGTAAACGTTTTAAATAAAAAAGTCGTGAATAAATATAGAAATAAAATAAAAGATTATCAAAACATCGTTAAAATAAAAAACCGAAAAATTTTTTATCTACAGCAACAAGTAAAAAAAAATAAAGAACATGTGCTTTTTTATAAAGATTACGATCGTTTAAATGAACAAGTATTAAAATTTTATAAAATGCAAATTAATCATATTAAAAAACGTAAATGGTCCGATGAAGAAAAACAATTCACGATTTCATTATTTTATAAATTCCCCAAAGCTTATTGCTATTTGCGCGACGAAAAAAAATTCGCCTTACCTTGTACATCAAAAATTAGACGATGGGTTAACGAATTAGACCTAGTACCGGGAATAACAAGTAAATTATTTAAATTATTAACATTAAAAACCGAAACAATGACAATTAAAGAGCGCGAATGCGTATTATTATTTGATGAAATGAGTATTAAAAGTTGGTTAAATTATAATACCAAAAAAGATTTAATCGAAGGCTACGCTGATCTGGGAGAATATAGTCGCACGTCACAACTCGGAAACCATGTTTTGGTATTTATGCTGAGAGGTCGGCAACATGATTGGAGGCAACCAATCAGTTATTATGTCTCCCATAACAGCGTACGCGGAGATTTATTGACAAAAATTATTTTAAATAACTTAGATTGCGTGGAAAAAACGGGTCTTATAATAAAATCGATGGTTTGCGATTTAGGATCCCCAAATAAAACGGCCATTAAAAATTTGAATATAACCGAATATATATATAACCGAATATACATTAATCGATATAACCGGCAAATTTTTTTTAATTATGATCCTCCTCATTTAATTAAATGCCTCCGTAACACGTTAATAAAATGTTCATTGATCGTGGATAATAGTACCGTTTCGTGGGGAGCGATCCGAGAATTGCGGGATAAAGAGAGAGATAAACCGTGTGAATCCGCGCCTAAACTTACTGATCGACATCTTGATCCTAATCCGTTTCAGTTAATGAATGTTAGCTTAGCTGCTCAAATTTTCAGTCATTCGGTTTCAGCAGCTTTATTCGCCGGTCATTTTGCCACAGAAGATCCTTTAGTACATCCGGATTGTATAGCTACCGCGAATTTCTTAAAAAAAATTAATGATTTATTTGATTGTTTAAATAGTAGAAGCACGAGAGATAGAAATCCCTTACGACGCCCGTTATCCGATAAAAATCCTCAAGTCGTTCAATATTTAAAAGATTGTTTACCGTGGATTAAAATGTGGAAATATTATAATAAAACAAATCCTCCGTGTTTTAAAGGTTTCTATTTAACCGTTAATAGCGTTCTTGCACAGTGGAAAAATATAAAAAAAAATGACGGTCTTTATTTACTAACGTCGCGTTTAAATCAAGATCCTTTGGAAAATTTATTTGCTGTTTTAAGAAGTCGTTCCGGGCATAATGCAAATCCCACTGCGATGCAATTAAGATATAATTTACAGTATTCTATGACTGCTAATTTAACCTCGTCATCGAAATTGACAAATTGTGAAGCAGACGAAACAACTGCATTATTAGCAATTTCACTAAAGAATAATATGGATTTGCCATCAAGTACCGATAACTGTGTGGAAGTTCAGATTGAAATCAACGAATTGCCGAGTGAGCAACTCAATAATTACAATGAATTTCCCGCAGACGATAATTTACTTGATTCAGAATCAAAAATGAACAATTCATTTGAAAATTCTGATAGTGAATTATTCTGTAAAGGAGTAGACGATTCAGAACAAAACGTAATAAATGATGACCTTTTCGAAAAAATTTGCCGTGTTAATAATAGCAATCTTGTATATTCAGAAGAATCTTTTAATAGTAATGTTTCTAATTTATAAAATCAATCGGATAAAATAAATTCTATTTCCGTGAATTCTGATGATTCGTCTACTCTTTTGCATTGTGCAATGAAGTATGTTGCTGGGTACATGGCAATGAAATCTTATTCAAAATCTCAATGTTTAGATTGTAAAAGTTTTTTAAGCCGCGAAAATTCGAATTTTCAAGACAGTAAAGATCTTTTAATCTTTTTTAAAGCTTTTGCAACTTCTAATAGTGAAAATCAATTGGGTAACCTTTGCGTTCCTTCAGATGATTTTGCTAAAGTAATTGCAACTGCTATTGCAACTTTTGACGCGCATTTTAATAACATTAGTTACTATCAAAATATAAGTAAAATCTTAATTGATAAACCGTGTAAATCACATCGCGAAAGTATAATAAAATTTTTCGTGAGAGTTCATATATTTTAAACTTAGATGGTTGAATCGTGATTTACGAGATTCGAAAATTCATAAACTTAGATGGTTGAATCGTGATTTACGAGATTCGAAGAAAAATAAAAGAAGTGAAATTGCTAATGACAAGCCTAATAGAAAATTACAAAAATTAAGTCACGAATGAATATTTTTGCAATTCATTGTTTACTTATTCATTTTTATGAAATTATTATTTCATTTATTTAGTTTTAAATAATACTTAAATTACTTCGCGGGTATTTATTTAGTGACTTCATTTCTGTTTTCGATTCGTATAATTTTATTATTTTGTTTTTTTAATATTTTGTAGTTTAGTATAATTGTTTTGTATATAATTGCTTTAAAATGCTTGTTTGCTTACAGTTTTATATTTATTTATTAATATTAGTTAATTTCAGGTAATTTTTAGTTTATTTAATTTATTTATATTTAAGTTTTTTACAAAGAATAATCATATAAATTAATGCAACGAATATTTATGATATTATTTATATGGCATGGTGAAATAATTCTTTATATTCGTAGATCTTGTTAGAAAAAAGAGGATTTGTATTACACAATTATTTTAAAAATTATTAGCATTATTTAGAAATAACTCTTTTTTCTTGCATAGATATATTTATATGATTATTTTGTATCCGCATCCGTTATAAAAAATTTGAATAAATTACGTTGTACACAGATTTGATAAATATTTCTGTAGATACTGAAATAAAGTATTTATAGAAATATTTTGCAAGCTTGTTAGTGATTTCTTTCTTTTTTTTTATATTGGATGTGTATGATGGTCGAGCAATAAAAAAGCAGGAGGGGTCTATTAAAAACAATGAAGTAAGAACTGTATAAATAATTTTTATTCTCTTTCTAACTTCATTCTTTTTAAATAGAATGTGGGCATGAGGTTTTCTGCTTTAACTGGCGTTCATATACACTCATTTTCTACGTAGTAGACGATAATTGTATTGTGAACGTTGGTCTTCACGTGGTTGCCTTTTAAAATCCAAAATGTAAAAAATAAAAATTCATTTTTCAGATTTTAAAGGGTGTGTAGGGCTACAGGCGAAGGTGCCACGTTTCAGTTTATCAATAATTATATAAATTCAGTCATT
The DNA here is from genome assembly GCA_949987625.1 of Chalcis sispes. NCBI lineage: Eukaryota > Metazoa > Arthropoda > Insecta > Hymenoptera > Chalcididae > Chalcis > Chalcis sispes. The sequence goes on along the minus strand of OX465095.1, from coordinate 29,844,858 downwards.
ACGGTTATATATCATTTTGTCATGCCATAAAATTATATATAATGTTGAATTATTGAATTTATATAATTATTGGAAAACTAAAAAAATAAAAACCAACGCGCTATGACAGTACCCCTTGGGTAGTGTGGAAATCTGTCAATAAGTATAACATTTTTTATAAAAAAAAAAATTAATCGACTTCATTAAAAAAAAGAAACAATAATTTTTCATATTAATTAATAATTATTAACAATACATGTTTTCATAACTGAAGTTTGTCTCAATTCAAATCTATAAAGCTTTGTTGCAAAATCAAAATGTTTTCGTAATTTGCACCCTCTAAAAATAATTACAGCAAGAAAAAGCGAAGGTGCATACACGCGACTGATCCGACGTTGCAGCTTGCATGAAACATCCATAAAATACGACTGTGAACAAATTTTAAAGCTCAGCAGGTCTCATGTTAATGCTGTAACGCTTTTTTAAACAATAAAAATGTTTTTGTAATTTTACCGATCTCTAAAAAGTAGTAAAGGGAAAAATGCAAAGGTGCGTATACGCAACTCAATTGTACGCGCGAGTCACGGTTCGACTCCTGTGAGTCGACAATTTTTTTTTTAACTTTTTATTATCTTTTTAATTAATTTTTTTGAATACAAACAAAATTTTTATTCACAATATAATAAAATAATTGAAAAAAAAAAAAATAAAAAGAATATATTGGGTGTACAACTTTGCTTCCGCCGTTTTTTTCCGAAATTCGAGGCTTTATTGTAAAAAACTGGTTATACATTTATGATTCGAAGTATTGTCCATCGCTGGCCACTACTTTCTCCCATCTTTCGGGCAGCATACGAATCCCGCGTTGAAAAAACTGGTCATCTTTTGAATCGATCCACGAATCGATCAAATTTTTTACTTCTTCATAAGACCGGAAGTGCTGGTAAGCCAGGCCGTGTGCCATTGATCGAAACAAGTGATATTCCGAGGAAGCAACGTCTAGAGAATACGGCGGGTGGGGTAGGACTTCCCATTTCAAAGTTTCCAAGTATGTCTTGACCACTTTCGCAACATGGGGTCGAGCATTGTCATGCTGTAAAATCACTTTATCATGTCTCTCGTTGTATTGCGGCCGTTTGTCTTTTAATGCTCGGCTCAAACGCATTAATTGCGTTTGATAACGATGGCCTGTGATTGTTTCAGTCGGTTTTAACAACTCATAATACACTACGCCGAGCTGGTCCCACCAAATACTGAGCATGACCTTGGAACCGTGAATATTTGGTTTGGCCGTCGACGTGGAAGCATGGCCGGGATATCCCCATAATTTTCTGCGCTTGAGATTATCGTAGTAAACCCATTTTTCGTCCCTAGTCACAATGCGATGCAGAAATCCCGCCGGTCTTTGCCTTGCAAGCAGCTGTTCACAAACACACAAACGCCGTTCAACATCTCTTGGCTTCAACTCGTACGGCACCCAATTTCCTTGTTTCTGAATCATTCCCATGACTCTCAGGCGTTTGGAAATGGCTTGTTGCGTCACTCCTAATGATCCTGCCAATTCTTGTTGCGTTTGACACGAGTCTTGATCAAGTAATGCCTCCAATTCTGCATCTTCGAAAACCTTCTTTCTTCCACCGCCATGCTGCTCTTCGACGTTAAAATCACCGTTCTTAAAGCATTGAAACCACTCTCGGCACGTTCTTTCACTAATAGCGGCCTCACTATAGGTATTTGAGAGCATTCGATGAGCCTCAGTCGCAGATTTCTTCATATTAAAGCAGAAAATTAAAACCTCCCGCAAATGAAGAGAATTTGGCTCGTAAGCTGACATGTTTAATCGAGAATAACTTTATGATGCAGACACAAATCGACTAATATTTTGATGGCGTTATGTTTACAAATACCTAAGCTTATTGTATGACATCTATGATCTATTTATTTCAACTACCACTTACCGCTACAGCCATCTATTGCAAAACGGCGGAAGCAAAGTTGTACACCTAATAAATAAAATTACCTTATAAATAAATGTATTATTCAAAATGTAAAAAGTTAATGTAAAAAAGATTTATATTTCATATTCTTAATTTATAATTTTTTATGATTTTAAAAAAAAATATCAAATTAATTTCGAAATATATATATGTACATTAATTATTAACAATATAGATTTTCATAACTGAAGGTCGCAAGTTATATATAAGCTTTTGCTTCCGCTATGTAGATGCAAAATTGGCTCAGTCGGCTAAGGCATGAGTCGAAGTAATTTTTGCAACTTAATTGTACGTGCGAGTCAAGGTTCGATTCCTGTGACGACGATTTTTTTTTAACATTTTATTATCTTCTCAATTAATTTTTTTGTATAAAAACCATGAAATATTTTAAATAAAATTATGTAATTAATTAATTACGAAATAAATAAAATAAATTAATAAATTGTATTATTTTTCAGTGAATAACATCATCTATTATATTTTTTGATTTAAAAAATAACAACTTAATTTGATAAAAAAAAAAAGAAAAAAATTATGAAAATAAACTTATTATAAATAAATTTATTATTCAAAATTTAAATAATTTCTCTTTGTAAAAAATCTGAATTCTGTATATTTAATTAATTATAAATTTGTCAAACCCAAATTACGCAATCAGCTGTTTGACTGTATGTCAAAATCAAAGGTTTATATTAACTGAGTGCCGATGTACCACTCCGAAGGTTTCCCCGCGAAAATAGGCTGATCGCGCCATCTAACGCTCACCTATGAACTAACGGTTTTCGGTACATATCGTCCATATGAAAAGCTTCTTCTATAAGCGTCTATATTCGTTGGTTTTACTACGATGCAATTTTTACAGACAATTGCTCACATGTCATAATAAAATAAAATTCTTCCTTCTAAGTGAGGAAATAACTAAATCGCTAAGTCAGTCAATACAAATTTCATTGACATTCGACACACAAATTCATGCAAGGTAGTCTTTCTTATAGCGTAATTTAGAACATCGCGCAATCATCTGGAATGTCATGAATTCTTGTAATACACTCAAAATAATTTTTTTTAATAATTAATTAAATAAAAATAAGTAATTAATTGAAGGAATTCAAAGAAATAATTAATTTAAATTAACCATTCAACGATTCTAATTATTACTATTTCACTTGAATAAAATAATAGTCCGCGACCAGCTACATTATTTTATTTTATAAACAAAACTGTACCAAAAGACATTGCATTAATAATTACATTTTGTAATCAAAATTATTATTAATAATAGAAATTTCAATATAAATTTACAATCATACTAGCAAATATTTATTTAATAACTTTTTTTTAAGTACTCCTCCAACAGTCCATTAATTAAAAATTATAACTTCTAAAGAATGACTATTTAAACTATCGTTCTACAATTTTTTTCTCTTTTGTAATAATAAAACACTCATCGCAATCTTTTCTTTATTATTTAAATACTCATTCTTTATCTAATTATGTAAAATGCGACGAAAAACTTCGTTCTGTTGTAAAATGCGTTAAACCTTAAGAGGCACACGATCATACAATTTAAATTAACATAATTTTAATGTATATAATAAACCTATGTAAAAACTCTGTAAAAATGAATCATCTCTATCTCTCTCTCTAATTCTCACTCTCTCTAACCGAGAAGCCCGCCAGGAAGAGGGGGCCTGAAAAACTCGGCCTCTCCCCGAATTTCCCGGCCAAAGAAGGAATTTGCTGAGTAGCTTCTCCAACGCAGTTAAGGGGAGGTTCTCATCAAGCACGACCAAAAAATCGATTTTTTTTTTTTTTTGCTTAAAAAGTTGGCAAATGTCTCGTAGAATACGCTCGTAAAACCCGTTTTGCCGAATTCAATTTATTTTTAAAGTTATAGTCAAAAAAACCGAAGTCGTCTTTTTACGTACTAAATCGCGTACTAAAACTTTAACGGGTTACCCCCACTTGCGACTTTGAAAAAATCGATTTTTTGTTAATTGCATTTTTTTGAAGTATAAGTATCTGAGAATATGACCTGGAAATTTCAAGTCGATCCGAACAAAATTGACTGAGATATGAGCGTTGAAAGAGAAGAATCCGTTGTGTAAACAACCAACGGAGGCAATTAAAACTTTAAACCCGTTTTTCTCGATATGGCATTTCTGAAGTCGGTGACCAAGATTACTCAAACACTAATAAACCGATCTTTTCGAAATTTTGCAGGTTTATTTAATACATAAAATTGTAGTCTTTAATCGTTCGATTTTTTGTTTTAAATGATCCACTTCGCCGCAATGTTAGTCACCGCAAACCGTATAAATAAAAACACTATTTCATTGGCGGCCATTTGCCACTTAACAATGTAATATTTTGCAATAAAAAAATTACTGAAAGTTCTTCAAGATGTATTCTTTAAGATGATATAATAATCGTTTAAAAAAGTTTTGCAGTTTTCTTTAAAAAAATTCATGAAAAAGGCCTTTTTTGTTGAGCTACAACTGGGGGTAACCCCTTAAACGCGTTTTTCTCGAAACCATGTTTTTTGAGACGGGCGGCAAGATATCTCAAAAACTATTATAGATATTGCTTTTTAGAGCAAAAAAAAGTGCAAAAAAATATTTTTTTTTTTTGCAAGTCCGCCATTTTGTTAATTTTTAATTTTTCTTCGTGATTTTAGTTTAAGATTCAGCAAATATCTTCTAGTTTATAACAAATTTTGATTTTTTGATTTCAGACAAAAATTAGATGAGTTGCCTTGCCGCCCGTGGAGGTGTCTTTTTTTCGATGACTATTTTTCAATGCATATAACTAATAAACTATTCGGTATTTTTGTTCAAAATTTGTAAAAGTAGTTAATAACATACTTAATAATTACTAAAAAACTTGACTACTTTATTTATTTCCTTCCATGAGAAAAAAAATCGCGAAAATCACGTAATTCTTGGGTCGCTAGATGAGAACCTCCCCTTAAATACGGCACAAAATGATCACCAAGCAGCAGACCTCAGGCAGCACTCGAGGACCCACGTACTACGCAAAACATTAGTACGGAAACATTACTACGGAAATATTACTACGAGGAACATTACTAAGGAACAAGTTACACTACTACAAGCAAGCAAGGAATAATCACTACGAGCTGATATTAAGCAACTACAAGGAAACTACTAGGAAACCACTACGAAACAGCTACGCTAAACAGACTATTGAATTTTATAAATAAGAAGAAGAAGACGACGAGAAGTCAACCGCAGCAACAGAAAAACAGAAAGAGAGAGAGAAGATCGTCCTTATTCTTTGCATCTCACATTCAATAAAAAGTAAGTTTATCTAAGACTGTATTTTTTTGCTTTCATTTCCAAAGAGATAGTATTAGCCAGAATCGGCTAAATATCTCTATCCAAAGAAAAACACTTAGTAGGTCCTTTCCACGACAGCATATAGGCCAACATCGGCCTATACGGTTGTCCAGTCCCGAATTTCATTTCTATCCCTAATAATTTTTACAACTTGAACTCCTCCACCGTCCCGAGCCCATGAGTTTGAGTACTTAGGCTCATGAAGGCGAAAAGCAGTTCGCGTTAATTTACAACGTGCTTGGAACGTCAATCTGACGTTACATAGTTGCTATTTTTAATAGTATAATATTTTGTAAGAAACAGCCGATCAAAAAATAATTTTCAATAATATGCTTATTATAAATGTTAAGATTGTTTTTATTTGTCCCTCTCGGTCTTTTTGTGTATTTATCTAAATAAAAAAATGTTGTATTCTAACCGCCTTATTGATTTTCATAATATTTTATCGTATATCAAAGCTGGATATCTACCTGGGTATATCTAGCAGGGTAATCTCAGCTGGAGCTTATCCAAAAATATGAGGTCCAGCTCATTTTCCAGCTGATTTTTTTCAACCGGGATAGCAATTGTATCCATTCGTACCTAAACGACAAAATAATAAATCAATTACATTATAAATCATCAATGATTTTCAAGAAACGAGAAAAACATGTTATTTAAATTAAAATAATTTACTAATCTATTTAAATATTATTACTAGTTTTAGCATAATCAACATCAGCGTTTCCGAAAATTCAATTATTATAACTAGTGAGAATAATATATCATTTCACTAGTTTTAACGAAAACGTTTCTTGAAAAATATATTATAATAAATGATGAAATAATAAGTAAAATATTCTTATAGATATTATTTTTTTATTAAATAGATTCATAAATTTTCTAATTATTATAATTAAATATAATATGTATTCAATTTTGTTGCAGAAAAGTTAACTTATGTTACGTCCTAGGGGATGACGCAACAACAGAAAAACTTATTTTACTAAGTTTTAAATTGAATAATTAAAAAAGGTTTAATTCCCTATTTTGGTCAACCGGAGCCGCTAAGGACGGGAAGCAATAGATATATATACTAGCGCAGGTAGAAGGAGAGAGACAGAGAACTGGAGTCAGCGTGCGAGAGCGAGAGAGAGAGATATGTATATATATTTTATATGTATGTCTGATTTGTCTACGTGCACTCTATGACGACCAGAGAGACGTATCGCATGAGTAATGCAGTTCAGGCGAGAAGAGTTGAGAGATGTAGCAGACATGAATAGGGAGATTGTCAGAGACATAGTAAAAATGCGAGGAAACTTTTGCGCGACAGAAGCTGCTGCTGCCTTACGGTTTAGCAGCGAACCGACGCGCACATTAGAAAGAGAGGGAACATTTACGCGCATTATAGAAAGAGAGGGAACATTTACGCGCATAATAGAAAGAGAGGGAACGTTTACGCGCATGATAGAAAGAGAGGGAACGTTTGCGCGCATGATAGAAAGAGAAGGAAAGTTTACACGCACATGTCGTGTAAACGCAGCAAATGAGCGCAGACTCAGAAGAGCGTTTTAATAGACCACGAAAATTGAGATTTTTTTTTACGAAATCAAAACCAATATCATAAAAACTTTTATTCGATATGAAAAGAAACTTCCGACAACAAAATTAAAATAAAAATATTAAAATAATTTTTAAACATAATTAATGCCAAGATATAAAAAGAATAATTTTAACTAGTAAGTTCTAAAGTATAATTCTAAAATAACTTTAGAATAATTAATTCTAATATAAATTTAAACAAAAAAAATATTATTCTTATTAGGAGTTTCAGTAATGTTAATTTTACAAAACATTTTGTTTTTATATTAATCTTAAAATTAAATTAATCATTATTATGTATAATTGCGTTATATATAATATTTTTTGTATTTATGATTTAGGTTTTACATAAAACGTATAATTACATATATTTTTTATTTCATGCGCGTTTTCTTTCGCATAATTTTTTATTTAAATGTAAAAATCAACTTAAATTCTAATGCGCGTATTAGCTCAAACTTAAATATTGGTTTCTTCTAATAAAAAGATAAAACGCTTTTTTTATAATTCAAATTATCTTAAACGTTTATAAATTTTATTAAAGAAAATTAATGCATAGGAAAATTTATTACATGTGTTTTTTTTTTTATCTTTTTATTTCAAAAGAAAGAATAGAAAATTATCTTGTTATTTTCTTCAATAAAAACGAACATAGTCAGGCCGTTTTTGCTATCGTGAAAAATTGTTGTAGATATTTTTAGTATCATTCTTTTTTTTTAGTATACGTATACATTTTTATATGCATACACTTAGAAAGAAAAATCGACTGTATTATTTTAAAGTAAAATTCGATTAAATTTGAAGATAGCAATTGTGTTTTTTTTTAATATACATGTTCTATTTTATTTAAAAATAATTACCCTTTTATAATATTAAAAATGTAAAATTGTCGTAAATTATACAAGAAGCAGGAGTTTGTTGTATTTTGGTGAAATAAATTATACAACTGTTAGAAACTTATATTTTGTATTTTAAATTATTTATAAAATTTGAATTTTTACTTGATATCTGTTAAACAATAAGAAATTTTATCTAATATCTCGTATGTAATTTCTATGTTTTTTTCTTTCGGATTTTAAATAATTATTTTGGAATTTATTTTGTATAAAAAATATACCTTGTGAGGTATTTTTGGAAATCGCAGTTTTTATACTTTTTGTTAAACATTGTATTTATTTTATTTAAATATTATTCAATATATTCCTAGTTTAAAACAGTTACTCAATTTATTTACCGAGGTCTTCCTAGTAACCTATTTATTGTTTTATTACGCTACCTGTACAGTGTATCGGTAAGCGAAATTTACGGTTATAATTTGCGATCATAAAACAATTTAAAAATATCGCATAACGTTATAATTGTATTACGCAGGGAAAGTTCGAAAAAAAAGAAAATACGTATTTTAGATAGGAAAACTACGGGTAGAAAAAACGGTTTCTATGGGACAATTTTATGTTTTTCGGCGCTGAGTTGACGTGCACGTGCTTGGCCTAGTATCCTTTCGTTAGACTCAAGTGCATGTACCATTTTTTCTACCGTTCTGGGAAAACTCGTAAACTCTTGGCCCACGCTTAGGGTCTTTTTCACAACGGTCTGTGTCAATAGCCCGCGCGTTGAGTGAGTTTTGAAGGGAAAGATTTTCATTGGAGGAAAAAATTAACTATAGTTCGATGCAAGTGGTCGATGAGATCGTAGCGCTTTCACACTAATCGGCAAGGGCAGAAAAAAAAAGCAGAGCAAAAACTTATGGGCTGACACAGAAAAAAAAACGGAGGTCGTTTACCAACGTTACAGATGTTAGTATTTAATTCAAATTCTGCAAGTTTTCTGCCTTTTTTACCTGTGCGCATGCGCACATGGTCATAAAATGCAGTTATCTGCAATTTGGAATAGTTTTATTTATCAATAAATTTATCATTTCTTTTAATTATTAATACCTGAGCAGTTTGTATCTAGTTGTGAGCAGTTTATTAGTATTTTATGTTAATTTTATGTTTAATATTGAATGAGAAATCTTAACTAAAATGTACAACCGGTTTAACATTAATTGGAAAAAAAAAACATGAGCGGTTTAATTTTTTTATGTTTTTAGGCTGTGCTAATTATGTCCTTTAAAAAAAATTTTTTTTTGTCAAAATTGCAATTTTGTGGGCCGTAAGCGAGTCGGCCCGCTATTTCATATTTAAGTGACCTTAAATATCTGTATAACAAGTACTTGCACAAGTTTTTAAGTATATTTTTTATTTTTTGTTATTAGTGTCGCCATATTGAAAATGATGCTAATTTATTCTTAACATTGTTATAACATTATATGGCTACCTAAACTATTAATACAAACTGGTTTCAAGCAATGGTACAGAAGAAAAATTTAGATATTGTGTCCATAATCGATATAAAAAAAACAAATATTTTTGGTCAACTGTAAGCGGCTGTATTTAATTTCAGATGCAGAATTTTAAAATTTTGATGCTAGATTAGAAAAAAGTAGGTCTTTTTAAATAGAAAACCATTATAACCTTGTTGGTTATTATTCTTTTTTTTTTATTTTTTAAGCCAAAACCCAATCGACTATGAAATATTCGCTTGGGACAGAATGGATTAAATCAAAGCACATTGAAAAATAATAAAACAAATAAGATCAATTAAATTGAACAGGAATTAATACAGTAAAATTATAAGTATATTTTCAGATTAATTAAAATGCAACAAACTCAATTAAAATAAATAGGAGTCAATAAAGTACAATCAAGATAAATGAATAAAGCCAATCAAATTTCATAGAAAACAATAAAAAAAATTAAAATTATATTTTCAAATCAATTAAAGCGATGTAAATCAATTGAAACCAATAAGAGTTAATACATTAAAATTGAAATAATTGAAAGAAATAAATTGATATTATTAAATAATATTCTTTTCATTATATTGTTTCGTATTTTTTAAACTAAATTTATCCCTGTTAATTAATTTGAATACATACCTACGTAGCATGCATGATTTTAGTGAAATATTTAAAATAAGGTTTTAGTGAGAATTTGTTTTGGGAGTGTGAATAAGTTCTCGCCGTTTCACCGTCAGATAGTGGTACAAAAATTTTGTGTGTATAATTCAAGATGATGGTGCATCTATTAGGTTGCTGCAGATGAAATGGCCGATTTAGCAATGACATAAAGTTGGCTGCAATTTTAGTGTATTATGTTGGCACAAGGCGGCGCAAATGATATGACATATTGAAATATAAATACTGCTATCTTGGTTTATGTAGTCGTTTGTGTTTTGCACTTCATAGTGATCGTAAAAACAAAAAGAGAAAGTGAACATGGAAGTAAATCAAAAGCGGCTACTTTTACTGTCCGAATTTAAATTAGAGCACAACGCAACGGAAGCAATGAGGAATATCAACAGCGCATTTGGGCTTGATACAGTTAGCGAACGAACCACTTGGCGGTGGTTTGAAAAATTTCGATCCGGAAATATGGACCTTGGAAATGAGCCACGTGAACACCCAGGACCATCGATCGATAACGACGAGCTGCGTGCATTAGTGGAGTCTGACCCCCGCCAAACCATCAGGGATCTTGCCGAGAAATTAGGCGTTCACAATTCGACAGTTTGCCGCCACTTGCAACAACTTGGAAAATTGAAAAAGCTTGACAAATGGGTTCCGCATGATCTTACCGAGCAAAACACGACGTGTCGAATGGAGATTTCAAGTTTTCTTCTCTCCCGCAACAAAAAGGAACCGTTCTTGCACCGAATTGTGACCTGCGATGAAAAGGTGATTTTATACGATAATCGTTGCCGATCGGCCCAATGGCTAGATGCCGGTGAAGCGCCAAGACACATGCCGAAACCAAGCCTTCATCCAAAAAAAATAATGGTAACTGTTTGCTGGTCTGTAGCTGGAGTTATCCACTATTCCTCCCTGCAACCTGGCGAAACCATCAATGCTGAGAAATACTGTGCTCAACTGGATGAAATGCATCAGAAATTGACAGCCCGACCTAGGCTTGTCAACAGGGATGGAGTGATACTGCTTTATGATAACGCACGACCTCATGTATCGAGAACAACGGTCCAAAAATTAAACGAGTTGTGCTATGAGACTCTTCCTTACCCTCCATATTCACCAGACCTCTCACCAACAGATTACCATTTCTTTAAACATTTGGATCACTTTTTGACAGACAAAAGATTTAATAATGAAGCTGCTGTCAAAAATGCCTTCGAGGAGTTTCTTCGAACCAGAAACTCGGACTTCTACAAAACTGGAATAAATGTACTTGTATCTCGTTGGGAAAAGTGTGTTGCATCTATTGGTACCAATTTTGATTAAATAAATTGTCTTTATACAAAGTTAAAGGTGTTTAAAAGTTTATTACTAAATCGGCCATTTCATCTGCAGCAACCTAATATATTGAAGTTCTATAACCTATGTTTAAAATCAGTGCGTGTCTTTCCATTAACCTATCAAGAACATTTTCTTTTTGTAGTGTAAGATATGTCAAATTTCGTGCCAAATAAACCATTTTTGCAGGGAATTTTATTGCACTATTTTATTCAGAAGAAATCTGCAGCTGAAGCTCACAGAATTCTTGTAAAAACCTATGGTGATCATGCTCTGTCGGAAAGAACATGCAGAGATTAGTTTAAACGATTTAAAAATGATGATTTCGATGTTCAAGATGGAGAACGCAGTGATGCACCAAAAAAGTTTCAAGACGAAAAATTGAAAAAATTACTTGTTGAAGATCCATGTCAGACGCAATCCGATGTTGCGAAATCATTAGCAGTTGATCGAACAACAGTTTCGAAATGTCTAACAGCATAAGGAATAATATAGAAGGAAGGATCTTGGGTGCCGTACGAACTGAAGCCAAGAGACGTCGAACGGCGTCTTGTCACGTGTGAACAGCTGCTTCAAGCACAAAGAAGAGAAGGTTGCTTGCATCGTATTGTGACTGGTGATGAAATGTGGATATACTACAGTAATCCCAAGCATAAAAAATCGTGGGTTAAGCCCGGCGAGGCAGTAGCATCAACGCCAAAGCGGAATATCCACGGTTCCGAGCTCATGCTGTGCATTTGGTGGGATTAGCTGGGGGTAGTGTATTACGAGCTACTCCAACCCAACCAAACTATCACAGGAGATCTCTATCGATGACAATTGATGCGTTTGAGCCGAGTATTGAAAGAGAAACGGCCGCTACATGAGCAAAGACACGATAAGGTGATTTTGCTGCATGATAACGCTCGGCCGCATGTCGCGTCGCCAGTCAAAACATACCTGGAAACGCTGAAATGGGAAGTTCTACCTTACCCGCCGTACTCTCCAGCCATTGCACCTTCTGATTACTATTTATTTCGATCGATGACTAACGGCCTGGCTGAGCAGCACTTCACTTCGTATATAGAAACGAAAAAATGGATCGATTCGTGAATAGCCATGAAAGAAGTGTCGTTTTTTCGACGTGGAATTCAAATGCTGCCAGAAAGATGGGAAAAAGTAATCTCCAGCGATGGGCAATACTTTAATTAACTTGTTTTTTTATTATTTTTTCTAAATAAGGGATTTATTTTCACGAAAAACGAAAAAGTTAAGTTATGTTTTTCTCAAAGAAACATAATATTAAAAAGTCGTTTTAATATAATAAAAACATTAAATTAAAATCTAACACTGAAATCTTGTATCAAACCTGCTGAAACATTTCACAAAAGATTCCTGTGAGATTTTTTAAAACATATATTCGAAACCTTTTAAAAAGGTCGTTGCAAGTATAACGTCGGGTTGACGTTCCAAGCGTGTTTTAAATCAACGCGAACTGCTTTTCGCCTTTATGAGCCTAAGTTCTGAAACTCATGGGTTCGGGATGGCGGAGAAGTTTAAGTTGTAAGAATTTTTAGGGATAGAAATGAAATTCGGGACTGGACAACCGTATAGGCTGATGTTGGCTTATATGCTGTCCTGGAAAAGACCTACTAAGTGTTTTTCTTTGGATAGAGATATTTAGCCGATTCTGGCTAATACTATCTCTTTGGAAATGAAAGCAAAAAAATACACAGTCTTAGATAAACTTATTTTTTATTGAATGTGAGATGCAAAGAATAAGGACGATCTTCTCTCTCTCTTTCTGTTTTTCTGTTGTTGTGGTTGACTTCTCGTCGTCTTCTTCTTCTTATTTATAAAATTCAATAGTCTGTTTGGCGTAGCTGTTTCGTAGTGGCTTCCTAGTAGTTTCTTTGTAGTTGCTTAATATCAGCTCGTAGTGATTATTCCTTGCTTGCTTGTAGTAGTGTAACTTGTTCCTTAGTAATGTTCCTCGTAGTAATATTTTTGTAGTAATGTTTCCGTACTAATGTTTTGCGTAGTATGTGGGTCCTCGAATGCTGCCTGAGGTCTGCTACTTGGTGATCATTTTGTGCCGTATTTAACTGCGTTGGAGAAGCTACTCAGCAAATTCCTTCTTTGGCCGGAAAATTCGGGGAGAGGCCGAGTTTTTCAGGCCCTCTCTTCCTGGCGGGCTTCTCGGTTAGAGAGAGTGAGAATTAGAGAGAGAGAGAGATGATCCATTTTTACAGAGTTTTTACATAGGTTTATTATATACATTAAAATTATGTTAATTTAAATTGTATGATCGTGTGCCTCTTAAGGTTTAACGCATTTTACAACAGAACGAAGTTTTTCGTCGCATTTTACATAATTAGATAAAGAATGAGTATTTAAATAATAAAGAAAAGATTGCTATGAGTGTTTTATTATTACAAAAGAGAAAAAAATTGTAGAACGATAGTTTAAATAGTCATTCTTTAGAAGTTATAATTTTTAATTAATGGACTGTTGGAGGAGTACTTAAAAAAAAGTTATTAAATAAATATTTGCTAGTATGATTGTAAATTTATATTGAAATTTCTATTATTAATAATAATTTTGATTACAAAATGTAATTATTAATGCAATGTCTTTTGGTACAGTTTTGTTTATAAAATAAAATAATGTAGCTGGTCGCGGACTATTATTTTATTCAAGTGAAATAGTAATAATTAGAATCGTTGAATGGTTAATTTAAATTAATTATTTCTTTGAATTCCTTTAATTAATTACTTATTTTTATTTAATTAATTATTAAAAAAATTATTTTGAGTGTATTACAAGAATTCATGATATTCCAGATGATTGCGCGATGTTCTAAATTATGCTATAAGAAAGACTACCTTGCATGAATTTGTGTGTCGAATGTCAATGAAATTTGTATTGACTGACTTAGCGATTTAGTTATTTCCTCACTTAGAAGGAAGAATTTTATTTTATTATGACATGTGTGCAATTGTCTGTAAAAATTGCATCGTAGTAAAACTGAGTTTAACGAGAGCGGCTATGCAACTCTCGGTTTAAGCTTAGGTTGAGTTTCCCAATGGTCTACGTCAGTGGAGAGTGCGTCGAGTAGGTTGTGGAGGGGATTATTGTGTTAGTAAAGAACTTTTCGGCTGACAAAACACAAAAAAACGGAGATCATGCACCGACGTTACACAAGATTTCGGGAAAATGTTTTAACGATACCTTGAAGCAAACTTGCTGGAACATTTCACAAAACATTTCACGTATGAATACAGGGGGTTTCTTGAAATATTTTGTCGTAATAATATAGCAATTTTATATATGTTGCTGCAAGTTGTTGTAGAAATATTTAATTAATAAAATATTTCTTGTTTCGAAATCTTCTAGCAACCTTACAAAATTGTTTTCAAAATATGTTTTTAAAAACCTTGCAGTAATCTTTTTGTAAAAATGTGCAAAGGATCACTGCGAGGTTACTGCAATACTTCATTAACTCAATACGATGTTTGTTTATTTCATAAATTTTTTTGTACATATTTAATTATGGTTCTTCAAACGATAACTCCAAATCAAAAAAATTAAGGTAATTAAAAAAAAAAAAAGTTATCATCTCATAGGAATTGGTCTCTGAGTCCTTGATTCGCGCGACTGAGCATTAGCCAACGAAATTAAAACATGAATTTATTATTCATAGGCAAAAACTTATATATAAATTGTAACTTGAGTTCAAGTTAATAACTTATATACATTATAATCATCATAAAAATAATATGTTAAGAATACTAATATTTATTATTTTATTTTTATAACACAGTTAAACTGCAAAAAAAATATTTAAAAAACTAAAAATTTTAGCAGAACCTTGCAGCAATATTTTACGAAAGATTCATGTTAGGTTCTTTGAAACGTAGTTGAAAATATTTTAACAAGGCCGTTGCAATATTTTGTGTAAATGTTTCAACGAAACCTTGAAACAAACTTGCTGGAAGATTTTACAAGACATTTTACGTAAGAATACAGGGAAGTTCCTTGAAATATTTTGTCGTAATATTTTAGCAAGGTCGCTGTAAAATTTAGTAAAAATATTTAATTAATAAAATATTTCTTTTTTCGAAACCTTCTGCAACCTTTAAAAAAAAAAAACTGGAAGCTTTCTTGAAAGTATACTGCAATGTTGCTGTAAGCTATCAGTAACTTTTCCCGTTAATATTGCATGTAAACTTTAGTCAAATCTTTAGGAAAAGATTCCTGTAAGCTTCCACAAAAGATTTTAGGAAAATTTTACAAAACTTTATATAAGCTTGTTGTAAGCTTCCTTAAGTGCATGCAATATTGATCGTAATCTTGCAGCAGGCTATTTGTTATTTTAATTTTTTTTTTATTTTGAATAAAAATACATTAAGAATTAAAATTTATTATACTTGTATAAGTAATAAAATCTCAAGAGCGAAATTATAAATTTAATTACAAGAATATATTAAATTTTTAATTATTTATTGATTTTAGAAATAAAAAATACTCTTTAGATAAATTTTTAAATGTTGAATTATTACACGTGTGTATGGATCGCCATGCAACTTATAATTTAAATTTAAATCATAGTTCTACAAGCGTTGCGTAGCGTAATGTATAGAGCGTCTGCTTCATAATGCAAAAAATCCGAATTTGATCCCACCGTAGGTTTAAAATTATAAAAATTTTTCCATTTTCCAATCCAAATTTTTCCGTTAGTAAGCCAGATACAGAAAAATGTTTTAGACAAAAGTTGTATAATTTCAACGGGACATAAGACTGTATCATTGATTTGACCTTGAAGAATAATTTGAAGGACACATAAAGGTTACCTTAAATTTCTTAAATAGAACCTACTGTTTCTTGTTACATTTTCTTGTAGGTTATCTGGAGAGCTTTCCAAAACACTGCAACAAAATATTTTCTCATTAAGCAATTTTCGAATTAGGAGGCTCCAAAGCAGTACTTTGCCGTACTGTTTGTTTTAATGCGTTTATCTTACTTTTAGCATTACCAAGAAATAACGACGTGGAAGTTCTGTTTCCTTTGAGGTGCTTGTATACCGTGAGTCCCCTTGCCTCTCACATTTGGGGTGCTTGTTAACTGTGAGTCCCCTTGCCTCTCACATTTGGGATGCTTGTTTACCGTGAGTCTTCTTGCCTCTCATATTTAAGGTGCTTGTTTACCGTGAGTCGCTTTGCCTCTCATATTTAGGGTGCTTGTTTACCGTGAGTTCCCTTGCCTCTTACTATTATAACAATTATAATTATTAAGCACCAAGCAAATGTTTGAAGTTAACTCCATTGGCTTCAAGGCATAAATGTAATCGCCTCCGGAAATGTTGTACTGTTCTTAGTAAAGCTCCTCTTGGAATCGCTGCGCAACCTCGACGAATACGGTCTTCCATGTTTGCTTTAATGGTTGGCCGTTCTGCAAAAACAACATTTTTTAAGTAGCCCCGTAAATAAAAAGCTGGAGATGTGAGATCTGGTGAGCAAGAAGGCCAGTTAACTGGACCTCCTCGTCCGATTCATCTCTTATTGTAGTTATACGAAGGTGGTCTGAAAAGTTTTCGACCTAACACAGATACAAGACATTTTTTCTTATTTCTCAACATAGTCTCCTTGCAATTTTACACATTACTCCCAGCGATGCTCCCCTCTCTTTAGCCCATCCAAATAGTACTCGGCGTTTTTCTCTGCAAAATGACTGTTCACGAAGGTGATTACCTTCTCATTTAACGAAAATCTCTGTCTTCCGAGTGCAATTTTCAGATGAGGGAACAAAAAGAAGTCGCTTGGGGCTAGGTCTGGTGAGTAAGGCGGATGGTCAAGCAGCTGAAACCGTAATTCGTGGATTTTCGCCATGGCAACCGCTGAGGTGTGAGGCGGCGCTTTGTCTTGGTGAAACAGGATTTTCATTTTCTGCAAATGTGGACGTTTTTCCGCAAGTTCTGCCTTCAGCTTGTCAAGTAATAATGCGTAGTATGCTCCTGTACTGGTTTTTCCTTTTTGAAGATAATCGATTAAAATAACTCCATGACTATCACAAAAAACAGTCGCCATCACTTTCCCAACCGAAATAACAGTTTTTGCTTTTTTTGGAGCCTGTTCCCCCTTTGCAGTCCACTGTTTTCACTGTATTTTTGTTTCGGGCGTATAATGGTGTATACAAGTTTCATCTACAGTAATTAATCGGCGCCAAAACTCGGATTTATTGCGCCTAAACTGCGCCAATAAAGCGCTGGAAATGTTCATTCGAACACGTTTTTGGTCTAACGTGAGCAAACGCGGCACCCAACGTGCGGACGGCTTTCTCATGCCTAAATCTTGATTTAATATGTAGCAAACACGTTCTTTGGACATGTTCATAACCTCTGTTATCTCTCTCACTTTAATTCGGCGGTCGTCTAGCACCATTTGGTGAACTTTGGCGATGTTATCGTCAGTGGTTGCAGTTTTTGGACGTCCCGAACGTTCATCGTCTCCCAAGCTCTCACGGCCACGTTTGAATTCAGCTGCCCAAAATTTCACTGTGGTAAATGATGGTGCAGCGTCCCCATACACAGAGTTCAACTCATTTTTGATTTGCGTAGGCATATTGCCTTTCAAAAACAAAAATTTAATGACAGCTCGATACTCAATTTTGTCCATTTTTACAACAACACTCACATCAACTCACTCAAACGACTGTCAACTAATAACTGCGTATCCAAAATGGCTGAAACTTTGGTGAGCAACTGTCAACAGATGAACAACGAAATTCGCTAGCTTTTATTGACGAATGCTGCTATCTTCACGTTGAGGTCGGAAACTTTTTAGGCTACCCTCGTAATTTAAGAAGTCACGTACTATTCGTGCAAAATGTGGTGCTGCGCCATCTTGCTGGAGCCACATTTTTCGTCTTGTAGCTAAAGGAACATCTTCTAACAATTTTGGCAACCGATCTCTTAGCAACTCCAAATAACTATCTCTATCAACGTTTCTCTCAAAAAAATAAGGACCAATGAAATAACCATTGACTATGCTACACCATACTATAAGGCTCCATCGATTTTGATGGTCTACAGGTATGTGCCACTGGGGATTTTGATTTGACCAATAATGAGAATTGTGCCTATTAAGTTGTCCATCACTACAAAATTTAGCCTCATCAGAAAAAAGTACAAATCTAAAAAAATTAGGATCATTCGCTATCATTCTTAAAACCCATTGGCAAAATTCAATGCGCATTTGAATATAACGTGGCCTTACCTCTCGAACCAAAGTTACGTGGTTGGTATGATATCTAAGAACATTTAGAATTCTTGAAAGCGTTCTTTGTGGTATACCAATTTCTGTTTCAATTTGGCGACTGCCAGTACACAGTATGTCGGAAAAGTTCCCGAACTTTTGAAATACAGTCTGTCAAGTAAGAGCGTGGTCGACTTCACCGACAGGTAATGAAAGATTTCGCTCTAATTCCTTCGCAAGCCGATAGAGAGAAGCTTTGTCCTTAATGCATTGTCAACAAAGATTCAGTTGTCGTTGATCTTTTGAAAGAGAATTACGTTAAACGCTATGAGTGCTAAGTATGCGTCGCGCTACATGGCTGTGTTCCTTTGCATCCACCCGAAAGGTCCCAAAATGTCGCAATCAGCGGCTGCTAAATATATGAGAAAGTCGAAGGCATTTGTACAGAAGTGGATACAGCGATATAAAGTGGCTAAAAATGTCGATGATTTACCAGAACGTGGCTCGATAGGAAAAGTGAACAAAAAAGATGAAAAAAGAATAGTGAATCTGTTTTCGCTGGATCCTGCTTTAGCACTGCGGCAAGGACAAGCAAAATTAATGGCAAAAGGTTTACATATATCTTACAAAACTATCTGAACTTATCTTCGTACTCATCATCTGAAATGGTGCAACACAATGAAGAAGCCTCTGTTGACTGAAAAACATGTGACAAAGCGACTCGCTTGGGCGCATGAGAATATTGATAGAGATTTTGAAAATGTCATTTTTACTGATGAATGTTCTATATGGGCACGTTCTGTCCTCACGCAAGCCTGGTCAACTTCCACCAATAGGCTTGTTCAGCGGACCGTAAAACATGGAATAAAGGTGCATCTTCGGGGCTGCTTCTCAAAGCAGGGATTCGGCACTTTGCACCTCTTTACTGACAACCTAAATGCCGAGAAAATGATAAAAATCTACAAAAAGGCTTTACTGCCATCTGCCAAACGATGGTTCATCACAAAAAATGAAGATTGGATTCTGCAGGAGGACAACGATCCTAAACACCGCAGCAAGCTCTGTACTCAGTAGAAGACTCAATCTGGCATCGTTACATTGGATTGGCCGTCGCAGTCGCCCGATGCAAACCCTATTGAAAATGTGTGGGCATATATTAAACGGAAGCTTCGTGGAAGACGCACATACACTTTGAAGCAGTTGTCTTACGAAATTCGTCGGATCTGGAGATCCTTGCCACTAGAATACGCCGTCAAATTAGTAGAAAGCATGCCTCGGAGATGCCAGGCAATCTTCGACGCCGGTGGTGACTGGACACATTATTGACCGAATTGCATCATTGTTTGTAATGTGTACAATGTATATATAAATATGAAAGTTTCATCAAATGAATTTTTTTTATAAATTAACACGACCACGCTCTTACTTGACAAACTGTAAAAAATCGAAAATTCCATCTAAAGAAATTTATTCCAGTTAACTTTCAACATAGTCCCCTTCCCTAGATATACACTCATTTGAGCGCTCTATGAGTGATTCGAAGGCTCTCTGGTACTCCTCTGAAGTTATCGCTGTGAGACGCTTGAAGCAAGCCACTTGAGTGCTCGGTACATCTTCAAAAAATCGTCCTTGCAAGGCCATTTTTAGCTTGGGAAACAGGAGAAAGTCAGCTGGAGCCAGATCTGGCAAGCATGGGGCGTGATTGATGCGTGGGATCTGATTTTCGGCGAGATAGCGCTTCACAATGTTCGAAGAACGAGCAGGCGCATTGTCATCCATCAAACTCCACAATCCCGGTTCCTTGTACTCGGGCCTGATGCGATTAATCCGGCGCTTCAGACGTTTTAACACCTCTACGTAATACGCAGCATTCACGGTGGTGTTTGGGGGCACAAATTCTTTGTGTATCAGTCCTTTGGAGTCGAAGTAAGCAATGAGCATCGTCTTTACCCGTGGTTTTTGGCCGGCCGCTTCTCTCGTCATCTTCTAACGACTCTCTACCCTTCTTGTACCGACTGAACCACGTGTAAACAGATGTACGCGACACTACACCTTCACCATAAGCCAAATCGATCATCTTTTTCGTTTCCGCGAAATTTTTTTTGAGTTTATAGCAGAATTTAATTGCACCACGATGTTCAAATCTCTCATCCATCGTAAAGCTTGCACCGGGGTACTAAACACACGTTCACTCAAGCACGTCTATCTCGGCAACTAATGAACGGATACTGGTGAAAAAATTCTCAAACACTCCAGAGGGATGTAGCAACATAGTACCGGTGTCGTCCAAGAGGTGGCGCCACTCGTGCAAGCGCTACAAATTAAGTTCGGGAACTTTTCCGACATACTGTGTATGAGGGTCAAGATGAATAACTGCTAGGATAGTCACAGCGCGATTTTATGACGCATATTTGTGGCGCCTGCGTTGGCGAACAAGAGGTCCACCGCGAGCTCTTTCGGTTACTCTCTATATTATCCTATGATTTGAGTGTCTCCTAATTGGAAAGCGTTTAGCGTACCGTCTTGCCGCTGCACGAAAATTGTTATGACATTCCCCTCAAACCGTTATAATATCAACAATTTCATTAGTCGGATAGTTAGACATGTTTGCATACGGATAAAGATCAAATTTTACAAAAAAAGCTTGTTTACATACAAATGTTTACATACGGACTCTCCTAGCCTGTGATCGGCGGAGATCGATTCAAATGGAGTCGCTCGGGAATCCTTTCCGACTAATAATTGCTCGTAACATATGAAGAGCTAGTGCAATTGTTAGCCGCTAGGCGGTGCTTCTAGTGTTAACGCGAGCCCCTTCCCGGTATCCAGCGGTCGAGCTAGTCGACCCCTTACGTGCGGTGCGTTTTGGCTCTTTATTTGATCGCGCACGTTCGTCCAAAAAGTGCGTGACACAATTTGGCCATACGGGAGAACGGGATTCGTCGAGCTTGCGCAGCGATTCCAAGAGAAACTTTTCTAAGAACAGTACAACGTTTCCAGAGGCAATTAAAATTATGCCTTGAAGCCAATAGAGGCAACTTCGAACATTTGCTTCGTCGTTAATAATTATAACTGTTATAATAGTGAGAGGCAAGGAGACTCACGTTCATCAAGCACCCCAAAAGGAACAGAATTCTACTACATCCACGTCGTTGTTCCTGGATAGCGTTAGAAGTAGGGTGATTCGTATTTCTGATGCATAACATGCATAACTACAGAGACTTAGGTGAAAAGTTGATTTGATTTTTGAATAATATCTTAGGATCAACTTAACCCATAACATGACATTGTACAAGATATTTTGAACTTTATGTCAAAGTACTGCAAAGTACTGCTTTGGAGCCTCATAATTCGAAAATTACTTAATGAAAAAATATTTTGTTGTAGTGTTTTGGAAAGCTCTTGAGATAACCTACAAAAATATGTAACAAGAGATAGTAGATTCTATTTAAGAAATTTAAGGTAATCTTCATGTAACCTTAAAATTACTCTTCAAGGTCAAACTAATGGTACCATCTTATGTCTCCTTTAAAACTATACAACTTTTGCTGTTAACATTTTTCTGTATCTTGCTTACCAACGGAGAAATTTTGGTGGATCACTTAAAATGGCTCACCCTGTATATACGAGGTCTGGCTATTAAATAACGAGACTGCGCGCCTAGAGGGCGCCGTAGAGGGGTGGGAAAAAAACGATTAGTGCGTTGGGTAACTAGATATCTTGTCTATGCACGTACCAAAACACGTTCTCGTCACTATTATTGTATTTGTGCAGTAGCGGTTTGAAACGAACGTGTTTTTTTCTCGTGCCGAAAACCATGTGTGACGAAAAACAGGAGCAACGTATCAATCTCAAATTTCTCGTTAAATGGAAAAAAACTCCGACTGAGTGCTGTAAATTGTTGCAAGAGGCCTATGGGGACAATTATATATCTCTTGCGCGTGTTTTTAAGTGGCGTAAGCGCTTCAGTGAGGGCCGAGTGAGCACTGAAGATGACCAACGCCCAGGTCGCCCTTTCACTGTTTCAACTCCAGAAACAGTGACCAAAATCAACCAAATTGTGCGTGCAGATCGTCGAATGAGCATCCGGATGATTGCCGAGGCTGTAAACGCCGATAAAGAAGCGGTTAGACAAATTTTACACGAGGGATTACACATGACAAAAGTCTGTGCGAAGTTGGTGCTAAAAAACCTGACTCCTGACCAAAAGCTCTTGCGTCAACAGGTCTGCTCAGATTTCCTTGAAAGGTTAAAAAAAGATTCTGGACTGATGAAAAACATTATTACTTGCGACGAAACGTGGATTTTTCAATACGATGTTGAAACAAAGCGGCAATCGATGCATTGGAAGACGCCTGAATCGCCCAGAATCAAAAAAGCAAGGATGTCCAAATTAAAATTCAAGGCAATGTTGATCGTTTTTTTCGACATTAACGGTATCGTTATGACTGAATGGGTTCCAGAGGGTCAGACTGTCAACCAGACTTACTGTTTGTCAGTTTTGGCAACACTGCGAGAACGAGTTCGTAAGAAACGGCCCGAGTTGTGGAAGAACAACTCGTGGATTTTGAACCAGGACAACGCACCTGCCCATAACGCGCTATCTGTGAAGCAGTATTTGGCCGGTAAGCGCACTCAAGTGCTCAAACACGCGCCGTACTCGCCAGATTTGACACCGTGCGACTTTTTTTCGTTTCCGAAAATAAAATCTGCTATGAAAGGGACCCGATTTGAGTCGATGGAAGCGGTAAAGCAAAAAACGGCAGAGCTCCTAAAGGCCCTCACCAAAGAAGACTTCCAGCACTGCTTCGATCAATGGAAAAAACGTATGGAAAGGTGTGTGGTGAGGGAAGGGGAGTATATTGAAGGGGAGCATTCGAGTGTAGAATAATTTTTATAATAAAACCCTTTTTCGTAACCAGTCTCGTTATTTAATAGCCAGACCTCGTATATATATCGAGGAACTAAGTTAATGTGTGCTTGATTCAAATCAAACAGCTGATCTTCATCGTACATTATTAATACTTGTTATTGTAAATAAGAAGTTATAAATATTAAAAAATATTATATTTATCAATGGAACATTATTTTATTATACATTATATATAATTTTCTTATAAAATAATTTAAAAATTGCATTTTTCCTTAGGTTACCTAAGAGTTACTCGCGATATGTTTATTTTCATATGTATTAATTATTATAGTAGTTTTTTATTGGCATTTCAATAAAGATTACATAGCCATGACGCAGAGACAAGGGGCGCTGTACGCAAGCGCGAAATACAGTTTAAATTCGAGAATTAACTTGCATCTATATTTAAATATTTCAGTATAAAATCAGGTAACAATAATAAATTGAGTATAATAATAATATTATACATATCATAGATTTTAAATCGCAGTTTTAGATACTAAGATTAACATCATCAATAAAGCTTGCAATGATAGGAGTAACATTTTTTAGATGTATTTAGAAGTGGCGTCGCCTTTGCGCTGGGTTACCCAACTATCTCTTTAGTTACCCGCTTTTAGGGAACATAATATTAACATGTGACGCTTCTTTTATAAGCATTTATAGTCGTTGCTTAAAGTAACAAAGATTATGCAACGTATCTCGTTCACCAAGTATTAATATCGATTTATTAAAACCAACAAACTCGAAACAGTAATTATTTTTCTAGCGTTGTCAGAATTTCTTTATATAAAAATAATAAAATGTCAGGAATCATAAAGCATGTAAGTACATTTATGAATTCAAATTTAGTTAACTCAATTCAATTGTAAATTACCTAATCAACTTTTCATGAATGAAATAGTTTTTTTAATTTTATTGATATTTTTTGTATCTTAATTAAGTGTCATGATTTGAAATTGTAATATAAAAAAAGTTTAAAATAGTAACGATGTCGTTAATATTGCAATTTTTATTATATAAACTAAAAAATTGATTTATTAAAATTTATAAACAATTTTTGAAAAAATTATTTTAATTATTTTCATTTATCAATGAAACCTTTTCAATTAAATAATATTAATTTTTTATAGTAATTTTATAGAGGTTAGTTTTATTTAACAATTGTTTTATTATATTTATAGTAAACAAATATTTTTAATTTTTTAATTTTAAATTTTTGTATTTATTTTTGATATTTATAATACTTTACAAAAAATTAATATTGATATAAATGGTTAATGATGAATAATCAAACTTATAATAGTTAAGTACATAGTTAAATTAAATGTTCGAATTACTATCATTAAATAATACAGATTTCAATATTTATTAATTTTTCATACAGTTTTGAATTTGTTAAATACCAAATAATAAGCAAATAAAATTAATATTACTATCTTCTTTGATAAAATTGTAATATTTTTTACATTTAGTATAATTCTTTGTATTTGTGATGTGCAATGTAATTAATGTTGGTTTTATTTTAGGAGAAATCGCTTTTATTTATTAATTTTGTGTAGAATTTGGATCAGTTTTATATATTTTCTATTTAAGATAATTTTTCAAGATTGTTATTTACTTTTGCAATAAAATATATTCAGTCTCTTTTTTTATATTTAATTTTATATTTGATTTTATGTTGTTATTTAAAATAATAAATTATCCTAGATTTGATTTAAAAGTTCAAAAAAATAAAATAGTATTTAATAAAATTTTTTAAAGATGATATTATTCTGTGACCGAAGGTGATCTTATTATTAATCGTTTTATTAATTTTTGCCTTGACTAACCAATATTTTTTTCGAAAGAAAGAATCATTGATTACTATAATTTTATACTTGATATTATTTTATATGAATATTTGTGTTTCTATATTTCTAATTAAATAAAATTGTTATGTCTTAAAAAATTTATAACCTTATTTGAATGAATCATCTAATAGTTTGTAATTTGAAAGTTTTTAAAAATACTTTTTGAAAATCATAATCCTATTTTTATGGTGTTACTTAATCCTATGTACTTTAAAACAGTTATTTTAAATGTTAAATTTCAAAAAAAAGTCCAATTTTAAACAATATATATTTAAAAACTCAAAATATATTTAATGTGATCTGTATTATCATTCTATATGCTTTTATTATCTACTTAGACCTTACATTAATCTTTTATTTAGGTATGTGTAATCTAATAATTATGCCATTCATTGTTAACACCCATCTTGATCATCAAAACAGTTTTGTACACATAAAGATGCAGCTTATCTATAAGCTTAGCTATTTTTTTTTTGAACATGTTCACCTAAGAAGTTTATAAGTGTTACAGCTAAGTTATAACTTCTACATATAAAACTGTAAGCATTAAGTTTATGAATTGCATTTAGATTATTTTGATTTAGTTTATGAAATCTTATCGTGCAATGATCTCTGTAAATCTTGTTTCTACAAGCCATTTTTACGAAAAAGAATAAATGAAGTAGTCACATAGTCATGTTAAATCTGAAGGTAAGTTCTTCTACGCATGCAAATACTCAAAAAGTTAATACTGTTATTGTATTGTAAAACATGTAAATGTATCGCTGACTAAAAATATAAATAGGGATCATTAAAATTTAATTTAGTGAATCTAATCTCGCAGAACCGAAACCTGAAAATTCAAAAATTTCAATAATTGAAAATGTCATTGCATTTTCTGAAAGTGTATGTGTATGTGCATACGTACCTACGTACATACCTACCTACATATATATGTACATACCTACGTACATACCTACATACGTACGTACCTACATACGGTTATAACTACGTATAAACGTACATACTTACGTATTTACGTACATACCTAAATACCATACGTCCATACGTGCATGCTTACATACGTAGTACGTACATACCTAACGTACATACATACATATCTACGTAAATACGTATATATCTACGTCAATACGTACATAAGTCCATACCTACGTACAGGCTTCCATACGTACATACCTACGTACATACATACTTACGTACATACCTACGTACATACATACTTACGTACATACATACTTACGTAAATACGTATATACGTACGTACCTACGACCATACGTACATACTTATGTAAACATGTACATACGTACATACGTATATACCTGTATACCCTGCTTCCATACATGCATATGTACATACGTACATACCCTACGCACATACGTAAATACGTACATACCCTACGCACATACGTAAATACGTACATACCCTACGCACATACGTACATACGTAAATACCTACGTACATACGTACATACCTACGTAACACATCGTTCAATAAGTCCCGAGACTAACCCAGAGATGGTGCTAGTAGTACCAAACTGGCCACGTTTCCGTAGAGTGCGAACCTTTACATGAAATGTGTAAAAATTTCACGTCGATTGGATCACAGACAGCAGAGTTATCGAGGTTGGAGTAAAGTCACTTTATAATTTGTTTGAAAAATGGAAAGAAGCAAGTTTTGCGTGTTGATAAAACATTGTTTTTTAATGGGTAAAAACACCGAAGAAGCCCAGCAATGGCTTGAAAAACATTACCCGGACTCCTCTCCATCCAAACCAACGATTTGTCGTTGGTATGCTAAGTTTAAACGTGGTCGTACGGACACAAACGATGCGGAACGTTCGGGTAGGCCATTGGAAGCCGTTACACAGGAAAATGTGAGTGAAGTGTTTAAAATTGTAATGAAAAATCGTAAAGTGAAGGTCCGTGAGATTGCAGAAATGACAGATATCATCTGGAAGCGTATTTACAATCCTTCATGAAAAATTGAGCATGAAAAAGGTTTTTTCCAAGTGGGTGCCGCGATTTTTTTCAGTGGAACAAAAACAGCAACGAGTCGACGATTCAGAGAGCTGTTTATCGCTATTTACTCGCAATAAAAAGGATTTCCTGCGTCGATACGTGACCATGGATGAAACATGGATACATCATTTCTCTCTGAAGTCGAATCGGCAATCATCTGAGTGGCGCATGGCTGGCGAAAGCCGCCCAAAGCGTCCAAAAACGCAGCAGTCTGCTGGCAAAGTCATGGCGTCTGTTTTTTGGGATACACATGGCGTGATTTTCATTGACTACCTGGAAAAAGGTAAATCGATCAACAGTGATTATTATATTGACTTGTTGGTACGTTTGAAGGAGGAGATCGCAGCAAAACGACCGCACATGAAGAAGAAAAAAATCCTTTTTTACCAAGACAATGCACCATGCCACAAGCCCATGAAAACCGTGGCAAAATTGAACGAATTGGGCTTTGATTTCCTTGCCCACCCCCCGTATTCGTCAGATTTAGCCCCCAGCGACTACTGGCTCTTTGCTGCTCTCGAAAAAATGCTCCAGGGAAAAAAAATTGGCTCGAATGAGAAGGTCATTGCCGAAACTAAAGCCTATTTTAAAGCAAAGGATGAATCCTTCTATAAACATGGTATAGAAATGTTGGAAAGGCGTTGCAAAGATTGTATCACTCTAAAAGGAGATTATATTGATGAACAAAAATGATTTTTGAAAAAAAATGTTGTTTTCGTTGTTAGTCTCGGGACTTATTGAACGATGTGTTATGTTAAGTAATAATGACAAAATTTATAGTTTATAATAAAAATAATACCACCCGCTAAATCCTAAGCTCACAAACCTTAAGTTAGCACTTCTAACCCTATAAACTGTGACGCCATTCTCGCGCACCAACATTTATATATATATAGATATTCAATTAAACTCGTAACTAAATTAATAAATGTCAACGCGAAACAGACCGGCGCCGAAATAATATTAATTTAGATTAAATTTTCTTTATTATTTTTTCTTTTAAAATGCGAACGCGAACATGAACCCGACTGGGTTGCATAGCAACCAAATGAGGGAGAGAGAGAGAGAGAGGCGAAGAGAGAGATAAAGAACAGAGATGTATTACAACAAGGGAGAGGAAACTTACACGATGCGAAAAAAAATTGTGATGCGCTTGAAGTGCATTACAAGCACCCCTGTCCAGAGCGACGAAGAGGATCCAGGAAGCAACGAGAAGAGGATGACGAGGAGAACCAACCGCGTTAAGGTTATAGTTGCTCGCTACGTGGAGGCAGTGCGCCATGATATGCGCGCCTCCAAACGATCATACGCCGCCATCAGTCACCCACGCACTTACACCTGCAATGTTTTTGAGCACGTTCGGGCATAAAACCTCAAAAACTTCAAGCTCACACATCGCTAGCTCATACTCCGTAAACCAACATACCTTATACTGATACGCCCCAAGCCCATCGACCTTAAACCTTTAATCTCTAGCCTATAAACTTCAAATTCACACATAAGAAGACCTCTCACTCCAAGCCTACAAACCCCAAGCCCACAGACCTCGATCCTAAATTTTAGAAACAGAAAAAAATAGAAGAAAAAATAATTGAATGCAATTTATTTATTAAAAATTTAGTTTATTTTACGCATTGGCTGAGTAATAATAAAGACGAAAAAAGTCCACCACTCCTACGTAGCCTATTACAGTAAAGGGCAATTAAGGATAGTTAGGGGTGCTTTTTTAAAAAAAAGCCTGATCGCGTCAAATTTAATATCCTAAAAAAATCACAAAAATCTTTTTTTCACTTTTTTTGAGGCTATAACGCGATATTTACAAAAAAAAATACTATTGAAAAATGTAATTTTTTTTTTTATAGGGGTTGCAACCCCTTTGGTCATAAATACTGCCAATAGTTAAGGTTTTTAAATACTCAAATTTTGCCATTCGTTTTTTTCAAAAATATTGATTAGATGCTGAAAAATATAAAAAAAAATAGATTTCGGGGGGTGACTTTGAAAATGGATTTCACCCCTTTCAAGTGTTTGTCCGCCGATAAAACAAAATACGTGTCTAATATTTTTTTTAGTACTATAACATATCCGAAAATCATCCAAATCGGTGAGGGCAGGTTGAGGTAGATACCTAATTAGATATCTACGTATGTACGTACTAGGTTGTTCAAAAAGTTTTGAAAGCGGAAATAAAGATACTTTTTTTTTGTTGGTGAAATCACTTATATTGCTCAGTATAATCTCCCATAAGTTCAATACACTTGGTCTAACGGTCTTCCAACTTGTTTATCCCATCATGGAAGTGACTTTCTGCAAGGCCTGCAAAATACTCCTCTACGACGGCTATAACCTCTTCGTTTGATGAAAAATGCTTCCCACAAAGGAATTTCTTGAGGTGTGGAAACAGCCAGAAGTTAGAGGGAGCTAAACCAGGCGAATAAGGTGGATGCTGCAACAATTCGTACTTTAATTCGGTTATTTTAGTGATGGTTTTTTGAGCTGTGTGAGCGGGTGCATTGTCTTGATGAAAAATGATTTTTTTCTTGTGCAAACCGGGTCTTTTTTCACTAATTTTTTCATCCAATTGGTCCAAAAGGTTACAATAATATTCAGAATTTATTGTTTTGCCAGTTTGGAGATAATCCACCAACAAAATTCCTTTTGCATCCCAAAAAACTGACGCTAACACCTTCTTCGCCGATTTCTGGACACGAACTCGCATCGGTGCCGAAGTGCCTGGTTGACATCACTCTTTAGCCTCTTGTTTTGATTCAGGGTCATGATGGTAGACCCAAGTCTTATCCATAGTGATGAATCGACGCAAAAAATCCTTCTTATCCTTTCGAAAACGGTCCGTGTTGCTCAGAAAGTCGCATTTGAACGTGTTTTTGTTCCATTGTGAGCGAATGCGGCACTCATTGTGCACAGAGCTTTCTGAAACCCAAAACTTTATTTAAAATATGACTCACACTGCCTAATAAGATGTCTAGGGCCTCTGCTAAATCTCTCTCGGTCAATCGACGATTTTCCAAAACCATATCCTGTACTTTTGCTATGAATGCTGGTGTTGATGCACTTTTTAGACGTCTTGAGCGTGGATCGTCTTCAACGCTTTTTCGACCACGTCTAAACTCTAACACCCATCAATGCACAGTTGGAAATGTAGTAGCAGATTCCTTTAACACTTTCACCATTTTTGTATGAATTTCCGTTGCTGATTAACCTTCCAAAACAAAGAATTTTATCACTGCACGATATTCGGTTTTCTCCATTGTAAAAAAAATACACTGACACGTCAACTTCAAATGGTTTGTCAACAAACAATGAATTGACAGAGTGGAATGAAACTTTGGGTATGTTTATATGAAAGATAAAATATTAAAATGGCGTAAAAATTTTGGTTCTTCTACTGCTCTATAGCTGTCGCTTTCAAAACTTTTTGAACAACCTAGTATATAGATATTATAGATATGTACATATGTGCGTAGCTAAGTAGATATGTACGTAGGTATATACGTAGATATATGCGTAGGTACATACGTAGATATGAAAAAAGGTATGTACGTAGATATGTACGTACGTATGTGCGTACGTATGTATTAGGTTGCTGCAGATGAAATGGCCGATTTAGTAATAAATTTTTAAACAGCTGTAACTTCTTATAAAGACAATTTATTCAATCAAAATAGGTACCAATAGATGCAACACACTTTTCTCAACGAGATACAAGTACATTTATTCCAGTTTTGTGAAAGTCCGAGTTTCTGGTTCGAAGAAACTCCTCGAAGGCATTTTTTAAAGCAGCCTTATTATTAAATCTTTTTCCTGTCAAAAAGTGATCCAAATGTTTAAAGAAATGGTAATCTGTTGGTGAGAGGTCTGGTGAATATGGAGGGTGAGGAAGAGTCTCATAGCACAACTCGTTCAATTTTTGGACCGTTGTTCTCGATACATAAGGTCGTGCGTTATCATGAAGCCTAATGACTCCATCCCTGTTGACAAGCCTAGGTCGTTGGACTATCAATTTCTTATGCATTTCATCCAGTTGAGCACAGTATTTCTCAACATTGATGGTTTCGCCAGGTTGCAGGAACGAATAGTGGATAACTCCAGCTACAGACCACAATACAGTTACCATTATTTTCTTTGGATGAAGGCTTGATTCCGGCATGTTCCTTGTCGCTTCATCAGTATCGAGCCATTGGGCCGATCGGCGACGATTATCGTATAAAATCCACTTTTCATCGCAGGTCACAATTCGGTGCAAGAACGGTTCCTTTTTGTTGCGGGAGAGAAGAGAACTTGAAATCTCCATTCGACACGTCATGTTTTGCTCGGTAAGATCATGCGGAACCCATTTGTCAAGCTTTTTCACTTTTCCAAGTTGTTGCAAGTGGCGGCAAACTGTCAAATTGTGAACGCCTAATTTCTCGGCAAGATCCCTTATGGTTTAGCGGGGGTCAGACTCCACTAATACACGCAGCTCGTCATTATCGATCGATGGTCCTGGGTGTCCACGTGGCTCATTTCCAAGGTCCGTATCTCCGAATCGAAATTTTTCAAACCACTGCCAAGTGGTTCGTTCGCTAACTGTATCAGGTTCAAATGCGCGGTTGATATTCCTCGTTGCTTCCGTTGCGTCGTGCTCTAATTTAAATTCGTATAGTAAAAGTAGCCGTTTTTGATTCTTTTCCATGTTCAGTTTCTCTTTTTGTTTTTACGATCACTATGAAGTGTAAAACAGAAATGACTCCATAACCCAAGATAGCAGTATTTATACTTCAATATGTCATATCATTTGCGCCGCCTTGTGCCAACATAATACACTAAAATTGCAGCCAACTTTATGTCATTGCTAAATCAGCCATTTCATCTGCAGCAACCTAATACCTATCTATGCAAGTATGACCGTAATTACGTATGTACAGATGTACAATTGTACATATGAACGTAGGTATGTACGTATGTACGCATATACGAGGTCTGACTATTAAATAACGAGACTGGTTACGATAAAGGGTTTTATTATAAAAATTATTCTACATTCGAATGCTCCTCTTTAATATACTCCTCTTTTCTCGCCGCACACCTTTCCATACGTTTTTTCCATTGATCGAAGCAGTGCTGGAAGTCATCTTTGGTGAGGGCCTTTAGGAGCTCTGCCGTTTTTTGCTTTCCCGCTTCCATCGACTCAAATCGGGTCCCTTTCATAGCAGATTTTATTTTCGGAAACGAAAAAAAGTCGCACGGTGTCAAATCTGGCGAGTACGGCGCGTGTTTGAGCACTTGAGTGCGCTTACCGGCCAAATACTGCTTCACAGATAGCGCGTTATGGGCAGGTGCGTTGTCCTGGTTCAAAATCCACGAGTTGTTCTTCCACAACTCGGGCCGTTTTTTACGAACTCGTTCTCGCAGCGTTGCCAAAACTAACAAATAGTAAGTCTGGTTGACAGTCTGACCCTCTGGAACCCATTCAGTCATCATGATACCGTTAATGTCGAAAAAAACGATCAACATTGCCTTAAATTTTGATTTGGACATTCTTGCTTTTTTGATTCTGGACGATTCAGGCGTCTTCCAATGCATCGATTGCCGCTTTGTTTCAACATCGTATTGAAAAATCCACCTTTCGTCGCAAGTAATAATGTTTTTCATCAGTCCGGAATCTTTTTTGAACCTTTCAAGGAAATCTGAGCAGACCTGTTGACGCAAGAGCTTTTGGTCAGGAGTCAGGTTTTTTGGTACCAACTTTGCACAGACTTTTGTCATGTGTAATTCCTCGTGTAAAATTTGTCTAACCGTTTCTTTATCGGCGTTTACAGCCACGGCAATCATCCGGATGCTCATTCGACGATTTGCACGCACAATTTGGTTGATTTTGGTCACTGTTTCCGGAGTTGAAACAGTGACAGGGCGACCTGGGCGTTGGTCATCTTCAGTGCTTACTCGTCCCTCACTGAAGCGCTTACACCACTCAAAAACACGCGCACGAGATAGAGAATGGTCCCCATAGGCCTTTTGCAACAATTTACAGCACTCAGTCGGAGTTTTTTCAATTTAACGAGAAATTTGAGATTGATACGTTGCTCCTGTTTTTCGTCACACATGGTTTTCGGCACGAGAAAAAAACACGTTCGTTTCAAATCGCTACTGCACAAATACAATAATAGTGACGAGAACGTGTTTTGGTACGTGCATAGACAAGATATCTAGTTACCCAACGCACTAATCGTTTTTTTCCCCACCCCTCTACGGCGCCCTCTAGGCGCGCAGTCTCGTTACTTAATAGCGAGACCTCGTAAGCAAGTATGACCGTAAGTACGTATATAACACATCGTTTAATAAGTCCCGAGACTAACCACTACGAAAACAACATTTTTTTTCAAAAATCATTTTTATTCATCAATATAATCTCCTTTTAGAGTGATACAATCTTTGCAACGCCTTTCCAACATTTCTATACCATGTTTATAGAAGGATTCATCCTTTGCTTTAAAATAGGCTTTAGTTTCGGCAATGACCTTCTCATTCGAGCCAGTTTTTTTTCCCTGGAGCATTTTTTCGAGAGCAGCAAAGAGCCAGTAGTCGCTGGGGGCTAAATCTGACGAATACGGGGGGTGGGCAAGGAAATCAAAGCCCAATTCGTTCAATTTTGCCACGGTTTTCATGGGCTTGTGGCATGGTGCATTGTCTTGGTAAAAAAGGATTTTTTTCTTCTTCATGTGCGGTCGTTTTGCTGCGATCTCCTCCTTCAAACGTACCAACAAGTCAATATCATAATCACTGTTGATCGATTTACCTTTTTCCAGGTAGTCAATGAAAATCACGCCATGTGTATCCCAAAAAACACACGCCATGACTTTGCCTGCAGACTGCTGCGTTTTTGGACGCTTTGGGCGGCTTTCGCCAGCCATGCGCCACTCAGATGATTGCCGATTCGACTTCAGAGAGAAATGATGTATCCATGTTTCATCCATGGTCACGTATCGACGCAGGAAATCTTTTTTATTGCGAGTAAATAGCGATAAACAGCTCTCTGAATCGTCGACTCGTTGCTGTTTTTGTTCCACTGAAAGCAATCGCGGCAGCCATTTAGAAAAAACCTCTCTCATGCTCAATTTTTCATGAAGGATTGTAAATACGCTTCCAGATGATATCTGTGTCATTTCTGCAATCTCACGGACCTTCACTTTGCAATTTTTCATTACAATTTTTAACACTTCACTCACATTTTTCTGTGTAACGACTTCCAATGGCCTACCCGAACGTTCCGCATCGTTTGTGTCCGTACGACCACGTTTAAACTCAGCATACCAACGACAAATCGTTGGTTTGGATGGAGAGGAGTCCGGGTAATGTTTTTCAAGCCATTGCTGGGCTTCTACGGTGTTTTTACCCATTAAAAAACAATGTTTTATCAACACGCGAAACTCGCTTTTTCCCGTTTTTCAAACAAATTACAAAGTGACTTTACTCTAACCTCGATAACTCTGCTGTCCGTGATCTGATCGACGTGAAATTTTTCCACGTTTCATGTAAAGGTTCGCACTCTATGAAAACGTGGCTAGTTTGGTACTACTAGCACCATCTCTGGGTTATTCTCGGGACTTATTGAACGATGTGTTATGATTATATTCTTTCTCATATTTATTAATACATGACAAGATATTATTCAACAAATGTTTTACAAAAATGATCTTTTTAAAAAGAATGTTGGGAACATAGTGATTTCTTGCACTAACCACATCCTACTATAGCAACATTTTACATCCTTTTACTTCACATTTTGTATTGCAGGATTCACCAAAACTAAAAACACAAGATTATTAGTTTTACTTGGTTTCTAATTAACCGTTTGAGTCCCAAGCAGCGCGATCGCGCTGTTGAGATTTTACGTCGAGAAAACTCAGCACATTTCTAGCATTGTGGACAACTGACGATGTGCTACCGATTGTCCAAGTCAGAAATGCGCGCGATGTACTGAAGCAAGTGCATCACACAGCTCCTTCTAATGTTAATAGTACATTTTGCAATAGCTACATATAGTAGAATAATACTATAATAATGCAATAATATGATATAATAAAAAACTCATTTAGAGAAATTGCGATTGCGCTGTTTGGGATTCTTTGACAGTGTTTTTTCA
This sequence comes from Chalcis sispes, assembly GCA_949987625.1. Classification (NCBI taxonomy): domain Eukaryota; kingdom Metazoa; phylum Arthropoda; class Insecta; order Hymenoptera; family Chalcididae; genus Chalcis; species Chalcis sispes. Next base: position 29,809,432 of record OX465095.1, on the reverse strand, counting down.
ATACACCTTGGGTCTCAAACGGTTAATTTAGCTGTTTTTACACCAAGAATATTTAGAAATATTTGTATATCTCGGTGAAGAGAGCTGATTATAAACCAGAGATTGCAGTTTTATAATGTTATTTCTCAAATGTAGATTTGCATCATAGTCCATCAATACTACTTGATCTGAAAAATGTCGAACGAAGTTTTTTCAGATACGAAATCCATAGACATCAAGAGGTTGAATCTTTTCTGTCGTTCCCGTGGGGATTTTTTTTTATATTAACGATTTTATTTTTCGGTAACCTTTCCCCTATAGCTTTGTTACAATGTCCGCTCCAAGAATCAAGTGATAGTCCAGATGTAGGGCCAACATTCGGATAAAATACTTCTCTTAACCAAATTTTAAAATGTTCTAAAGAAATAAATTAAAAATTATTTTTTTCTTTAAATTTTCTTGATCTTTATATTATAATATGCTGACGTGTTCTCACTTGTTGTTAATTTTCCTGATTTTGATGCTTCTACATAAACATTTGTTGGTGTAAATAAGGTAGATTTTATTACAAGATCAAATTGACCAGTTCTTTCTTGTAATATTAAAAATAATGGTGATAAAAATTTGCCTGTAGCCGATATTGTCGGCTGAATGGTGTAACTATGGGTCGTCGGAGCGACAGATCGAACCAAGCATTGCACCTATTTTTCTCCTTTAATGGCTAATGTTCAACTAGAGTGCATTTTTAATTGAAAACCACTTTGTTCTGAATTATACAAATTTTTAATTCCAATTTGTGGTATGCATGATTTGACATCAGCTGCAAAAGCATCAGCTTTAGTTTGAAGTTCAGCGCTACTTTCTAATGTTTTTTAGTAATCAATTTATTAACTTTCCTGGATACTATTCGATAAGCTTTTTTAAATTTTAGTAACCGATTCGAAGAGGCCTTAAATTTAATATCTTGATGGCCAATCATTTTTTGAGCGTGTAACGCCCATTTGCGTATATCGCAATCATGCATTATTGTACGAGCTTCTATAGTAGCTTTAAAATTATCTAAATTGTATTGGCAAATTTGTGCAATTTTTTCTTTGTAAGTCCCCTCTTTATTTATTGTTCTCGCTCAACGTTTAAGTTGACTTATAGATGAAACTTCTTTCAATTTATTTTGTATAGTTCCAATTTTTTAATTTTTTGTCTTTCCGCTTCTCCAATATTCTACGGCTTTTTGCTTATAATTAAATGTAATATCTTCGTCATTATTTGTACACTGATTTGTTGGTGCAAATTCAGGATCAGGAAAGTGATGTTGTACTTCGTCTTCAACAATTTGAGCATCAGTATCTTTATAATCTTCATGAAAAAGTAACGTCTCTTCAACAATCATATCAACATCATTAAATTCGTATGTGGCATCTATTAATATTTTATTTTTTCTGATAAACTTATTTCTTTGATATTAGTCTCACTACTTGGCAATTTTAAGGTTTTAAAGTATACTAATAATAAATTCAATACTTTCAAAGGATTAATTTGCATGTTTAAATCTAAAATAGAAGCATTACATTGAAATCCTTTCTTCCAAAAACATATTGGGTGTACAACTTTGCTTCCGCCGTTTTGCAATAGATAGCTGTAGCGGTAAGTGGTAGTTGAAATAAATAGATCATAGATGTCATACAATAAGCTTAGGTATTTGTAAACATAACGCCATCGAAATATTAGTCGATTTGTGTCTGCATCATAAAGTTATTCTCGATTAAACATGTCAGCTTACGAGCCAAATTCTCGTCATTTGCGGGAGGTTTTAATTTTCTGCTTTAATATGAAGAAATCTGCGACTGAGGCTCATCGAATGCTCTCAAATACCTATGGTGAGGCCGCTACTAGTGAAAGAACGTGCCGAGAGTAGTTTCAACGCTTCAAGAACGGCGATTTTAACGTCGAAGACCAGCATGGCGGTGGAAGAAAGAAGGTTTTCGAAGATGCAGAATTGGAGACATTACTTGATTAAGACTCGTGTCAAACGCAACAAGAATTGGCAGGATCATTGGGAGTGACGCAACAAGCCATTTCAAAACGCCTGAAAGTCATGGGAATGATTCAGAAACAAGGAAATTGGATGCCGTACGAGTTGAAGCCGAGAGATGTTGAACGGCGTTTGTGTGTTTGTGAACAGCTGCTTGCAAGGTAAAGACGGAAGGGATTTCTGCATTGCATTGGGACTAGGGACCAAAAATGGGTTCACTACTATAATCCCAAGCGCAGAAAATCATGGGGATATCCCGGCCATGCTTCCACGTCGACAGCCAAACCAAATATTCACGGTTCCAAAGTCATGCTCAGTATTTGGTGGGACCAGCTCGGTGTAGTGTATTATGAGTTGTTAAAACCGACTGAAACAATCACAGGCGATCGTTATCGAACGCAATTAATGCGTTTGAGCCGAGCATTGAAAGACAAACGGCCGCAATACAACGAGAGACATGATAAAGTGATTTTACAGCATGACAATGCTCGACCCCATGTTGCGAAAGTGGTCAAGACATACTTGGAAACTTTGAAATGGGAAGTCCTACCCCACCCGCCGTATTGTCCAGACGCTGCTCCCTCGAACTATTACTTATTTTGATCAATGGCACACGGCCTAGCTGACCAGCACTTCCGGTCTTATAAAGAAGTAAAAAATTGGATCGATTCAAAAGATGACCAGTTTTTTCAACGCGGGATTCGTATGCTGCCCGAAAGATGGGAAAAAGTAGTGGCCAGCGATGGACAATACTTCAAATCATAAATGTATAACCAGTTTTTTACAATAAAGCCTCGAATTTCGGAAAAAAACGGCGGCAGCAAAGTTGTACACCCAATAGTTTACAAAGAAAAAAAAATTAATAACGAAGTATTAGGGTGTCCCATAAGTTTCTTCCTTTTTTTTGATGCGAAATGAATACACGATATTTGTTGTTTAAGGTTGATTTATTATGTTATATATGAACCGTCCTGTTCTATAACCTTCTTCCATCTCTCAGGAAACCTCATTATGTCCTTTTTCCAAAATTGTTGAGGCTTACTTTCAAAATATTCATCTAGGTGCGTTTTTATTTTGCTTATGGATTTGAAAGATTTACCGCGGAGAGAATTTCTAAAGAGAGGAACAAGTAATAATCGGATGGAGTAAGGTCTGGGGAGTACGGAGGGTAAGGTAGAACGTCCCAATCAAACTGTAATAATTTTTACCATACGGCCAACGCAACATGCGGTCTTGCGTTGTCGTGATGGAATACGACACCTCGTCGGTTCGCCAATTCTGGCCGTTTTTGTGCTATGGCGACTTTTAGTTGATCCAGTTGATTGCAATATTTGTCAGCATTGTTCGTATCACCTTGCGGAAAGAGCTCGTAGTACACTACACTCTTCCAGTCCCACCAAATGCTCAGAAGAACCTTCTTCGGATGAAGCCCAGGCTTTGCAACAGTTGAAGGTCTATTTTCTTTAGACCAAGTGCGTTTTCGATGCACATTTTGATACAAAATCCAGGTCTCGTCTCCAGTGACGAGACTTTTTAAGAAAGGATTTCTTTCGTGTCGCTGAAGAAGCAAATCGCACGTAGAGACGAGGTTCCTTAGGCCGGTCTCCGTCAATAGGTGTGGAACCCAAACTTCACATCGATTCGCATATCCCATCTTGATTAAATGCTTACACATGTGTATGTACCATTGTCTTGGGAATGTTAGTGGCATCGACTATCTCACGCACACTATATCACGGATTTTCAGCGAGCACAGTCTTGATAATGTCCGTTTCCGTCGTTGCTGGGCGGCCGCTGCGGTCTTCATCTTTCAACTCAAAATTGCCAGCTCTAAATTTCTTAAACCAATTGCGGACGGTCCTAATAGTCGTAGCACCACTCCTGTAAACGGTGCAAATTTCGTCTGCAGTGTCTTTTGCACTATTGCCTTTTTTAAAGCAATGAAGTATAACATGCCGCAAATGCTTCTTTTGGCTCTCCTTATTGAATGGTGTCACCAACGAAACGTACTTTGAAAGGGCTCTGGGACGATTAAAACCGATGCCATAAACGGCTAAGAGATAAGCCTGCATGTTTATATAAACATAGCCAGTTAGAGTCATTCATAGCGTGGCACGGATGAAACTTATGGGACAACCTAATATTATCTATCACAACAAAATTTTAAGATAAATATAAAATTCAGCATAGAAAATAAACAACAAGATCGATACGAACTGAGTCACCTGATTTTTATATTAGTTTAAATCAGTAAAAAAGTTATAACAATAGTAATCAAATAATACATAAATGCTTGGTAGACATACGAGGGTCGTTTGAAAAGTCCGTGCAAAGTCCGAGAGATGGCACCACCCTAGCGTATCGAGGTCATGTTTAGTTAGTAGCATGTCTTGAATGAACACACACCAAGTTGCAGCCATATTGGTCTATTTCTTTGTGTTTGGCATTCGTGTGAATTAAGGAAGTCGAGTGATTTTCAAGAAATGGACGAAAAAGAATTTAGTGTGGTAATTAAACATTACTTTATGAAAGGCAAAACGCCTCAGGAGACTAAAGAGAAGCTTGATAAACATTATGGTGACTCTGCACCTTCGATTAGAACAGTTTATAAGTAGTTTTAAAATTTTCGGACGGACCATATGGGCACAAGTGACGCTGAACGTTCTGGATGGCCTGTGGAGGTTACGACTCCAGAAATCATTGATCAAATCCATGATATGGTGATAGATGACAGAAGAGTTAAGGTGCGTGAGATTGCTAGTGCTGTGGGCATCTCGACTGAACGGGTACATAATATTTTGCATAAACATTTGGATATAAGAAAGCTATCCGCAAGATGGGTGCCGCGATTGCTCACGCTTGACCAAAAACGGAATCGTGTGAAGTGTTGCAAGGATGGTTTGCAGCTGTTCCAGAAAAAATTCGGAGGACTTTAAGCGTTGTTTCGTCACTGTGGATGAAACATGGATATATTACTATACTCTTGAGACCAAACAACAATCTAAACAATGTGTTACCAAGAGGGAATCTGCTCCAAAAAAGGCGAAGACCGTTCCTTCGGCCGGAAAGGTTATGGCGCATAAAGAAATAGACCAATATGGCTGCAACTTGGTGTGTGTTCATTCAAGAGATGCTACTAACTGAACATGACCTCGATACGCGCTGGTGGTGCCATCTCTCGGACTTTGCACGGACTTTTCAAACGACCCTCGTACTTACATAGTTAATGAAAAACTTTCTTATTCTTAAAATAATTTGTCGAGCTTCACTGATTCGCAGATGGATAATAATGTATACTTGAAAATTGAGTAATACAAGCAACAAAAGAATTATTTAAATTTGATATAGTACATAACAAAAAAAAGCCTTGTATCTCTTTAACTGTTGTTATTAACACATTGCTGACCGGTCACGAGTTAACCCGTGTTTTCGTGGCTAAGCGTTGCTGACTGGTCACTAGTTAATTCGTGATAAGCTTTTTTTCGCATCTTTATTGTTTTCACGGTGCTTTGTTGGAAATCTTGTAGTGTAATTATTTGGTTTGCATACCTCGAGTTGTGTCTCGCTTATAAGACCGGCCAAGTTTCGTTCTTAATTGAAAAAAAAAATTTATTAAAGTTTATTTATATTGTTTTACTTCCACATCTGCTTTCAAAACAATAGCCGGGCACATAAGGTAAATTTTCAGAAAAGTTGCTGGTTTAAAATAATAAAAAAACGACTTTTCAAACTATTTTTTTTTTAATGGTAAATAATGTATTAAACTATTATATCTTATTACTATCAAATAAAGTAACTTTTGAACTGTACGTAAAAAATTTTTATCAAAAAATGTTGAAAATTCGCCGACTAGAGTCATCTGAAACAAGAAAACCATATTTTTTCTGTTAGTGTATGAGTTTAGCTTGTACTTAAACGAAGGATTTTCTTTTTCGTTCATTGGAATTTATTACACATGGCATTATTTATTGGGTTTTTGTGTCGAAAAATAAATTTTTGACCCGCAACGTTGCCAAAAATTCAGATTTCAATTTTTTTACAAATCCTTCGTTCAAGTAAAAGCTAAGCTCATACACTAACAGAAAAAATTTGGTTTTTTTGTTTCAGATGACTAGCCCAAGTGTTGATGTCCACCGCATTTTTTGAAGATTTTCGTAAAATAGCTGTCAGAGGGCGAATTTTCAACATTTTTTGATAAAAATTTTTTCACATACAGTTCAAAAGTTACTTTATTTGATAGTAATAAGATACAATAGTTTAATACATTATTTACCATTAAAAAAAATATTTTAAAAAGTCACTTTTTTATTATTTTAATTTACCATTTATTTACCAATTAATTTACCAATTATTTACCATTAAAAAAAATAGTTCAAGAAGTCGCTTTTTTATTATTTTAAACCCATGTAACCCCTTAATGTAGTAGAATGTGAATATGTAAAGTTGTTTTTAGCAATCCATATATACAAAGTTCAATTAAAGCAGCGCGTGACTGCGGCTAGATAAGATAAGGATTGAAAAATTAAGAGGCGTGCCAGCGCCCCGTGGTAAGTATTGGTACCAACCACGGGCGCCTGGCGTACCCATTTATACATTAAATTGATGCATAAAAAAATAAAAAAATTTTTTTTAGTTATACATTTTAATATTTAATAAAATGTAATTTATCACCTTTGCTTTTTTTTATGTTCTTTCAAATAAAAAAAAGCATTAACATTCGTGCATTTGTTACGAAGATACGATATGCGCCCCCAAATTTTCATCAAATCGCTCTTCAAGCATTTCGTCTAATATCTGGATTCATATTAAGATGAGATAATCTGAACAAGATAATCTCTTGTTTTTATCTCATCATCTCTTTATATGTATACAGGGTGGGCTATTTTCATTTCCCCACCTAAATATCTCAGAATCTAAGCAAGATACGGAAAAAAGTTTCAGACAAAAGTTGAAGAAGGCATAGCGGGTCAGATAACAGTGACCTTTAGCTTGACCTTGGAGTTGACCTTTCAGATTAGTTAAAAGACGACTTTATTTTTTTAAATAGAAACCCCTATTTTTTATGCCGGACAAAACAAAATTTTGTTTTATGACCTCCAAGAGGTCAAAAATCAAGGTCGAATATCTTAAACCGTTTCTTGCATTTTCAATGCATTACCGTGGTTTGTAGGAAAAATATTTCGATTCCAGAATCGAAAACAAAGGATTTTATCACAAAATGTAAAGATGACCTTAAAATAATCGTGAAAGTTAACTTCGACATCGACTTAAAGTTCACTCTTATGTTCATTCCTCTTTCCACCGCAAGATCTACCCGCAAGTGCCCTACTCACCTCTCCCTACAAGCGAGTAGAACTTTAGGTAGGCAGCATAGTGATAAATATCATTTGAAACCAATGAGGTGTAAGAGTGTTGGAGAGGAAATAAGTGTGTGTGTGTTTTTTTCATGACATTTGAAAACAAAATGGCGGTGTTGCAGCTGATCTTCCAAAGCGCCTTGAAAAAAAGGTGAATTGCGGTGGTAAGTTTCTCGATAACATCACGCGACCTAATAACCTTATTTGTGTGTAAATATGTTCAAAACATGTTTATCTAGTGGACCTCAAAGGGGTTTTTGGAAATGTTATTTCTTTTCCAAATTATACAATTTAAAGTCAAAAACTGTTTTTTTTTCGCTAAAAAATTCGAATTTGAACACGTGTACAAAATTTTTATTTTATTATTCCTAAAAGTCACGTTGGCATGAAAACGCCTTTCAAGGTATTTGACTTTAATTTTTTACCTCTTAGAGGTCACAAAATAAAATTTTCTCTAGGACGAAAATAATGTAGAAATTTTTTGTTCATTTCGATTTTAGCATCAAAAATAGGGATTTGGTGGATGAAACTTGAGATTGCATAGTTAATCTTATGAGAAAGTGGGTTGTGGGGGGTGGAGGGGGTTGTCGGGGCGGGGGTGGGGCTAATATGTAAAGGTCTGACTTAGGGTTAGTAGAGTAAGTATTGATAGTGCTTTAGATTATGTAACGAGGTGGCAGTTTTAGCGTTAACCGCTACAGGAGCAATTAGCTTCGGGGAATGCGCAATTCGCAAAAGGTGCGAAAATGCCCGTTGCGCCCCCTTTTTAGGTAGCTAAAGTCTCGGACGACTTTGCTCCTGGGTCCAGGCACGAGAAGCCGTTCTACGGACCCAACTTACCCGTTGCAACGCCGCGCAAACGTCGTTGCGTGGCTCGTGTGTCGTCCTCACCTGGCTAGTTGAATCTCGGAGAGGGCGGTATTCGTGAGGAGAGCTGAAAGCTCCTCGTCGCAGAAATAATAAAGAAAAATCAAAAAATAATAAAAAGATAAGAAAGGACATTAAATTAAATAAAAAAGAATTTATATGCTACACCCTTAGTTGTTATAAAATTCTAAAAGATGCAAGAAAGGGATATTAGGAAAGAATGCAAAAAAAAAAGTAAAAGAACGAATTAAATAAATAAAATAATTTAATAAATTAACAACCGACAATAAAAAATTATAAGAGAAACAGTAAAAAGAAATTATACAACATACGCACGAGAAGCACAGATAATAAGACTAGCTATAGTGCGCTAAACAGAAGGCTCCCGCGCGCAGCGTACGATACGAGTGCGAGAGAGAAAGAACTTCTCTCGCACTACGCCTATAAGGGTGAGAGAGAGAGGCCTCCCTCACTCGCGCGCAGTTTAACGTACGGGTGCGAGAGAGAAGAATACTCTCCCGCACGGAGCCCGTTGGAGCGAGAGAGATAGCGCTCTCCCAGTCCTGCGCGCCCCGTCTACTGCGAGTGCGAGAGAGACAACGAGTCTCCCGTACTGCGCCGTAAGAGTGAGAGAGAAAGCGCTCTCCCACTCTTGCGCGCCTAACCTTACGCGAGTGCGAAAGAGAAAGCGACTTTTCTGCACTGCTGCCACTAGAGTGAGAGAGATACCGCTCTCTCACTCACGCGCGCTTACTCTTCTACGGGTGCGAGAGAGACCGCAACTCTCTCGCACTGACTATACGAGAGTGAGAGAGATAACGCTCTCTCACTCGCACGAACCGCGAAAAAACGAATTCGCTAAAGAACGGAGTAACCGGCGGAGGTCACTCCTACGCAAATAAAATTGAACAAAATTTACGCGCTTAACAATTAAATTTATAACAAACTTACGACGGTGGCTGGCCAGCCGCGCACGCCAAAAACTGCAATAAGGCCGCTCGTAGCGGGACGTCGCTGCCGCCGAACGAAATCGTTGGTGCCGTCGCCTTGCTGCTACGCCCCTGTGGTCTGGTGGCGGTGCCCTGTGTGCTGCAGATCGCAGCTACGCACCTGCACTAAAAAACACGACCGGGACGCGCCAAAAACTCGCGATAACGTCGCGCAAAAAACTTGTCGAGACGCGGGAAGAGGGCACGCGTCCGAACTGTATAAATGGCGGAAGAGAACTGCCTGAAAAACGCGGGAAGAAGCTAGCTTGCCTAGCCTGAACTCGCCTATCTTTTCTATACGGCACACGACTATTCTATCTATCGGCGTGTACCGTATTTTCCTGCCCGAGGCCGTCATGTTACCGAAATTAAACTCGGCTCGTGGACCGCGGGATCACGCGAAATATAAACACGCGCGGAATACGGAGTGTTCTCCGTGACAATTAATAATAGATTAGCTAATTTTTCCTAAAAATCACGGTAATGCAGTGAAAATGCATTAACGTTCTGTTAATGCAGAAACGGCTTAAGATATTCGACCTTGATTTTTGAGCTCTTGGAGTTCATAAAACAAAATTTTGTTTAAAACAAATTTTAAGCAGAGTTTTTAGCTCTTCCCGATTCCGGCATAAAAAATAAGGGTTTCTATTTAAAAAAATAAAGTCGTCTTTTAACTGATCTGAAAGCTCAACTCCAAGGTCAAGCTAAAGGTCACTGTTATCTGACCCTCTATGCCTTCTTTAACTTTTGTCTGAAACTTCTTTTCGTATCTTGCTTAGATTCTGAGATAGTAAGGTGGGGAAATTAAAATGGCCCACCCTGTATATACTAACTACTACTAGTATACTAGTATTCTAGTATACTAGAATATCTCATCATCTTTTTATATGTATATGTTGAAGAGATGGCGCGCTGCGCTCTCTCTCCCTCCCTTTAGTTATTATTTTTCGGCGCGCGAAGAACTTCAACGTCAGTCGGCTTTTATGGTTCTTATTGAGCGAATGTTTTATTTAATGCGAAATCCTTCTGTGTCGTGGTTGGCACTCTTTGCACCTTTATAAATAAATAAATATATCAATAAACTTTAATAGTGTGTTAGTGCAAGTTATTTACCCTACCAAGAATGACAATCCCAACTTTGAAGATTTTCAAAAGTATTGTGAGGTGGTGTTTTTGCACCAGTCACATGAGGAGGCCAAAGCATAGCTTGTAAGCCTCCTCGTAGCCTGCGATACCCCCTTTACAATCTAGGTAGTCTCGCAGGACTGCCACGCTTAGCCCTAACTAACAGCCACGCAGGGCTGTGCATACAGTACCTTTCCCAGGTACATGGGCTTGGAGCTCAAGTAAGGCTTCAGCGAGGAGCCAATCTCAGGAGCTCCCATGGCTAATCGATGGCAGTGCTCGCACATATTGCAGCAGGGTTCGTTCCCAAGCTCTTCCTGTCCTTGTCGTGGTTCCCGTACCTGTAACATCCCAGACAGTAGTTAAAAGAAGAAGAAAAGAATTGTAGCAGCTGCACCTTGGAAGGGGAGTACAAGCTGCCATACAACACCATAGGAAATTGGAAGAGGAGGTTAGGAGGCAAGCAAAGACACCTAAGCACCGCATCTGCGTGCAAGTACTTACGTATCTGGAATTGTCTAGGAGCGTTGCCTTGCTGCCGCTGCTAGCAGGCCATCGATGTCCCCGACACCGCCGCTTCGCTTTCTCCGCTGCTCATCGTTCGATTCGCCTGCTGTTGATCCGCAGCACTGCCGCACACGGTGAGGAGAGAGAAGAGACAAATTAGTCGACGCCTACCAGCCATGGAACGCGTCGACTTGCCTGGACTCCCTGGACATCGGATGTAGATTCTCGCCGCTCCAGAGAAAATAGAACAACACTGGCACTCGCGAGCAGATAACCTAAACGCGCGCTGCTGGCGCGCGGCGGCTGCGTCGCGTAACGTATTTTACACGTACGTTGCGCCGGCGCAGAACGATTATCTAAAATCCGCGCTCGCGAACGTGCCACGTAGGAGCTTCTCGTTCACTCCGTTCGGGTCCGTTTGAGCGGGAAGTCACGAGCAGTAGACTAAAGCAGCAGACTCCGTTCGGTGCCATAGTCCCGATCGTTCACTTTCGCAGTTCGACTCCGCACTCGCGTTTGATAAAATAAAGACGAGCGTGCACGAGCAGGCGGATCGTTCTTTTGTAGTCGAGAGTGTTGTAGAATATCTGGTAAGTGCACCCAGGTGCAGGGGCAGTTACCAGGAGGCATCCCGTCCCCGAATCGTCCAGTTTCCTACCCAGCTGTGTGTGTGCGACCGCGACGCGTGCTACGCTCCATTTTGAGAAAGTTTAGCTGTTGTATGCCCGCGACTGCTCTATCCGTTAGCTAGCCGTGCGGACGTAAGTGCCGCGTACGAAACCGCGCTACACGAGTGTAGCTGGCGCCCTGGGCTCGCGTAAAAGCGCGATCATTGTTGTATTTAGTTAATTTTTAGTTCAAATAAAGGTATTTGTTTGTGTCTATTTTGAATCGGTTGTTTTAACTTGCACTAGCAAGTAACCCGCCCGCTTCCCCCTTACATTTGTACGCCACCCTGATCCCCAGTGGCATTACAGTATATATATATATATATATATATATATATATATATATATATATATATATATATATATATATATATACTAACTATACTAAAATAAAATATATGTAGTATATTTGTAATAAATGTGTATATATATTATACATACATAATATATTTTAAAATATATTTAAACGAAGCTATTTGTGTGTATATATATATACTGTCTGTCAAAAAAGTACCGGGAATTTTAAATTAAAACAACATTTTTACATTCGATAATCAAAATTTATTGGGCCGCCTTCAAAATAGGCTCCATTTGCTCCGATACATCTATGCCAACGGCACTTCCAATCATCGAAACATTTTTTATAGGCGCTTTCCGGGATGGTCTTCAGCTCGCGCGTCGAATTTTGTTTTATGGCTTCAATCGACTGAAAACGGGTGCCACGGAGCGGCAATTTAAGTTTTGGGAAAAGGAAGAAGTCACAGGGAGCCAAATCCGGCGAATACGGTAGTTGTTCAAGTGTGTTCGTTGAGTTTTTGGCGAGAAAGTTGGTCACAATCGTAGCTCGGTAAGACGGCGCGTTATCGTCATGCAAAATCAACGAGTTGTTCGCCCACAAATTTGGCCGCTTCTTACGGATACGTTCACGCAAACGTTTCATAACGCCTAGGTAATACTCTGTGTTTACCGTCTAACCCCCTGGAACGGATTCGTAGAGCACCTCACCACGGATATCGAAAAAAACAATGAGCATCACCTTCACTTTTGAGCGGCTTTGGCGTGGTTTTTTCGGTTTTGGCTCGTCTTTTCCCACCCATTCCGATGCTTGCTGGCTTGTTTGCATATCGTACTCGTACACCCACGTTTCGCCACCAGTTATGATGCATTCCATGAATGCGGGATCGGAATCGACGCGATCCAGCATCTCCGAAGCGACCTGTTCGCGATAGCGTTTTTGAAGAAAATTAAGCTCTTTTGGAACGAGTTTTGCGGCCACCTTTCTTATGCCCAAAATATTAATTAAAATCGTAAGTGTGGACTCGTGGGATATCTCAAGTTCATGTGCTATCTCTCTCAAGCTGGTATGACGGTTTTCAAGCCCCGTTTCCTTAATTTCATCAACGTTATCTGCAGTCGAAGCCGTTGATGGGCGTCCGGAACGAGGCAAGTCTTCGACGACTTCACGACCCTCCTTGAAGGCTTTGTACCACTCATACGCATGGGTTTTCGATAGTGCTTTATCACCAAAAGCCTTTAGCAACATTTTCAATGCATCGGCACACAAAATTTCATTCGCAACACAAAATTTTAGACAAATTCTTTGTTCAACGTAATCACCCATTGTGAAAAATCGGCACGCACTATTGATATCGACTGACTTAACCAGCTACTGTAAACACACTCGTTGACAGATTCCGCTCAAACTTGGCATAGTCATTAAGGACAGTTGTACCAACCTAGAAAAAAAAATTTTACCTGCCTAAATTGCCCCGCCAGATTTAAATCGACAATTCCCGGTACTTTTTCGACAGAATGTATATATATACAGTCTGTCAAGTAAGAGCGTGGTCGTGTTAATTTATAAAAAAATTTATTTGATGAAACTTTCATATTTATATATACATTGTACACATTACAAACAATGATGCAATTTGGTCAATAATGTGTCCAGTCACCACCGGCGTCGATAATTGCTTGGCATCTCCGAGGCATGCTTTCTACTAATTTGACGGCGTATTCTAGTGGCAAGGATCTCCAGATCCGACGAATTTCGTAAGACAACTGCTTCAAAGTGTATGTGCGTCTTCCACGAAGCTTTCGTTTAATATATGCCCACACATTTTCAATAGGGTTTGCATCGGGCGACTGCGACGGCCAATCCAATGTAACGATGCCAGATTGAGTCTTCCACTGAGTACAGAGCTTGCTGCGGTGTTTAGGATCGTTGTCCTCCTGTAAAATCCAATCTTTATTTCTTGTGATGAACCATCGTTTGGCAGATGGCAGTAAAGCCTTTTTGTAGATTTTTATCATTTTCTCGGCATTTAGGTTGTCAGTAAAGAGGTGCAAAGTGCCGAATCCCTGCTTTGAGAAGCAGCCCCAAAGATGCACCTTTATTCCATGTTTTACGGTCCGCTGAACAAGCCTATTGGTGGAAGTTGACCAGGATCGCGTGAAGACAGAACGTGCCCATATAGAACATTTATCAGTAAAAATGACATTTTCAAAATCTCTATCAATATTCTCATGCGCCCAAGCGAGTCGCTTTGTCACATGTTTTTCAGTCAACAGTGGCTTCTTCATTGTGTTGCGCCATTTCAGATGATGAGTACGAAGATGGGTTCGGATAGTTTCGTAGGATATATCTAAACCTTCTGCCATTAATTTTGCTTGTCCTTGCCGCAGTGTTAAAGCAGGATTCCGCGATAACAGATTCACTATTCTTTTTTCATCTTTTTTTTTCACTTTTCCTATCGAGCCACGTTCTGGTAAATCATCGACATTTTTAGCCACTTTATATCGCTGTATCCACTTCTGTACAAATGCCTTCGACTTCCTCATATATTTAGCAGCTGCTGATTGCGACATTTTGGGACCTTTCGGGTGGATGCAAAGGAACACAGCCTCGTAGCGCGACGCGTACTTAGCACTCATGGCGTTTAACGTGATTCTCTTTCAAAAGATCAACGACAACTGAATCTCTGTTGACAATGCATCAAGGACAAAGTTTCTCTCTATCGGCTCGCGAAGGAATTAGAGCGAAATCTTTCATTACCTGTCGGTGAAGTCGACCACGCTCTTACTTGACAGACTGTATATAGATATACTATTTTAGAGGTTATTTATGTATAGATTTATGTATACCATTTTGAAGGGTATATTTTTCAAAGAACTTATATATTATGTATTGATAGTATTAAGGGGGGGGGGTATGGTTTTGAGGGTTCAAAAAAAGTGATTTTTTTTTATTGCATATTATGAAAGTATAGTAACTCAAGAATGTTGTCTGTTAATATGAAGTCAATCGGAGCAAAACTCACAAAGATATAGCTTTGGAAGTAGGCGTGTCTCGAACGACTACCTGAGCTGTAACCGCTCAGCGGAAAGGCAGCTGTTTCTCAATCTCTTTTGTTATTGTCCCTAAGCAGTTTACAGAAAGGTCTTAGACAAGGTCGTTGTAACGGTACCTGGTGTTGGTTCATTTTCGAAGCAGACGCGGAGTGTAACAGTCGTGTTGTATTTTCTTACTCTATTTCGTTGTGATATTTTTGTTGTTCGCAAAATGCCGAGAAAAGTTTCAAGAGAGTGTAGAAAGGAGTCTGCCGAAAGTTGAGAGTGGTTCAGCAACTGTCGTCGAATTTGCATCTTCAGTGGCTGCTTGTGTTTTCAATGAAGGCTGTAACGCTTATTTAACCTTCCTAGAAGATATGCGAATCAGTACTGGTCCAAGTTGTCATGGATGGGCGCTTCTAACCGACGATATTCGAATGAACAGAGCAGATGAGCGAGCAGCTGAAACCGCTAAAAATGATAGGATTCGCCGCAGACTTGATCAAAAAGATGCTTTGGACATTCTTGACGAAAGTTCTATACTCTATGGTCCCGGCATTGATGATTCTATGTGAGTAAAATAAAAAATAAATAGCTTACTAAGTTTTATCAGGGTCTTTTCGCTACGAAAAACTTTAAACGCGTTTTTCTCAAATCGATGTTTTTTGAGTCGGTGCACTCTGTAACTCAAAATCTATTCAACCGATCGTTCTCAAATTTTTTACAGTATTTCCTTACATAATTCATGAGGTAACCCTGTTGAGATTTTTTCGTTTTTGATTTTATTTTTTTTATTATTAACAACAATAGTCATGAATTCAGGCCAAAAATCGGTATTTTCACTTTCAAGTCTTGTAAAAAGTTCAAAAATTTAAAAAAAATGGAAAAACTCGACAGGGATACCTAGAGGGACATAAAAATTAAAAGAAAAACTTTGGTTATTTCATTTCAGATGATCCAGTGCTGAGGTATGACGTGCACCGCAAAATGTATTTTTTCTGAGGCGCCTGCGAAGAATTGCTGCCATTCGGTCAATTTTCAATATTTTTCAACCAATATTTCACAGAATATAGTTCAATAACTACTCTTTAATGTATAATAATTAGAAATAAATTTACTTTTACCGTACGCCCAAAAAAAAATCTGTAAAAACCTGTTTTTTTCTGCCTTCAAAACCCTACCCCCCCCTTAAAAAACATTAATTATGTATTGATACTATTTAAAAATTAAAAATGTTGTAACGTCCAAAAGGGAAATTACGTATACTTACTTGAATTTATTTGAGCCTGGGTGTTAGTCCAATAGCTTGGGATCAGAGCAGAATCGTTTCGTTTACAAAAATTTTTTATTCTGTGAAAAGAAATATTAAATACAACTAACGTGTTTAGAACACTTTGAAAATTGCTTAAACACAATAAAAATAAAAGAGGGAAGTTCGAATTCAGTCAGGCCTCTTCGTGTAAGGCCCGTCTGACTCCTGGAAGGGTATGTCAATGATCAGGCCTCTTCGTGTAAGGCCCGTTCTATTTCCGGAAGACAGAGAGTATGTTAAAGTTGAAGAAAAAAAATTAAATTATCGAAAGAAATTTGAATAAGATGAATAGTGCAAAGAAAAGAAAGTCAAGTCAAGTCAAAAAATATTTTTATTCAGTTGAATCTTACTTGAGTATAAATGCAATGATCTTTCTCTCTCTTTATTTCTTTTTCTTGATTTCTTAAAAACTTGAGTGAATTATTGACTTGATTCCTTGATAAACAAAGCTGAAGTAAAATATTCTTGATTTCTTGAAAAACATGTATGGAATATTCTTGATTAAAATTTGAAAACTTAAATTGAACTTGAAAACTTGAATTAGACTTGAAAACTTGGATTAGACTTGAAAACTTGATTGCTCGATTGACAGGTGACGAATCTTGAATGCGTGAAAAATAATAACGAAGTGATGTGTACTGACTGCCTCCGCATGTTGATTTTGCCCTTTTATACGAGGGTGGTCTGAAAAGTTTCCGACTTCAACGTGAAGATAGCAGCACTCGTCAATAAAAGCTAGCGAATTTCGTTGTTAATCTGTTGACAGTTGCTCACCAAAGTTTCATCCATTTTGGATGCGCAGTTGTTAGTTGACAGTCGTTCGAGTAAGTCGATGTGAGTGTTGTTGTGAAAATGGACAAAATTGAGTATCGAGCTGTCATTAAATTTTTGTTTTTGAAAGGCAATACGCCTACACAAATCCAAAATGAGTTGAACTCTGTGTATGGGGACTTTGCACCATCATTTACCACAGTGAAATTTTGGGCAGCTGAATTTAAACGTGGCCGTGAGAGCTTGGGAGACGATGAACGTTCGGTACGTCCAAAAACTGTAACCACTGACGATAACATCGCCAAAGTTCACTAAATGGTGCTAGACGACCGCCGAATTAAAATGAGAGAGATAGCAGAGGCTATGAACATGTCCAAAGAACGTGTTTGCTACATATTAAATCAAGATTTAGGCATAAGAAAGCTGTCCGCACGTTGGGTGCCGCGTTTGCTCACGTTAGACCAAAAACGTGTTCGAATGAACATTTCCAACGCTCTATTGGCGCAGTTTAGGCGCAATAAATCCGAGTTTTGGCGCCGATTAATTACTACAGATGAAACTTGGATACACCATTATACGCCCGAAACAAAAATACAGTCAAAACAGTGGACTGCAAAGGGGGAACCGGCTCTAAAAAAAGCAAAAACTGTTTTTTTTTGGCTGGGAAAGTGATGGCGACTGTTTTTTGGGATAGTCATGGAGTTATTTTAATGGTTTATCTTCAAAAAGGAAAAACCATTAAAGGAGCATACTATGCATCATTACTTGACAAGCTGAAGGCAGAACTTGCGGAAAAACGTCCACATTTGCAGAAAAAGAAAATCCTGTTTCACCAAGACAACGCGCTGTCTCACACCTCAGCGGTTGCCATGGCGAAAATCAACGAATTACGGTTTCAGCTGCTTGACCATCCGCCTTTCTCACCAGACCTAGCCCCAAGCGACTTTTTTTTGTTCCCTTATCTGAAAATTGCACTCGGAAGACAGAGATTTTCGTCAAATGAGGAGATAATCACCTTCGTGAACAGTCATTTTGCAGAGAAAAACGCCGAGTACTATTTGGATGGGTTAAAGAGATGGGAGCATCGCTGGGAGAAGTGTGTAGAATTGCAAGGAGACTATGTTGAGAAATAAAAAAAAAATTAAGATAAAATGTCTTATATCTGTGTTAGGTCGGAAACTTTTCAGACCACCCTCGTACACTTGTACAGAGATGACTCTGTACCAATCCGATTGCTCGATTTTAGCGCGGAATGGACGTTACTGCTTATCTCCAAAGGCGTTCCTCATGGGAGGGAGAGTGAGAATTAGAGAGAGAGAGAGAGAGAGAGATGATACTTTTTGCATAATTTCTACGCATGTTCATTATCTATTATTATTAACAAAGAAACCTTAAATTAAATTATATAATCGTATTCTATTCAGAATTTAACGCATATACCAAAAAAGAAACGAAGTTTTTCGTCGGATCTTACGCATATTGCGATATATTAATTTACATAAGAATATTTGAATAAAGAATAACTATCTAAACTCAAAATGTTCGCTACTAAGAACAAGAATGATAATCGTGGATTAACAAAAGCAATTCATAATTATTATTTTATTGAAAGAAAAGAAAATAAGTGCAAAATAATAGTTTAGACAATCATTCTTTAGAAATTACAATTTTTAATTAAATTTTAAGTTATTAAGATGAATTGTCGGAGTAATAATTAATTAATTGGCGTTATTCTTAGGTAAAACCAAAGAGTTTTTAATTAATATTCATTGAGATTTTGCGTTGCTTGTACGCTGTGTTACCTCAATTGAATTTAAGAATAATTATTTTGTTAGGAATTTTAAAGCAATGAATTCAATTATGTCATTCATTAACAGTTATTATAGGCTGAGATTAAAACTTTGCAAAATGTAATAATAAGTAATTTTCAAGGCAATTATTCCTTGTACAATCTTGCTGATAAAAATAAAAATAATGTGATATATTGTAAAAAAAAATTATTGGGTTCATGGTTAGGATAAATTGTAATATTTAGTATTACAATTTTAACCCTGCGAGGAAAAATAAGTACTACCGCAGAATTAAAATTCTTTGAATACAATATATATATATACAGTCTGTCAAGTAAGAGCGTGGTCGACTTCACCGACAGGTAATGAAAGATTTTGCTCTAATTTTTTCGCGAGCCGATAGAGAGAAGCTTTGTCCTTAATGCATTGTTAACAAAGATTTGGTTGTCGTTGATCTTTTGAAAGAGAATCACGTTAAACGCCATGAGTGCTAAGTACGCGTCGCGCTACGAGGCTGTGTTCCTTTGCATCCACCCGTAAGGTCCCAAAATGTCGCAATCAGCGGCTGCTAAATATATGAAAAAGTCGAAGGCATTTGTACAGAAGTGAATACAGCGATATAAAGTAGCTAAAAATGTCGATGATTTACCAGAACGTGGCTCGATAGGAAAAGTGAACAAAAAAGATGAAAAAAGAATAGTGAATCTGTTTTCTCGGAATCCTGCTTTAACGCTGCGGCAAGGACAAGCAAAATTAATGGCAAAAGGTTTAGATATATTCTACTAAGCTATCCGAACCCATCTTCGTACTCATCATCTGAAATGGCGCAACACAATGAAGAAGCCTTTGTTGACTGAAAAACATGTGGCAAAGCGACTCGCTTGGGCGCATGAGAATATTGATAGAGATTTTGAAAATGTCATTTTTACTGATGAATGTTCTATATGGGCACGTTCTGTCCTCACGCGAGCCTGGTCAACTTCCATTAATAGGCTTGTTCAGCGGACCGTAAAACATGGAATAAAGGTGCATCTTTGTGGTTGCTTCTCAAAGCAGGGATTCGGCACTTTGCACCTCTTTACTGACAACCTAAATGCCGAGAAAATGATAAAAATCTACAAAAAGGCTTTACTGCCATCTGCTAAACGATGGTTCATCACAAAAAATGAATATTGGATTCTGCAGTAGGACAACGATCCTAAACACCGCAGTAAGCTCTGTACTCAGTGGAGGACTCAATCTCGCATCGTTACATTGGATTGGCCGTCGCAGTCGCCCGATGCAAACCCTATTGAAAATGTGTGGGCATATATCAAACGGAAGCTTCGTAGAAGACGCACATGCACTTTAAAGCAGTTGTCTTACGAAATTCGTCGGATCTGGAGATCCTTACCACTAGAATACACCGTCAAATTAGTAGAAAGCATGCCTCGGAGATGCCAGGCAATTATCGACGCCGGTGGTGACTGGACACATTATTGACCAAATCGCATCATTGTTTGTAATGTGTACAATGTATATATAAATATGAAAGTTTCATCAAATAAATTTTTTTATAAATTAACACGACCACGCTCTTACTTGACAGACTGTATATATATATATATGTAGGAGAGGAAATAAAATATTAACTCTATGGAATATAAAAGTGGTGAACATTATAACGCTCGATTTTGGCAACAATAATAAATAAATGGACGATGCCTTCTTTTACAACATTTCGTTTGGCTTGTTTTTAGCATTAGTTATTAATACAGTATTAAGGAATTTAAATAATAATTAAAATTATTATCAGAGAAATTACAAGAAAAATTAATACAATATATCGCAAAATTATTACGAGTAACTAAGAAATTAATTAAGATGAATATAAGTACGGTTTTATTATTAATAATTTTAGTATAATCGCAGAATTAAAATAACAATGGTTTTGGAGATAATAAACGATGAAATGCATTTTACAATAATGCTCGGTTATTAGATTTAGAATTAAGTAATTCAAAATTATTATGATAAATAAGTAATTAATTTTATTCGCTTAATTAATTTATTAGCGATAAATGAAGATTAACAGGTTTTGTAAGGAACGAATAAGTTTTTACATTAATAGTGAAATACAATAATAATAATAGTTTGAGAATTAGAATAAGTAAATTTACGCAGAATAGTAGTTTTATTGTAAATTAATGGTTTAGTTAACCATAAGAAGGCTGGAATTTACTTAAATCATATCTTAAGTTTATAATGGTGCATGCAACAGCGGAAAATTTGCTTGTTTCAGATATTTTTATATTATTGTAATTTAATTATTAAATTTATGTACTGAAATTTTTATTAAGAGTGTACCGAAAATGTTGTTTGGCATTCCAAGCGAGAGCGGAAACGCGCTGTAAACATTCAAGCCGATCCTTGATGTATACACGGTTATCTCGCGACGTCTCAAATCGCGGCGAAGCTGTTTATTCTCTTATGTTTAAACTAAAGTTATCTTTTAACAATTTTGTTTATGAATGTTAATAACATTTACAGCACCGTCGGTAATTGGAGGTAATCTTTAAATTAGGATTTCTTTCTCACCATCTAGACCTCATATTGACGTACTTATCGATCCGGCTATCTCTCGCCTGGATTTATCACTTGAGAAAAAGAGAAAAGAACAAAACAAAAAAAAATTTTTTCAGCTGTAGCATGCACGCTCTTAGGCTAATTTGCATGCAATTTCGCGACGGACGTCACAATGTTATACTTTTACTTAAAATGTTATTGTTGGCATTAGTCAAGTAAATAATAAATAAACATGAAATAATTGTGCTTAAAACGAAAACAATCAAGGGGTTATTAATTATGTTTACTATTTTTCAGCGAAATCATAGAAAAGTATTATTTCTAAGTAGAATTGTCAAAAGTTATTAATTTTGTGGATATGGTAATTAGTGGTTATATTTTTTAATGAAGCTATTTGTGGATTGATACTATTGATAATGTTATATTTTTAATTGAAAGTGTTTATTGTTGACATTATTCAAATAAATAATAAATATGAAATAATTGTTCTTAAAATGAAAACAATTTTATGTTTACTATTTCTAAGTGAAATTGTAAAGAAGTATTTATTATTTCTAAGTGAAATTGTGAAACAGTTTCAGTTTTGTGGATAGAGTAATAACTAGTGGAGGTTTGATGCAAAATGCCTCAAATTTTACTAAAGAAGATAATAAATATGAATAGTTTTTAATGCAGCTATTTGTGAATTGATACTATTAATAATGTCATATTTTTAATTAGAAGTTTTATTGTTGACATTATTTAAATAAATAATAAATATGTAATAATTGTGTTTAAAATGAAAACAATTTTATGTTTACTATTTCTCAGTGAAATTGTAAAAAAGTATTTATCGAAATCGTAAAATAGTTTCAATTTTGTGGATACGGTAATAGCTAGTGGAGGTTCGATGCAAAATGCCTCAAATTTTACTAAAGAAGAAATGTCTGCAACTAGAATTTTAATTTGTCATGACGATTCTTATCTATTTCATGAAAGAACATTTCTTTAGAACAATCTTTAAAAATTGGTCGTTCTGTTGTCAGTGCTAGAGCTGATAATATTATACTATGTTTGATTGTAAAGTATTTGATAGTATTGATGGAGTTTGTACTGGTCTTGGATTTCCATCTACAGTTGTTGGAGAAATAGTTGCAGTAGTTAAAGCTTACACAAATCGAGTTGCTGATGGTGCTTTTCCTACTGAATGATTAGATGAAATAGGTGAAATATTACAAAAGAGAGAAGTCAAATTTGGTGTTACAACAGAGAGAAAAAGACGTTGTGGACTTAATTTAGCTTTATTTAGATGTACAACAATGGTTATCGGGTAAGTGCACTTTTTTTTAATAATGAAGATAACTAAGTTTATTTTTATTTATAATAATAAAATTTAGTTTATTAAAGTTATAAAATTCACTCATTAGTCTGCTTATTTATTGAATATTCACTTAGAAAAAAATTCGAGTAATTTTATATATTTTTCTAATTTTATTAAAAGTTTATACCTACAATATTAATAAATTTATATTATTTTATTGTATTATTTTTATTATTTGTCTAAAAAGTTATTCAAGTAATTTTATATATTTTTCTGATTTTATTAATAGTTTGTACCTACAATTTTAATAAATTTTGATTATTTTATTGTATTGTATTATTTTTATTATTCATCTAAAAAGTTATAATAAAATTTTTTTTGGGTTTTTAATCAGTAATATATTAATAACACAATTAATTGCAAGTCTTATTACACCTAACTAAGTTCCTTTGTATTTGCTACGCAATCTTTTTTTTTTTTATTCTCTGCTACCTATTTTTTGCTCATGATTATACATAATAGTTTAAAGTTTCAAAATATTGCTTCATTTACTTTTACACTGTATGATCTCTATCTATGGCATGGTATACGAACATTTATTATTGTACTTTTTTCAGCCTTTTCTGGATTGGTTTCAGAATTTATCAAACACAATTAATTATTTGTTCAACAAAAGTGTGATTATTTAATTAAACAAAAAGATTCAAAACCTAAAATAAGTAATGGTAAGAAAAATTTTATCTAAAATTCGATAATTAATTTTTTTTCAATATTTATCAATACATTTTTTAGAATTTACATTGGAGAAAGTTCAACAAACTTTTGTACTCAAAAATAAAAATAAAAAAGTAAATAGTCAGATATATAAATTAGATATTTTAATAAATATTATGGAAACTGGAACATGGATCGATTTGACTCGTACAAATTCAAACTTATTAATGTTATATGAAGATTCGTTGTGATGATAAATAATTAATGTAAACAATTGGCTATAAAAATATATTTTATTAAATATTTAATCATTTATTTCTTATTTGCCACTAAATTTACAATTTTGTGCCTATTTATTTCCAATTCTTTATGTTCTTGCTGAACGTAAATTAATGTTTATTTCATTAGAATATCATTATTTTATTTTTAAATACCAATAAATTAAAATTATTTTTTAAATTAAACTTTCATTTTTACTCAAATTCGTAAAACAATATGATCAAAACAGTTTATTTTTTTTTAATTAAATAATTCATGTATTATATTAAATAATTAATTGATTGTATTATATGAAAAAAATTTGAAAATAAATTTGTAATATAAAATATATTGCAAGTATTTGCATGTATTTAATTTATAAAAATTATATTTCTTTTATATTTATAAATTTGTATCAACACAAATATAAATTAAATTTTGTTATCAACAACACAAATATAAATTAAATTTTTCAATTAACAATACAAATATAAATTCAATTTTATCAATATTTTTATTATAAATTAATATAATGTTATTTTGTACATGGAATTACAAAACAATTTGTACATGATTATTATCTATTACTTTAAATTCAACTTATTTTCATAATAAAATTTATGTCAAAATTATAATTCTTAAAATTTAACTTATTTTTATAAAGTTTTTACACAAACATTTTGTAAAATATAAAAATGATAAAATTATAAAAAAAAAAAAGGTCAAAAGTTTCTCGAAATATTTATATTCTTTTCTTAGAACAGACGTTAATTTTATAACATTCTACAAAATTTTACAACTTTTTAAAATTTTATTTTCTTTTATCTATACAACTAATGCATCATATAGTGCCATCATTCTTCACAAATTACTTTCATAATAAATCTATTGGGTGTACAACTTTGCTTCCGTCGTTTTGCAATAGATGGCTGTAGCGGTAAGTAGTAGTTGAAATAAATAGATCATAGATGTCATACAATAAGCTTAGGTATTTGTAAACATAACGCCATCGAAATATTAGTCTATTTGTGTCTGCATCATAAAGTTATTCTCGATTAAACATGTCAGCTTACGAGCCAAATTCTCGTCATTAGCGGGAAGTTTTAATTTTCTGCTTTAATATGAAGAAATCTGCGACTAAGGCTCATCGAATGCTCTCAAATACCTATGGTGTGGCCGCTATTAGTGAAAGAACGTGCCGAGAGTGGTTTCAACGCTTCAAGAACGGCGATTTTAACGTCGAAAACCAGTATGGCGGTGGAAGAAAGAAGGTTTTTGAAGATGAAGAATTGGAGGCATTACTTGATCAAGACTCGTGTCAAACGCAACAAGAATTGGCAGGATCATTGAAGTGACGCAACAAGCCATTTCAAAACGCCTGAGAGTCATGGGAATGATTCAGAAACAAGGATATTGGGTGCCGTACGAGTTGAAGCCGAGAGATGTTGAACGGCATTTGTGTGTTTGTGAACAGCTGCTTGCAAGGCAAAGACGGAAGGGATTTCTGCATCGCATTGTGACTGGGAACGAAAAATGGGTTCACTACGATAATCCCAAGCGCAGAAAATCGTGGGGATATCCCGGCCATGCTTCCACGTCGACGGCCAAACCGAATATTCACGGTTCCAAGGTCATGCTCAGTATTTGGTGGGACCAGCTCGGCGTAGTGTATTATAAGTTGTTAAAACCGACTGAAACAATCACAGGCAATCGTTATCGAACGCAATTAATGCTTTTGAGCCAAGCATTGAAAGACAAACGGCCGCAATACGACGAGAGACATGATAAAGTGATTTTACAGCACGACAATGCTCGACCCTATGTTGCGAAAGTGGTCAAGACATACTTGGAAACTTTGTAATGGGAAGTCCTACCCCACCCGCCGTATTCTTCAGACTTTGCTCCCTCGGACTATCACTTGTTTTGATCAATGGCACATGGCCTGGCTGACCAGCACTTCCGGTCTTATGAAGAACTAAAAAATTGGATCGATTCGTAGATCGATTCAAAAGATGACCAGTTTTTTCAACGCGGGATTCGTATGCTGCCCGAAAGATGGGAGAAAGTAGTGGCCAGCAATGGATAATACTTTGAATCATAAATGTATAACCAGTTTTTTACAATAAAGCCTCGAATTTCGGAAAAAAACGGCGGAAGCAAAGTTGTACACCCAATACAACATCACTTTACTGATCCTTTCCAGGCACCAACAAATGAACGGACAGAAGATAATAAAGATAATATTTTTTTTGTATTTACGATTAGATTTTACATAAAAACGTATAATTACATATATTTTTTAGTTTCATGCACATTTTCTTTCGCATATTTTTTATTTAAAGGTAAAAATCAACTAAAATTCTAATGCTCGTATTAGCTTAAACTTAAATGTTGGTTTCTTTTAATAAAAAGATAAAACGATTCATTTATAATTCAAATTATCTTAAACGTTTATAAATTTTATTATTCATCCATAAAGAAAATTTATTACATGTGTTTTTTTATCTTTTTATTTCGAAAGAAAGAATGGAAAAATTATCTTGTTATTTTGTCAATGAAAACGAACATAGTCAGGCTGTTTGTGATTAATTTGCTATCGTGAAAGATTGTTGTAGATATTTTTAGCATAATTCTTTTTTTATAATATATATATATTTTTATATGTCTATACTTTGAAAGAAAAATCGGCTGTATTATTTTAAAGTAAAATTCAATTAAACTTGAAGATAGCAGTTGTGTTTTTTTTTATTGGATATACATGTTCAATTTTATTTGAAAATAATTAGCCTTTTATAATTGTTATTAAAAATGTAAATTTGTCGTTAATCATACAAGAAGCAGGAGTTTGTTGTATTTTGGTGAATAAATTATATAACTGTTAGAAATTTATTTTTTTGGATTTTAAATTATTTATAAAATTTGAATTTTTATTTGGTATATGTTAAACAATTTCAATAAGAAATTTTATTTAATATTTTGTATGTAATTTCTATGTTTTTTGTTTTTGGATTTTAATTAATTATTTTTGAATTTATTTTGTATAAAAATATACCTTGTGAGGTATATTTGAAAATCGCAGTTTTTATACTTTATTTTGTTTAAATATTATGCAATATATTTCTAGTTTAAAACAGTTACTTAATTTATTTACCGGAGTCCTCTTAGTGACCTATTTATTGTTTTATTACGCTACCTGTGCAGTGTATCGGTAAGCGAAGGTTACAGTTATGAGTTGCGTTAATAGTTATTATAAAATAATTAAAGAATATTTGCTATTCTTTACATAATGTTGTAGTGTATTACGCAGAGAAAGTTTGAGTAAGAAAATACGCATTTTAGATAGGAAAACTACGGGTAGAAAAAAGAGTGTTTATGGGACAGTTTTATGGTTTTCGGCGCCGAGTTGACGTGCACGTGTTCAGCTTGGCGTACCTTCGCTAGACTCAAGTGCATGTCCCTTTTTTTCTTACGCTTCGGGAAAACTCGTAAACTCTTGGCCCACGCTTAGGGTCTCTTCCACAACGGTCTGTGTCAATAGCCCGCGCGTTGAGTAAGTTTTGGAGGGAAAAATTTTCATTGGAGGAAAAATTTACTACAGTTTGATGCAAGTGGTCGATGAGATCGAAGCGCCTTTTCGCTAATCGGCCAGGGCAGAAAAAGCAGAGAGGAAACTTATCGGCTTAACACAGGAAAAAAAAAACGGATGTCGTTTACCGACATTACACTTGTAGTTAATTTTCCAGATTTAGATGCTTCTACGTATACGTTTTCTGGTCTAAATAAATTAGCTTCTACAATAGGACCAAGTTTACCACTCTGTTCTTAAAAGACTAGAAAAAGTGGTGATAGTAGTTGCCCCGCGGCTGATACAAGTTGTTATTTGGTGTAACTGTGTATTGTTGATGAAACCGACTGTACCAAGCATTGTACTTGTTTTTCTCCTTCAACTGCTAATGTCCTTCCAGAATGCATTTTTAATTGGAATCCACTCTGATCTGAATTATATAAATTCTGGATTCCAATCGTTAGTACACACGATTTAACGCCAGCAACAAATGCATCTGCTTTTGTGTGAAGATCTGAATCACTTTCTAGTATTTTTCTAGTAATAAATTTATTTATTTTTCTAGATACTATTCTATGAGCCTGTTTCAAGCGTAATAACCAACTTCTTGAAGCCTTGAATCGAAAATCTTCAGAAGTGATTTCTTTTTTAGCGTGTAAGGCCCACCGTCGCATATCGCGAATAATAACGTATATCATGAATAATTAAACCTCCTTCAACACTAGTTTTAAAATTATCCAATGTATATTGACAAATTCTGGCAACTTTGTCTCTATAGGTACCGCCTTTATTAATTGTGTAGGCCCAACGTTTCAGTTGACTGGTAGATATCATCTTCTTAAATCTGTTCTTAACAGTTTTAATATTTAAATTTTTCTTTTTGTTTGTAATCGAAATCTATTTCTTCATTATCTTCTGTACATTCATTTGTTGGTGCCTGGAAAGGATCAGTAAAGTGATGTTGTATTGGGTGTACAACTTTGCTTCCGCCGTTTTTTTCCGAAATTCGAGGCTTTATTGTAAAAAACTGGTTATACATTTATGATTCAAAGTATTATCCATTGCTGGCCACTACTTTCTCCCATCTTTCGGGCAGCATACGAATCCCGCGTTGAAAAAACTGGTCATCTTTTGAATCGATCTACGAATCGATCCAATTTTTTAGTTCTTCATAAGACCGGAAGTGCTGGTCAGCCAGGCCGTGTGCCATTGATCGAAACAAGTGATAGTCCGAGGGAACAAAGTCTGAAGAATACGGCGGGTGGGGTAGGACTTCCCATTTCAAAGTTTCCAAGTATGTCTTGACCACTTTCGCAACATGGGGTCGAGCATTGTCATGCTGTAAAATCACTTTATCATGTCTCTCGTTGTATTGCGGCCGTTTGCCTTTCAATGCTCGGCTCAAACGCATTAATTGCGTTTGATAACGATCGCCTGTGATTGTTTCAGTCGGTTTTAACAACTCATAATACACTACGCCGAGCTGGTTCCACCAAATACTGAGCATGACCTTGGAACCGTGAATATTCGGTTTGGCCGTCGACGTGGAAGCATGGCCGGGATATCCCCATGATTTTCTGCGCTTGGGATTATCGTAGTGAACCCATTTTTCGTTCCCAGTCACAATGCGATGCAGAAATCCCTTCCGTCTTTGCCTTGCAAGCAGCTGTTCACAAACACACAAATGCCGTTCAACATCTCTCGGCTTCAACTCGTACGGCACCCAATTTCCTTGTTTCTGAATCATTCCCATGACTCTCAGGCGTTTTGAAATGGCTTGTTGCGTCACTTCCAATGATCCTGCCAATTCTTGTTGCGTTTGACACGAGTCTTGATCAAGTAATGCCTCCAATCCTTCATCTTCGAAAACCTTCTTTCTTCCACCGCCATGCTGGTCTTCGACGTTAAAATCGCCGTTCTTGAAGCGTTGAAACCACTCTCGGCACGTTCTTTCACTAATAGCGGCCTCACCATAGGTATTTGAGAGCATTCGATGAGCCTTAGTCGCAGATTTCTTCATATTAAAGCAGAAAATTAAAACTTCCCGCTAATGACGAGAATTCGGCTCGTAAGCTGACATGTTTAATCGAGAATAACTTTATGATGCAGACACAAATCGACTAATATTTCGATGGCGTTATGTTTACAAATACCTAAGCTTATTGTATGACATCTATGATCTATTTATTTCAACTATCAGTTACCGCTACAGCCATCTATTGCAAAACGGCGAAAGCAAAGTTGTACACCCAATATTTTATCCTCGACGATTCTTGCATCATGGTCTTTATACTCTTGGTGAAAATCTAGCTGCTCTTCAACAATCATCTCCACCTCGCTAAACTTATCATTAGCATCTAGTAATTTTTGTTGAATTTTTTCTGCTAATTAAAATTCTTTATGGTTGATCGCGCTATCTGGTATTTCCAACGTTTGGAAATATGCTAATAATAAATTTATAACATTTATAGGATTAGTCCTTATTTTCGAATCTAAAATGAAAACTCTAATAATTATGAATTATTGTAATTATTGAACAATTGATGTATCTAAATTTATTTTGATCATTTACTTCTTAATTACAATAGCATAAAAATTCAATTAAAATAAGAAATAAATTACAATGCACACAATATGCAAATGCTACATAATATATTAAAGGTTTAAAAAGAATTCATAAAAGATTTTTTTTATCTTGTTCATTATATGTTAAACTATATGAAATGTGAAACACTTACTTAATTTTAGTACAAGAAAAGAAAAGTTAACATTTAATCTTTTATATCTTTCTAATATTTCCGCATCAATACCTTATGTAGATTAACATTACAACATAAGGAATAATGTGAGTTATATAATCAAAGAAAATAATATAAAATAAATAACAATTATAAAAATACTTGCATGATAAGTGTTTATAATTAGTTTGGTTATTTGTAAGAATTACTATATAGCTTTTATTTATTAATGTTATATATCTTAAAATACTTATTTAAGAAAATTAAAAGATTTAATAATTTTAGTTGTTACCACTATTATTGTCTTTGTAGCAATGAAAACTTCGTTGTTCTGCAAGTGTAATAAGTAGAATGATTTAAGTTTTTTGCGGTGAATCTGACTGGTGACTATGAATAAAATACAACATTCTATTCTAATTATATTCTAATTATATTCTAATAATATTCTACACTTACCTGATTTTTGATCAATTACTTATTATTTTGTTCAGAAAGCAGCAAAAATAATATCAGCTGTAATTATGATAATAAAAGGAATAATAATTTTATTATTATTTTTATAACGATCGTTATTTAACCATAATTATAAAAATTATGGTAAGAGTAAACTTAATTATAAAAGTAACCTAAAAGATCATTAATGATATATATTAAAATTGAATACAATATTATTAATTCTACTAGTATATAACAAATGCTTCATTATGAGATAAAGATGATGCAAAAAATTTCTATATCAAATAAACTTTTTTCCGTTTGAATCATTAAAATATTCCTAATAGACTAGGAGGAATTAAAAATTTCGTTTTAGGGGTTGGTTACCCCTCTGACGAGGGACTTTTTAAAAACCCCAGGACACGTCAATTAAGTTTTCCATTTTTGTAAAAAAAAATTATTTGCCATTATTTTTATGGAATTTGAAAAGTTATAAATTTAAAAAATACGTTATAACAACTGAATTTACCCCCATAAAAATTAGGGACCGCAAAATTATAGGATTAAAATTATGTTCGAAATTTCTACATTAGCCGTTTGACTGCCAAGCAGTGATTTTGCGCTTCTTCTCTGTCGCTCGAACAGTGCCAGCGCTCTAGGCTGGAGAGGGAATAAGACAAGTGCTATCGCGCCGCTTGGCATTTTTGGACAGCAAAACAACAAAGACACGAGGCACTCAAACGATTAAATAACAAGTTTTTTACCGTTTGAATCGTTAAAATATTCATAATAAACTAGAAGGAATTAAAAATTTCGTTTTAAGGGTTAGTTACCCCTCCGAAGGGGTGATTTTTAAAAAACCCCAAGACACGTCAATGTAGTTTTCCATTTTCATAAAAGAAAAATCATTTGCAATTATTTTCATAAAATTTGAAAAGTTTTAAATCAAAAAATACGTTATAAAAGCTGAATTCACCCTCAAAAATTAGAGGTTGCAAAATTATGGGATAAAAATTATGAACGAAATTTCGATATTAAATAACAAGTTTTTCGTTGTTTAAATCGTTAAAATATACATATTAATTTATGAGATACGAGGGTGGTCTAAAAAGTTTCCGACCTAACACAGTTACAAGACATTTTTTCTTAATTTTTTTTTTTTTTCCTCAACATAGTCTCCTTGCAATTCTACACACTTCTCCCAGAAATGCTTCCATCTCTTTAACCCATCCAAATAGTACTCGGCGTTTTTCTCTGCAAAATGACTGTTCACGAAGGTGATTATCTCCTCATTTGACGAAAATCTCTGTCCTCCAAGTGCAATTTTCAGATAAAGGAACAAAAGGAAGTCGTTTGGGGCTAGGTCTGGTGAGTAAGGCGGATGGTCAAGCAGCTGAAACCGTAATTCGTAGATTTTCGCCATGGCAACCGCTGATGTGTGAGACGGCGCGTTGTCTTGGTGAAACAGGATTTTCTTTTTCTGCAAATGTGTACGTTTTTCCGCAAGTTCTGCCTTCAGCTTGTCAAGTAATGACGCGTAGTATGCTCCTGTAATGGTTGTTCCTTTTTGAAGATAATCGATTAAAAGAACTTCATGACTATCCCAAAAAAACAGTCGCCATCACTTCCTAGCCGAAAAAACAGTTTTCGCCTTTTTTGGAGCTGGTTCCCCCTTTGCAGTCCATTGTTTTGACTGTATTTTTGTTTCGGGCGTATAATGGTGTATCCAAGTTTCATCTACAGTAATTAATCGGCGCCAAAACTCGGATTTATTGCGCCTAAACTGCGTCAATAGAGCGTTGGAAATGTTCATTCGAACACGTTTTTGGTCTAACGTGAGCAAACGAGGCACCCAACGTGCGAACAGCTTTCTCATGCCTAAATCTTGATTTAATATGTAGCAAACACGTTCTTTGGACATGTTCTCTGCTATCTGTTTGGACATAATCTCTGCTATCTCTCTCACTTTAATTGGGCGGTCGTCTAGCACCATTTGGTGAACTTTGGCGATGTTATCGTCAGTGGTTGCAGTTTTTAAACATCCCGAACGTTCATCGTCTCTCAAGCTTTCACGGCCACGTTTGAATTCAGCTGCCCAAAATTTTACTGTGGTAAATGATGGTGCAGAGTCCCCATACACAGAGTTCAACTCATTTTTGATTTGCGTAGGCGTATTGCCTTTCAAAAACAAAAATTTAATGAAAGCTCAATAGTCAATTTTGTCCATTTTCACAACAACACTCACATTGACTCACTCAAACGACTGTCAACTAACAACTGCGCATCCAAAATAGCTGAAATTTTGGTGAGCAACTGTCAACAGATGAACAACGAAATTCGCTAGCTTTTATTGACGAGTGCTGCTATCTTCACGTTGAGGTCGGAAACTTTTTAGACCACCCTCGTATTTACAAAAACCTGTTTTCACCCCCTTTTTCAGGGGTCATTTTAACCCCTTAAAAATGGAAGTTAGCCGATAAGAGAAAACACGTATCTCTGATTTTTGATGTACTTTAACATATCCTAGAACCAAAGAAATCGATAGGACCGGGTTGAGAACCTTTCCTTGTAAATTAAGGAAACTATCATTATTTGTCTACTGTTAAAAGAATGCCAACGGATTTGTCAAGTAACAAATTTGGGATTAAAATTTCATGTCTTCTTTTAAAAAAATGTAACTTGACCTTTAAATAGCCTTTAAGGTTATGGTTAAGGTCATGGTCAGTGTCGTGGTAAAAGATTTTCGCCTTTTTTCATTTTTATGACCAAAGCCAAAGATTTTCCTTTGACAAAATTAATTGGACCTTAAAATGACCATGAAGGTTATGTTGAAGGTCATAATTGTTTGGACGTGATATTTTTTGCTTTTTTATTTTCAGGGGTCAAAAGAAAGGCTTTCTATTTAAAATGTTCAACTTGACTTTAAATGATCTTTGAAGTTGTAGTCAAGGTCATATTATTTCAAATGACCTTGAAGGCCATAATTAAGGTCATGGTCAGAGTCACAGTTAGACAACTTTTTCAAAATCTAACAAATTTAGTTTTGAAGCTGCTTTTTAAAACCTTCACTTTCAGAAATATATGCATCCGTTTTTTAAAATGGGACACCTAAAATAATATATACAGCCTCTCCCTCTATCAAGTGAAAATATTCATAACGCCTGATGCAGGGAGAAATTTTATAAATAAAAAACCTTGTTACATTAAAATCGGTGAATTCATTACTGTTTAATTAACAATAGATTAACAGCCAATCAGATTTCTTCGCGATCAAGTAGGCGGGCCTTGAGAGAAAAAAAAACTAAAAAAAAAAAAAAATGAGCGGGGCTTTTAATTTTGAACTATACATCGATATGCGGCGATGTGTACATCGCAATGCTATGTTATTGTTTCTCCCCACTTCGCCGCGAATTTTAATCCTGATCTTCTTATGTCCTCTCATTCAAGCTATAGCACTGACGGTTTGGGTTCTAATTCCCAGTTCCGATTTTTTTTTTTTTTTTTTTTAAGCTTCTGTAAGTCTTTTTTAGGTATTTCGATGAAAGCCAATATATCTAAAAGTTTTTTAATTTTTTCTATAATTGATGCTTAAGAGTATTAATTAACTATGATTTTTCCACCCTATATTTGATTGAACTTAATCTTTTATTGTAATGTCCATTTAGTCATAAAACAAAAATTATTAAAAAAATGCTGCGTCTTATTATTTTTACGTTAAATGCATAAAAATGCAATATGAGGTAACTGAGTGTGAAAGACTCGAATGTATAATAGATTCAAGGTCGTTTTCCAATTTGTAACATCAATGAATTTTTTTTAAATATTTTTTTTAAAGGCATTTTTTTTTTTTTTTGGTGTAATGAATAATGTTATACAGCTTAAAATTTCGTGTGAAAACAAAATTTTAATTATTTTAATATCTTACTTCATGAAAATTTTATTGTATTCATCAAACAACTGACTAATCAAGAAATATAATAATTAATTCATAATTTTCTCGAACACATAATAAAAGATGCTTACAAACGAATGAAAACTTAATCTAGGAAAACTTTAATATTAGTTTTCGAGTTTTACAAAGACTTACAGAAGCTAAAAAAAAAAAAAAAAAAAAAAAAAAAAAAAAAAAAAAAATTGGAACTTGGGATTAGAACCCAAACCATCAGTGCTATAGCCTGAATGAGAGGAGTAAGAAGATGAATGAGAAGACAAAAGAAGATCAGAATTAAAATTCGCGTGTGGGGAGAAACAAGCGTAGCAGTGCGACGCACACATCGTCGCATATTGATGTATAGTTGAAAATCGAAAGCCCCGCCCATTTTTGTTTTTATTTTGGTTTTTTTTCTCTCAAGGCCCGCCTACTTGATCGCGAAGAAATCTGATTGGCTGTTAATCTATTGTTAATTAAATAGTAATTAATTCACCGATTTTAATGTAACAAGGTTTTTTATTTATAAAATTTCTCCCTGCATCAGGCGTTATGAATATTTTCACTAGATAGAGGGACAGGCTGTATATATATTGCTACGTCATCGCCGTCGTTTCTGAGTAACGCTAGAAGCAAATACACTATTAAATGGTTTATAATATCACATTAGCACATACGCAAATTTAATAAATATGAATAAACTCAAAATCCACCAACTATAAAAATATAAACCTTAAAACTCACAAGTTACGTACCAAAGCTTACAAGTTAGTTATCAAACCCACAAAATCGAAGCCTTAAGGTTATTATGTTCGGGGTATTAGCTTGTGATGTATGGCTTTGGAGTTTATGACTTATAGTTGGTAGGTTTAAATTGTATACTTGAAGTTTATGGGATTTGGTTGTGAGTTTACGTTGTGGGCTTGGGGTGTCCAGGCTAAAAGTTGTGGACTTGAGGTTTATTGGCTTAGGATTATGAGTTTGGGGTTTTTAAGTTTAGAATTTTAGAATTCACGTTCATTAGGTTCAGCATCTCAGGCTAACGATTATGGTTATAACAAGACTTCTAAGTGTCCTTAAATTTGACTTGTTAGAGTTAAGTAATTTTTAAGATTTGATCTTCATATGCCTTTATCCTGACTTATTTGGATCAAATGTACATCAGATTTGGTTTTAGCTACTCCAAAAATATGTGAAAATTATAATCTTTTCTATAAGACCCTCCATTTGTATGGAGAAAACAAAAAAATTTAGTTTTGGTTATTTTACTATAAATGTTTACTATTTTAAACTCTTCAGGGTTAATTTATACAAAAATGCGTGTCTGATATTTTTCTATTTACTACTAGTGTACGAAGTTTTTTTGATTTGGTGAATGGCAGTTGGGTAGGCTAATTTGTAAGTAATTCATGCGTGAGATAAGTCTTTGGCGTGGTTAGCGACAAGCACATAACTTCTTACAAAAATTGCCTGAGTTGGTCAACAACAGATTTAGGCTTTATTTTTTTACAATTGTAATGTATAAGATTATTTATTGTATCTTAAACAGTCTCTGTACTTAACACAATATTTTATAAAATATGAAACATATGTGTAATAGGATCCTCTTACATATATATATATCACCTGACCACATTTAGATCATTTAACACTGCGTTCTTCAGTCATTATCTTTAGCTGGACCTGTAAAATATTTTTCTTGTGGCAGTGATTTTTTAAAGGAAGGAATGTTTCCGACGCTGTAGAAGGTAAAGATATTGATGGTAGAATTTTGAAATATGACACAGGTGAGGGTTCGCAAACCTACAAAATCACGGAAGACGTACCGCAAGGTTTAGAATTAAGTCCTCTGCTCTCGAACATACTTTATGATAGTCACCTAAAACAGTCGTTCATAGATGGTGTGAATATTGTAGCCTTTGCAGATGATATCGCACTCGTTGCTGTTGCGAAAACAATTAGCGAGATTAAACATATCGGTGACATCGTCATTGATATTGTTGCCA
Source organism: Chalcis sispes (assembly GCA_949987625.1). Classification (NCBI taxonomy): domain Eukaryota; kingdom Metazoa; phylum Arthropoda; class Insecta; order Hymenoptera; family Chalcididae; genus Chalcis; species Chalcis sispes. Next base: position 29,773,196 of record OX465095.1, on the reverse strand, counting down.
ACTGGCTAATCGACCACGGTTCGTAGCTGACAGCAGAAAAGATAGAGAGCGGTGCTCAACATCTGAATCAAGAAGAGAAGATGTCACTTTTACAGTAGATAAACAGGGGATACAAACTAAGAAGACTATTGGGTATCCCAAAGCCCCCGCACCTCGAGCATCAGCAAATATCATGCCCAATTTTAAAGAAGCGAGAAAAACCAAGAAGATTTCTTTAGTCCTCGGCAGTATGCTCTGTAATACTTTACGAGGCTCCGATATGGGCATACGCCATACGAAGCTACACAAGCTATGGAGCAGCATGTCAACATGCAAGTAGAATAGCTGCGCTCAGAATAGCCTGTGACAACTGCACCGTGCTATCGCACTATCGGTGATTGTAAAAGTTCCTCCTATTAACTTGTTGGCAATGAAAAGGGTCGATGAATTTTACAATATAGGTTGATCGGAAGAACATGAACTATTATGGTGTAGTCGCAGCATATCAGGGAGGATCATGAAAGAATAGTAACGGCGATGGGATATGGCCAAGGAAGGTCGGTGGACTTAACGTATTATTTCTGACGTTGCTTAATAGATGAACAGGGAACATGGATCTTCGAATTTCTATGTAACGCAAGTATTGAGTCCGCCTATTTCCACGGTTAGTTACAACATGTTGGCATCTATAAAAGAGCAGAGTATCCAGTGTATCTTGGACGGAACGCAAATATCGAACATTCCATCTTTCAATGCCCCAAATTTACTGAAAAATGGAATTTTTTTCGGGCCGCATGGAGGGCCCTTTTAATTCCAGATGGCTTATAGCGATACCTATTGAGTTCGCGTGGGATGGGATGCAGTTGCGGTGTTCACCAAGTCGATCGTGAAAAAGCTAAATACAATCAGTAGAAAAGAAGAAAAAAAGTAAAGGGAGAAGACAAGCAGCAACAACATATGCTCTTCCCTAGAAGAAGAATCTTTTTTATCTTTGAAGAGTTCTAGTTTGCAACGTATTAGATGACTAGTATAGTTGTAATGGTGCTGTGACATGCACATTCATTTGCGCAGATGCACTGACATTCAGACGCAGACACTCAGAGATACACGCCGATTCACATTGATGATTTCTAGCAGATTTAGTCCTTTCATGTTTGCAGATAGTATAGGGTGCTATTTAATAGGAAGAAAGGGTGAAAGAGGATAGAAAAGGGTTTACTAGGTCGTTGATTGGTCCCGTGTAGTGATAACATCTTAATTTTTACTTAGCTATATGGAAGGGTTGTTTGATTTCAGATAGTTAAATCCGATGCCTGCTGGGTACGTAGATAGGAAAGGACACATTTGCGGCTTTCGCTAGATTCATCGTATCAGGGCTAGGTACTGTCGGAGAAGGGAAAGAAGGAAAAATGAGAGTGGAATAAACAAATAGTATAACGAATAGGTTAAACAACAAATAGTATAACAAATCGGGTAACGAGTCTAGTAGTAGTGGTACTGTATTATTTACACTTACACACATAGACGTACGAATGCTGAAATGCGGGTATACGTTCACACTGGTTCACATAAATAATGTTTTGTGATTTTTAGCCTGAAGTGTTCGTAGGTAGCGTAGGGTATATAGTAAAGAAAAGAAAAGCAGGAAATTAGGGAGCACCCTGTCGGCCGTTAACGCTAATTTATTTTTTAGCACCGACTGTAGCGCTGCTTAAACTTAGGTGAGCTTATTTGGCTCTTCCCGAAACAGCTTCATCTCTTCTATCAATAGCATTCAATCTTGCATTTACGTGACACGGAACAGTTTTCGAGGACCCCTCTAGGCGTTCCTGGTTATCGTACTGTATCTTTCTTTCACGTACCTCTACTTGCATGGCTGGATACTCTCACGATGGGAGTAGGCCAGAGTACACGAAAATCGTGTGTTTAGGTCGAAACGCGCAAGAAGACTTTCTCGTCAACCCTCTTTCTAAACACCAAAGTCTGTCGAGACTCACAGTAGATCAACAATGTTTCTCGGAAAATCCTAAAATTTTCCAAGTTTTTAAAGCTTGTTATGTACGATCTTGAAGTTGGCAAAAATCATAACCAAGACTAACAGAGCGAGTTTATTATATAAGTTTAAACAAATCATTATCAAGTGTAAACAAACTCGCAACGAAATTTCCACAATACATCAGTTACACTGTTACATCAGTTACAGCAGTTACACTGTTACATCAGTTACATCAGTTACAGCCCTTACACAAAATTTCTATCTTAATTAAATAGTCATTACTTATTTTTAGTTCTAATGTTTTCTTTATATTTAACTTCGAAATTTATTTATAACTATTATAATCATTAGGTTATTATTTATATATTCAAATAAATATTTATGTTTCAGACTACTGGTTTAACTGGTTTAAACGTCCATCAAAATCCTCGTCGTACTTTAGCAGTTTTATACGGAAAAATCATTCGAGTGCTTCAAAAATTACCAGCAGATTATCCATACAGACAAAATACTGAAAATTTAATAAAGGAAAGAGCAGAAATTATTAATAGTGTAATTAAAATTTAATGTATTCAAACTAAATTATTAATTTTAAGTTATGTTAAAAAAAAATCATGCAAAGAAAAATTTTAGAAATGGCTCGAAACTTTATAAATTCTTTAAATTTTTTGGTTTTCACTATATAGGAAGTTAGGTAAATTAGTTACAGATGTTTTTATGTACATTCATTTAATCCTTTTTTTTATGATTTCTATCATTATATTTACTAACGGAAATTTTCGAATTACCAATTATCGCCTTCCAGACAAGCAATTGGATCCAAAACTTTATTCTAACGAGGTATATAGTCTGTCAAGTAAGAGCGTGGTCAAATTCACCGACAGGTAATGAAAGATTTTGCTCTAATTCCTTCGCGAGCCGATAGAGGAAAGCTTTGTCCTTGATGCATTGCTAACAAAGATTCAGTTGTCGTTGTTCTTTTGAAAGAGTATCACGTTAAACGCCATGAGTGCTAAGTACGCTTCGCGCTACGAGGCTGTGTTCCTTTGCATTCACCCGAAAGGTCCCAAAATGTCGCAATCAGTGGCTGCTAAATATATGAGAAAGTCGAAGGCATTTGTACAGAAGTGGATACAGCGATATAAAGTGGCTAAAAATGTCGATGATTTACCAGAACGTGGCTCGATAGGAAAAGTGAACAAAAAAGATGAAAAAAGAATAGTGAATCTGTTGTCGCGGAATCCTGCTTTAACACTGCGGCAAGGACAAGCAAAATTAATGGCAGAAGGTTTAGATATATCCTACGAAACTATCCGAACCCATCTTCGTACTCATCATCTGAAATGGCGCAACACAATGAAGAAGCCTCTGTTGACTGAAAAACATGTGACAAAGCGACTCGCTTGGGCGCATGAGAATATTGATAGAGATTTTGAAAATGTCATTTTTACTGATGAATGTTCTATATGGGCACGTTCTGTCTTCACGCGAGCCTGGTCAACTTTCACCAATAGGCTTGTTCAGAGGACCGTAAAAAATGGAATAAAGGTGCATCTTTGGGGCTGCTTCCCAAAGAAGGGATTCGGCACTTTGCACCTCTTTACTGACAACCTAAATGCCGAGAAAATGATAATCTACAAAAAGGCTTTACTGCCATCTGCCAAACGATGGTTCATCACAAAAAATGAAGATTGGATTTTGCAGGAGGACAACGATCCTAAACACCGCAGCAAGCTCTGTACTCAGTGGAAGACTCAATCTGGCATCGTTACATTGGATTGGCCGTCGCAGTCGCCCGATGCAAACCCTATTGAAAATGTGTGGGCATATATTAAACGGAAGCTTCGTGGAAGACGCACATACACTTTGAAGCAGTTGTCTTACGAAATTCGTCGGATCTGGAGATCCTTGCCACTAGAATACGCCGTCAAATTAGTAGAAAGCATGCCTCGGAGATGCCAGGCAATTATCGACGCTGGTGGTGACTGGACACATTATTGACCAAATTGCATCATTGTTTGTAATGTGTACAATGTATATATAAATATGAAAGTTTCATCAAATAAATTTTTTTATAAATTAATACAACCACGCTCTTACTTGACAGACTGTATCGACCGACCGCCTCGATCCACACCCAAGCGCTCTACCACGATAAAGCCCCTACCCACAATCTACATGACGTACTCTCCTCCGACCCGAACTGTTATGAACCTAGCCTAAGCTTAGACCAAGAGCTTGCGATTTTTCAAGTAAAGCCCATACATCATCTAAATAGAAGAAATTTGCTACAATCGTTAAATCCCAATTCAGATTAAGTTGTAACGCATTGTTTATAATTTTCTTATTATTTTTTTTTATATATATATACAGGAATCACGTAATATAAACAAAATATAAATAAAAATAATACACAACGGCATGACCATGTCTTTTTCTTTTTTTTTATAAATTTATTAATAAAAATAATCATAAATTCTTATGTTAAGCATAAATGTTTTAATTATTATATTATTTTATTCCCGAATCATCTTTTTCCAAGCAATAGGAGAAAGAGCGCCTCCGCTGCAATCAGAAACGTCGCGGAATCATATTATTTCCGTTCTCACGCAAAGCGCTGAATTCCTTTTTACGAGTACACTTTTCCTAAAAATTTTTCGTTGCACAAATTTAATAATTAATTCAAATAATATCAGCAAGCTTGGAATTATACATAGATTATTGATAATAACGCTGCGCCTATATTTTTCATTAACTTCTCTATATTAATTTCACCTTGTAATTTTAAACTCATTATTTCTGTAATGCTATATTATATTATGCCATATTATATTATTGTAATGCTATAATATATTAATGTTTAACGCAAATATATTTTCACAAATATTTTTTTTCAACAACTTTAATCCTATCCTTCCGCGTGAGGACAAATTATATCATCAAATATTTCGACTTACTATAACTATTTTTTCTACTAATTTTTCTATTTCATCATTTTCTTAAACAAGACCTTATAAGAGGCATGGCATTAATCATTAATATACTATTAATTACGTTTTACGATATTTTAATTTCAACTCACAATAATTATTTTTAAAGCGCAAAAATCATTTGTTTTAAACGAAATAATTATAGCAAAAAAATAACATCGAACAATTAATTATTTATCCTACAGTCCGAAACAATTACCTATAAATTAAACAAAATTGTCACTTATAAAGAATAATTATTTAAATAACTATTTTTTTTTTCAATTATTTCTCTTTTCTACCGTTCAATAGTCATAAATTATATCTTATTATTATTTTACAAAAAAGGAATCATTCTCTCTCTCTAATTCTCGCTCCCCCACTCAATCATAACACCTTCAAGATAGAGCAGTAGCGTCCAGCCCGCGCTAATTTCGAGCAATCGGATTGGCCCAGAGAAGTCACTGCACAAATGCATAAAAAGGCGAGGATCAACACGCGGATCAGATTCAAGATTTTTTTCGCGCCTCCGAACACAAGTTTTTTTTTTCAAGTCATAATACAATTCTTCACGTTTTATTTTTTGGTTTTTCATTTTAACCCGTTGTGGTCACACCTCCGAATAATAGCGTAGTGGTCATATGGGGTCAGCGTGACCCCACGCGGAAAAACCTCCGCCATTTCCCTCCCATTTATTGGATTGACTTGAAAATTGGTTTGGACATAGTTTATAACTACCTCTTTGAGAGAAAATAGTTTATTTACCTCTTTATAATTTTTTTAATAATGAAATTGTTGAATGAAAATTTTTTTGAAATTTTGGGTTTTTTTACTAAAAAGGTCATAAAACATTCAATTTTTGAGATACAGCGGACACGTTTCGGGGTTGTACTCTTGATAATATATACTTTTAAGAAAAATACAACTTATAATGATCGGCCGGAAAAAGTATATTTATTTTGAAAAGTGAAGTGGGCCGTTTTGACGTAATTTAGAAATGTGAATAGGGTAAGCATTATCATAAAATATAACACTGAAAAACATTTTTTTATAGAACATTTATTTACTATACGAATAAAAAAGATGAAATTAAAAAAAAAATTATTCTACACCAGCGCAATCAGTGCACATGAGCGTGCGATGCTCATCGCACATAGGCCGCAAACATGATGGACATTGCATTTTTGTTTTCTTGTCCTTACCGCGTTTACACAGCATACATCTTTTTCGTTTGGCAAACTCATAATTTTCTTCGTTGGACGATTCACCTATTTTAACTTCGAGTATCGAAGCGATACCTAATCTTATTTGTGATTGAAGAGCAGTATTAGCGTAGCGATTTTGTAAGTGTGGCGTGACAAGATATAGCGAAAGCTTGTCGAGGGTTTTTTTGGCTGTTATGCGAGACTGACAACCTGCATTAATTTTCTGACATGTAAAGCGCTGCTACCGTCATAGTCTGAGTGCTCAGACTCCTCTGATACAACGTCTTCTGTTTCAGAGGCTTCACAATCAAATATTTCCTCTTCTTCATCCTGCTCAACGAGCGAACTAATTACGGGTCGATTGCGAAGTTTATACGGCATCTGGACATTTTTTAAACGTTTTTTGGACATTGTTAAAATCGTTTTCAATGTCGAGAAAAAAATTATGATCGCGCACACTTATACTTACGTTCTTAAAGATCACTTTAATACACAATTTGATTAAATTTATTTTCAAAATTTTGAAAAAATTTTGATCACTCTGGTCACATGGGGTCTGAGAGACCCCACACAAAAAGACAACCTACTTTAATGAAATCTACAGAACGAATGAAGAATGTCGGCCGTTCCCGCGCATGGGTATATATAGAGGGACGTTGTACCAACAACATACAGCGCCACAAGTTTGATTTTTAACAGATACATTCAAGATATTTCATCTCAAATTTTGTCTGGGGTCATCTGGACCCCGAGTGACCACAACGGGTTAAATCTTACGCATTACATCATTTCATTTTACATCTTACACAACCAGGATTTATCCAGTTCTCCGTCAGGAAGCAGAAAAAGAGAGAGAGAGAGAGAAAGGATTTTGTTTTTTTTTTCTTGTTTTTCGCACGGCGATAATACTACAATAAAAAGTGAGTCTATTTAAATATTGTATCTTTCTTTTTTTTTCCGAAGGGATATCATTAGCCAAGATCGGCTAACTATCTCTCTCCTTTAATCGTTTAGTAGGTCCTTCTCCAGGACAACATATAGGCCAACGTCGGCCTATACGGTTGTCCAGTCCTGCATTTTCATTCTCATCCTAAAACTCTTACGATACTAATTCCTCCGCCGTCCCGAGTCCATAAGTTTCGCTACTTAGGCTCGAAAAGGCGATAAGCAGTGCGCGTTAATTTAAAAACGCGGTTACAACGTCAACCCGACGTTACACGTACAAGCAGTTCAAAAATATATCCGTTGTAAGTACCAAGATTTCAATTTGTTATACAATAAACGTAATCGCTTGAGCCACCCGTAATTAATAATAATATATCGACAAGATTTTAAATCCGCTCTAACAATATACCTACACGCTACTTATTTTATTGCTTTAAAAGGTTCATAGTAAAATCATCATGCGTCTTTTTTATTTTGTATTTTAATTTCGTTTTGTATTTTATTTTTTGTTTCACTTCTTCTTATAGTTTAATTTAAGCTGAAAGGCAGCGGAATTTATATTATATAAAAAAATCTTTGTTAATAAATTTGATTTTCAATTATATAAGTAATCGAATAATTCAATATATGATTCTATTATCATTATTGTATTGTATATTATTAATTGTATTATTTTTATATATAATTATATAAGTTTTAATATTGTAAATGTGAAATAGAAAGAAAGATGACAGTTTACCAACGAGAGCGACAGAGACGGACAGATGCTGCTGTCTCTCTTTTCTCTCACACCATATACGCTCTCCCTCGCACGATGCGCTTTTTCTCTCTTTCACATAAGACGCGTAGGCAGAGGCGTGACTTCTTTCCGCCACTGTAACCCTTCTATATCTTACGAAACACTACGAAGGTCAAGTTTAGGGCCGAGAAAATGCCCTTATTGGCCCAAACTTATCTCGCCGCTTTTCCAGCCGCCGAAAAACTCGCGGTCCAGCGGGTATGAAAGCCGGTGCATCGATGCATTCGACGGCTTTTCTTGAGGAAAACTCCAAGAGCACGACTCAGAGTGACCTCAAAGCCCTGCTACTTTAATTTCTTCTATATTCGAACTCTTACTTTATTTACTATATTCGAACTCTTCCTACATTACATACAAAATTCTACTATATTCGAACTCTCACTATATTACGAACAAATTTCTACTATATTCAACGACTCAAAACTTGTATAACCAATTGTATTGAAATTATTATTTTGAGAGATTTAATTAAACGTAAGATTTAATATAAAGTTATCTTCTTATTTTTTTATACCTTTCATCTAATTAACGTCTTCACCTACCTACATTGCCATCTCCCAATACTTCCTTCATTCGAAAGAGTGTGTGGCATCGGAAAGGTGAGACTGTGCTAAAGTCGACCTCCCGAGCAGCTGGTAACGCCTTTTAATATCCAATATTCCTCCGTTCGAAAGAGTGTGTGGCGTCGGAAAGGTAAGACTGTGCTAAAGTCGACCTCTCGAGCAGCTGGTAACGCTTTCGACCATCGCTATTCCCTCTTTATGGCATGCATTACTAACTCTAAGTTTTTGACAATACTTAAACCGCAAATGAGCGTTTAGGGAAAATCCAGATAAGATAAGAGAAAGTAATAAAAGCCTACTCTACGTATTTAGAAGAAAAACGCGCCGCGAAAAACTTGGTATATAAGCAGGAAAACTAAAAATTACCTTCAGCTCGTTTAAAATTTTCGAGTTAGCTAAATCCAAAATAGTTCGCAGAAGCCACCCGCGCTAGTGTTGAAAAATAGGCGCAAACAGCAGCATCAATACGCGGTTTATAAAATAAAAATCGCGAGTTCTAGGAGCGATAATATTATTATAATATTATCGCCACCCTAACAAATTTGGAGGCCCCCTAGTAGGGATAGTCCGCGGATTATTTTCCCTGACTTTTTAATCAGTTTTATTTTACTCTCGATTTTTAAATAAAAAACACTAGTAAGTCCCTTTAAACTTTTACTAAAAAAAAAAATATAACAAAACATTTTTTTCTCCTTTTATAGTGAATTTTAAGTCGGTTGTCGACGTGAAGCGGATGCACGTAAAAACGCGCAGAATTAAAGTAATAGAAAAAAGGAAAATATTAGATTTGCCGCTACCCAAGTGGGGGGAATTATTTCATATATTTTATAAAGAAAATTTAATAAACAAAATCCAACCATTAAGTCCGCTTAAAAATCAACAACCTAAAATAATAAAAGAAGAAAAATTTAGAACTAGAATTAAAATAAATAATACAAAAAAAATAAAGATATATTTTAAACCCGGCCGACGAATCGGTTCTAATAAAATATTGTTGTGCAAAAAGTTTAAATTATTCGTATCACCAAATTACTGCATAAAGTGTTTTCTCGCTAATTACAATAAAAATGATTTAAAAAAATCTACTAAATGTGAAAAAAGAAAACAAGCCAAATTTGTAATTAATTATATTTTTATTTCTTTATTTCATTAAAAAAATTTTTTTTACAAATACCATATATATATTTTTCTTTCACCTCTTTTCCTTTTAAAAAAACTTCTTTTTTTTGAGTCTGAAGTTTACAACGTTGGAATACAACAAAATAATTATTAACATTTAAATAAAGCTGTTAAAAAATTATAAAAATTATACTTAAATCCGTATCTGAATATTCGGTTATGCTTTAAAACACTAAGACCAAAAAAAATATAAAAATATATAAATATAAATTTTAAATAAAAACAGTTTTTTTTATTTAACGCCAACCCTTTCGCAACATCTTTCATAAAAAAATAATAATAATATATCTTAACAAAATAAAACAAAAAAATATTTACCGGATATTTTTTTTTGCCATCAAAAGAATTGCATCAATTCATACAAAACCTGTTCTCTTCACACAGTTATTGTAACAAATTTCTTTTACAAATTTTTCAAATAAAACAAAAATTATTAACATAACTTGCATTATAAATCTTCACCAGTTCGTACACCTAATTTTCACAAAATATTAAATTAAAAACACAAACTAATTCAAAACTATTGTATTACATTTAACGTAAATTAATTGTAAGCACTTAAAGTACACCATTTCAAGCTTTTACTATAACCATACAAAAAAAAAAATCACACTTATACTATCTTCTACCTCGAGCAACCACATTATACTACAAAACACACATCAACCTTTTAAGAAATATCTTTTTATTGTGACAGGTGGCTTATCGAGATTAGGCCATTTACCATGCAGTGCGAGATAGAGTTCGCGGCGCGACTATATGCGGCGCCATCGATCAAGCGATCGATGGCGTGACGCGGGAAAGGACGCGAGAATCCGCTGCGTACCGAAACGCGGCGCTATCGATCAAGAATCGATAGCGCTACGCGGGAAAACTGATAGGCGAGAGGGGAAAGAGGAGCATTACCCTCAAGCCTTCTTCTCGTCCGAGCCGATCTTCGTGCCGCACGTGATTTTTCCGCTGATAGTTTTACGCGCTTTTCTGCTAGCTTTTTTTCGCCGAGTCTCCATCGCAGATACCGAGAGAACGACTCCTTCAGTAGAAAAAGTAAGTGGCCACTTAGCATCAGTTTTTAGGGATGCGAAAGGAATTTTGTTTGTAGATTGCTTGCAAACTGGTAAAACAATAAATTCTGAATATTATTGTAACCTTTTAGACCAGCTGAACGAAATAATTCGTGAAAAAAGACCCAGTTTGCAGAAGAAAAGAATCCTTTTTCATCAGGACGATGCACCGTGTCACAAGAGCATTTTGACAATGGCTAAAATCCATGAATTGAAGTTCGAATTGTTGGAGCATCCACCGTATTTACCAGATTTGACCCCTAGCGACTTCCATCTGTTTCGAGACCTCAAAAAATTAATGCTTGGAAAGCGTTTTTCATCAAATGATGAGGTCATAACAGATGCGGAAGCGTATTTTGCAGCCCTTCCAGATTCTCACTTTAGGGATGGAATTCATAAATTCGAATCTCGTTGAAACAAGTGCATTGATATTCAGGGAAACTACACTGAATAATAAAGTGTATTTCAAACCATAAAATTGTATTTTTTCATCGAACCGCAAAACTTATTGAACAGCCTGGTACTTTCTCAGCAACTACCTCTTGCTAGCCCGGTAAGACCAAGCACTTCATCAACAAATCGTGAAGGAACCGATCTAATAGACCTCGATACATCTATAAAAAATAATTTAACGACAAAAACGGATTCACCGTTAACCAATATGGCTACAAGAGACGCAGTTGCCCCTATAAGCTTAGTGATATCGCTTAACTATGCACTACGGCTAGTACCTGAATTTAACGGTTATAATATACCGCTAAGAAAATTTTTAAACGGATGTGAAGAAGCCCGTGCAATGATAGGACCTCAAGGCGATAATAACCTTTTAAGATTAATAAAAAGCAAAATTACAGGTGAAGCAAAGCATGCCTTAAACAACCGAGATATAAAGAACTACAATGATGATTACTAATACCCCGGTACAGTATTCGACAAAATCGCTCTAGATTTTGTCAGACCGTTACCGAGAACAGAGTATGGCAACGAATACATCCTGACGATGCAGGACCAGTTGTCCAAGTACTGCATAGCCATAGCCTTGCCTAACGCCCTGGCCAGCACAATAGCTGACTCATTTATAAAGAAATTCGTTTGCATTTTCGGTGTGCCTAGGGTTGTTTTAACCGATCAAGGAATTTTATAAGCAATTTAATGAAAAGGGTAGCTAAAAGATTTAAAATAAAGAAGGTTAGGACTGCTGCCTTTTACCCCCAATCAAATGGCTCTCTTGAGTGATCACACCATGCTTTAAGTGAATACTTAAAGCAATATACTAACAAAGACTCTGAATGGGACCAATGGGTCGACATCGCGTCATTAAATTATAACATATGTATCCACGAAGGCACTAAACATACGCCTTACGAGATAGTCTTCGGTAAACTAGCACGCCTGCCATCCAACGAACCCTTACGAGATAACGATTTAGTCCTCATATACCAAGGGTATATCGAAAAATTAGTCACGCGATTAGTAGAAATTAGGAAATCAGCATACGACAATCTAATAGACGCGAAACACCGTTCAAAAACCTATTACGATCGAAACGCGCGTGATAGAACATTTAAACTTGGTGACTATGTATTTTTACTAAAAGGCCCAGAATCCGGAAAATTTGACGATCATTATACAGGCCCCCATAGGATAATCGAAATGCTTGGCTCTGTCAATACTAAAATTCAAATACTAAATAAAACTAAAATAGTCCACACTTACCGCTTACGTTTTTCCCATGTTACTAACGGCTAACCTACTAAACCAAAATTTAATACCAAATAACCCTAAATTTTAAAAAAAGGGAATACAAACCATATAGCACCGCTTACCATACCATTTTTTTTACAGATGATATCTCTGATAATCCTCACTCCAACTTTAATTGCAGTCTCAGCTATGAACGAATACGATTGCGGATCGCGATCACTAAATATTACGAGCTTGTCTTTACTAGACGTAGGTCAATGCGAGATACCCGAGAACAGCCTTAATTTTACACAAAGACACGTACAACTACTTCAAATTAGCAATTTTTTCGAAATTCCCGTATATCAATGTAAAATCAGAGTTCAAAGAACCGTTTATTACTGCAAGGCGTTATCACATGTTTCCATAGTCGGATACGGTAACATGGAGTACATTTACGATATTAGTAGAGATTCGTGCGAAACAGTATGTCGTACGGGGATGTTAAAATTCAACGATAATTTAGTTCATGGAATCAAACTCAATAGTACTATAACTATACCTGTTCTTTATCCCGGAAGAGTAAAAGACGACGGGACTTTTTATGGCGCAACGTATGCAGATCCATACGGTTCTTGGGACTCTGTAGTAGTTCAGGGGACCGTAACGATAACGGTCCATGAACAAACAGCACGCGTTAATGTAGAAAATAATAAAATACATTTGCGATCCGGAACCGCGTGTATACTCTCGCGTGGCTCATCCATAGATATGGAAGGAGGATATACCTTCTGGACAACCCTACCTACCGACAATTGTAAATTTAGTCGGTATGATATCTTATTCGAAAGCCATGCCAATAAAATAGTCGATTACAATCTTCAAAAACAAACTGTGTATGCTCTTTCCACAAAAGATATCACCTTCGCATTAACTAGCACGGCTAAGGAACAAGTATGCGGTTATACGGTTATTCGCACTGACCACCCCAAACTTGTTATATTCGAAACCATTAAAGGTGAGTCATTCGTCGACAGAAAAAAACAATACTTAAGCAATTTAGATATATTTGCGTATATTAATTCAAAATTTGTATTCGTAGAAAGGCATTCGTCGATAAGATTATCTGCCATAATGTTCTTTTTTGCGTAGCCTGTTGGCCCTTTCACACCCTTAAAAACACAAGTAGATGTTAACCTTCCAGGAATACCACCTTCATCAAATTTTAACCACACAGTACCATCGGCAGCTGTTTCATTCTCCTGAAAGGTGTTTTCAGTTTCTTCATCAGAGTCTGAACTACTTAGCACCCTACACCTTTTCCTGGGCACATTGATGACACTTTGATTTTTATCGTTGATGATCGCCTCTTCATCGCTATCTTCAGCATCAGATGTCTCACTTTGAATATAATCCGATTCATTTTCAGATGATAATTCCCAATTTGTTGCATCTGATTCTATATCAGAACACTCTTTACCTATGTTCCTTAGCTTTTCCAATAACTCTCTTCTATTCGACATTTCTTTCATGAATTTAGGGGCAAAAGAAATCAACTGAACAACGTGTTAGAACGACTGTCACTGCATAAAGCCGGCCTGACCAAAGTCGACACGTGCGCAGCTCGCAGTTCTCCTACTCTGTCAGAGCGTATGGATTATAGTATGTGATCCTACAGGCAGTGATCCACCTTCCCCCTGAACTACGTTATAGAGCGTTCAAAGGGAAAGGCGCGTGGGCAGGCCTGGCATAAAAATTCGAATAACAAGTATTACTTTAGTTATTAAACAACTGCAACTTATCAAGTATATGCCAAAATCGACATTTTATCATGAACTTGTACGTTATTATGTGACGGTAATCAAAAAAAATATGAACTGTTATTCCAATCCAGAGCCGAACTGGTCATATAAAAAAATTTACTCAATTCAATAATAAAAGTCATTTAATTATTTAAAATTTCCCAAGTAGTTAAAAAGACTGCTTTTGGGCAATACAGGTATAATATATATATATATATATATATATATATATAACACATCGTTCAATAAGTCCCGAGACTAACAACGAAAACAACATTTTTTTTCAAAAATCATTTTTATTTATCAATATAATCTCCTTTTAGAGTGATACAATTTTTTTAACGCCTTTCCAACATTTCTATACCATGTTTATCGAAGGATCTATCCTTTGCTTCAAAATAGGCTTCAGTTTCGGCAATGACCTCCTCATTCGAGCCAAATTTTTTTCCCTGGAGCATTTTTTTGAGATCAGCAAAAAGCCAGTAGTCGCTAGGGGCTAAATCTGGCGAATACGGGGGTGGGCAAGCAAATCAAAGCCCAATTCGTTCAATTTTGCCATTGTTTTCATGGACTTGTGGCATGGTGCATTGTCTTGGTGAAAAAGGATTTTTTTCTTCTTCATGTGCGGTCGTTTTGCTGCGATCTCCTCCTTAAAACGTACCAACAAGTCAATATAATAATCACTGTTGATCGATTTACCTTTTTCCAGGTAGTCAATGAAAATCACGCCATGCATATCCCAAAAAACAGACGCCATGACTTTGCCAGCAGACTGCTGCGTTTTTGGACGCTTTGGGTGGCTTTCGCCAGCCATGCGCCACTCAGATGGTTGCCGATTCGCCTCCAGAGAAAAATGATGTATCCATGTTTTATCCATGGTCACGTATCAACGCAGGAAATTCTTTTTATTGCGAATAAAAAGCGATAAACAGCTCTCTGAATCGTCGACTCGTTGCTGTTTTTGTTCCACTAAAAGCAATCGCGGCATCCACTTGGAAAAAACCTTTTTCATGCTCAATTTTTCATGAAGGATTGTAAATACGCTTCCAGATGATATCTGTCATTTCTGCAATCTCACGGACCTTTACTTTGCGACTTTTCATTAAAATTTTTAACACTTCACTCACATTTTTCTGTGTAACGGCTTCCAATGGCCTACCCGAACGTTCCGCATCGTTTGTGTCCGTACGACCACGTTTAAACTCAGCATACGAACGACAAATCGTTGGTTTGCATGGAGAAGAGTCCGGGTAATGTTTTTCAAGCCATTGCTGGGCTTCTACGGTGTTTTTACCTATTAAAAAACAATGTTTTATCAACACGCGAAACTCGCTTTTTTCCATTTTTCAAACAAATTACAAAGTGACCTTACTCTAACCTCGATAACTCTGCTGTCTGTGATCCGATCGACGTGAAATTTTTACACGTTTCATGTAAAGGTTCGCACTCTATGAAAACGTGGCCAGTTTGGTACTACTAGCACCATCTCTGGGTTAGTCTCGGGACTTATTGAACGATGTGTTATATATCGGAAATAAAGAAGAGGGGAGGCAACGACAATGATTAATAAACGCATTCATATGTTGTACAAAAAGTCACAAAATTCTAAGAAGCTGTGTCATCATATATTAAGTTACTGCAGATGAAATGGCCGATTTAGTAATAAATTTTTTAATAGCTGTAACTTTTTATAAAGATAATTTATTTAATCAAAATAGGTACCAATAGATGCAACACACTTTCCCCAACGAAATACAAGTACATTTATTTCAGTTTTGTAGAAGTCCGAGTTTCTGGTTCGAAGAAACTCCTCGAAGGCATTTTTGACAGCAGCTTCATTATTAAATCTTTTTCCTGTCAAAAAGTGATCCGAATGTTTAAAGAAATAGTAATCTGTTGGTGAGAGGTCTGGTGAATATGGAGAGTGAGGAAGAGTCTCATAGCACAACTTGTTTAATTTTGGACCGTTGTTCTCGGTACATGAGGTCGTGCGTTATCATGAATCAGTATCACTCCATCCCTGTTGACAAGCCTAGGTCGTTGGACTATCAATTTCTGATGCATTTCATCCAGTTGAGCACAGTATTTCTCAACAGTGATGGTTTCGCCAGGTTGCAGGAACGAATAGTGGATAACTCCAGCTACAGACCACCAAACAGTTACCAATATTTTCTTTGGATGAAGGCTTGGTTTCGGCATGTGTCTTGGCGCTTCATCGGCATCTAGCCATTGGGCCGATTGGCAACGATTATCGTATAAAATCCACTTTTCATCGCAGGTCACAATTCGGTGCAAGAACGGTTCCTTTATGTTGCGGGAGAGAAGAGAACTTGAAATCTTCATTCGACACGTCATATTTTGTTCGGTAAGATCATGCGGAACCCATTCGTCAAGCTTTTTTACTTTTCCAAGTTGTTGCAAGTGGCGGCAAACTGTCGAATTGTGAACGCCTAATTTCTCGGCAAGACCCCTTATGGTTTGGCGGGATTCAGACTCCACTCATGCACGCAGCTCGTCGTTATTGATCGATGGTCCTGGGTGTCCACGTGGCTCATTTCCAAAGTCCATATCTCTGGATCGAAATTTCTCGAACCACCGCCGAGTGGTTCGTTCGCTAGCTGTATCAGGTCCGAATGCGCTGGTGATATTCCTTGTTGCTTCCGTTGCGTTGTGCTCTAATTTAAATTCGTATAGTAAAAGTAGCCGTTTTTGATTCACTTCCATATTCACTTTCTCTTTTTGTTTTTACGATCACTATGAAGTGCAAAACAGAAATGACTTCATAAACCAAGGTAGCAGTATTTATACTTTAATATGTCATATCATTTGCGCCGCCTTGTGCCAAAATAATACACTAAAATTGCAGCTAACTTTATGTCATTGCTAAATCGGCCATTTCATCTGCATCAACCTAATACATAATTGTTTTTCGAATTGAAATAGAAAAGCAGTCAAAATGACTTGCTTAGGCAATCTAGTGTTAATCAGTTAGATTGACCTTTAGATGGTCAAATATAAAAGAATTGTCCAAAAGCTGTTTTGTTGCTAATTCTAATAAATTTATAAATTGAAAACGCTTGAGCAGGTTCAGAGGCCAACGATTTTGACTACGTTCATCTTCAGATTCGAAGAGTATATAAAGGTCAAGAGGATTTTTCGAAGTAAAAATGCTTGCTTTTAGAGTCACTCAGAAACAACGACGTGATCGTATCTCCGAATGACCTACCAAGTTAACCTCAAGGTCAAGATAATCAAGGTCGTTAGTCCCAAGTCCACTTCAGCTTTTTTTCGCCTAGACATTATCAAAAAGAAAAACCTTCTTGAGATGATTTTTGAAATTAACTTTGATTCGACTTCGTGAAAGTATACCTTAACTATCATTTCGAACGTGAAATTTTCCGCCCTTTCAGAATTTAATGTTAAAAATAGGGATTCCCATTTAAAAAAATCACATTGACCTTAAACTAACCTTGAAAATTGATTTCAAGGTCAAATTCAATATTGCAAGAAGATAGCCCTCATAGTCTTAAGAAACTTTTGTCTGAACAATTTTTTCGTATACCGTTAACTTCTCGGAGATTTCGGGATATATACGAGGGCGGTTCAATAAGTACCCGTGTTAGAAATGAAGACACCATTTTTTCAAAAAATTTTTTTTATTTTTCAACAGTCCCTTTTTAGAAAGATACACTTCTCCCAACGTTCATGCCATTTTTTTAACCCCTCCAAAAAATAGGATTTGTCGAACTCTCCAAAATACGCCTCTGTCTCGGCGATGACTTTCTCGTTTGAGCTAAATTTTTTTCCCGCGAGCCATTTTTTCATGTTAGTGAATACGGGAGGTGCGGCAGCAATTCATAACGCAATTCATGCAGTTTGGCAGCGAGAGCTTCGGATGAATGTGCTGGTGCGTTATCATGGTGAAACAGCACCTTCTTTTTCGCCAAATGCGGCCGTGTCTCCTTCAATTTTTTGTCGAAGTTGTCCAATAACTCACGGTAGTATTGTCCAGTGATCCTTTTTCCTTTTTCTAAAAAATCCACGAGGATGACGCCGTTCGCATCCCAAAAAATCGTCGCCATGACCTTTCCAGCCGATTGGACCGTCTTTGCCTTCTTTGGAGCAGATTCATCTGGAGAAATCCATTGTTTTGGTTGTTGCTTAGTTTCTGGTGTGTAATAATAAATCCAGGTTTCATCAAAGGTGACAACTTGACGCAAAACCTCCTTCGTATTTCGCTTAAATTGCTCCAAACACTACTTCGAAGTTAACAGCCACATCCGCTTGTTGTCCACCGTGAGCAATTGCGGCACCCATAGGCCCGACAATTTTTTCATCGCCAACTTATCCTGTAAAATATGAATTGCCGTTCTGTTCGACACACCTACGGCCTCTGCTACTTCGCGCACTTTCGTTCATCAATCAGCGAGAATCATGTAGACTTTTTGAATTATTTCCTCGGTAACCACGTCTGCCGGGCGTCCTGGTTGCTCCTGATCAAAAACGTATGTTCGCCCACGTTTAAATTCGTTGAACCAATATCTAACTGTGGTCATAGATGGCAAAGTGTCCCCGTAAACAGCATCCAACTTTGCTTTTATCTCCTCGCATTTTTCTCCATCCAAAAACAGTAGCGAATTACCGAACGATACTGCTCTTTTTCCATCTTAGCGAAAATCACGAAACACGTTTTACTCGAATGGCTGCCAAATCCAAACTAACCTATCAATCAGTCTGAAATTTGTTTTACTGTCGTTTGATAGATGGCAGCACACGATGATAATACCAACTTTCCTCAGGAACGCCCTCTGTCGTCAAACACGGGTACTTATTGAACTGCCCTCGTATAATAGATTAAAATGGCTTACCCTGTATATAGAAGAAGTGTGCAAAAAACGACGGTTAGCTGAGATGTGTCGATTGTAATCTTCCTGATTCGCATATTCGTGTACGTGCGGTCCCAATTTAATCCTCATCGCGTCAAAAATGGATAATAGCCCTCGTATACCCTTATTGGATGTGCAGGTAGCGACATAGGCGGCTATGCTAACGGTAGTAAGGCTCGCAGGTAATGTTTTCGGCATGATCTTCTAATCGCTTTGATTAAGGCTTTTATTGCTATTCTGCGTAAATCCTCCAATGCATCTTTGCAACAATTCGTCGTTTGTAAGACTTTCGTAAATCGGTTTTATGGCATTTAAAACTTTTTCCGGCAAGGCACCGTAATCGTGTTTGCAAGATGCCAAGTTATTCTCCACCTTCATCTTTTGATATCGGCACCATGAGTCAGCACCTTGTGGACACTTGTCAAGCTGCAGCTTCTCATCGGTTGAACTTTTGTGACAAAATTTAACCCAAATGGCATTTTTCATTTTTTCAACTGAATCACGGTTATCACGAATAGCTTTGCCAAAATACTCAGACAATTGATCATGGACCTTTATTGTGACCTATATATTGTAACCTCAGTATATCAATGTAAAAAAATAAATAAATAAATGAATAAATGAATAAATTTGTATGAATTGTCAACGATAAAAATATTATTAGAAGTAAAAAATACTATAAAATATAGCAACAGGATCAGGTATAAATAAAAATAAAAAGGATTAAGAAATTGAAACAATTAAAGAAAAAATAGTATTAATTGTTAAATAAATTACGAATATGTTCACGAGCGGAAGAAAATAGACAAAGAAGGTTCAAAGCCACGAAACGGCAGGGGTATTGAACTCAAAAGTCGAAATAATCGTCGTATATTCTATGTAATACTATTTATTAAAATAAGAAATCTAAGTAGAATCTAAGCATGAAAAAGTAAAAGAAAAAACGCGAGCACCGAAATCATTTTATATAGAAAAATTAATAACACATCCTACAAACAAGTAGAAGAAAGAAAAAATGAAAAATTCGAATTAGAAAAAAAGTTATTGTTAATAGAAGCTCATAGAAAGTCAGTAGTCCGAGAAAGTTAAAATTCTATGAATTTCCACCAGGGTTACTAGATAAATAAAAAATAAAATAACAATTGATTTTACATAAATACGTAGATAAAGAAAGTAGATACAAAGTAACTGGAGAACTAATCGACGAAATAAATTAGTTGTACATATAAAGCGAACCAAAAAAGTTAAAAAATTTGTTAAGCGATAAAACAGCTCGAAATCTGCGAAAATCGCAACATTTAAATACATGTAAATACGTAACCACATCCCAGCTAGAAGACAAGAAAAACACATCTTCAAGAATATTGTAATTTATTAAGTAATTGTTAATAGAAGCCCATAGAACTTTGCCTCAAGTAAGGATCGGCAAGAGTATATAAAGCCGAGCTCGTCTAAGCAGACTCCACTTGATTTCAGACACTCAGAGATGACAGTCGAAAATTAAGAGTTTCTTAGAATAAATGTAAGAATATTTAAATAAATTCAAAATTTAAAATTTAAATTGAATTCTCTTTAATTTTATGTGTGAAATCAAGGCAAATTAAAGACAAAATTACACGACCTCCATTTGAGGACATTTTGCAAGTGATGCAGATGTCCAAGTATTGGTAATTACTGTAGTTTTATACTCAATGATTCTATGCTTGTTCTAAAAGGATATAATCTTTGAGTAGACCGAAGATTTTCGAGCATATCGGCACTGTGTTCGATTGCACCGGGATCGGGTGTCAAAATTTAAATAATTTAAAATTAAAAAAATTAAATAAAAAAAATAAATAAATAAACCGCACACGATTTCTACTATCGAATTAGTGTGTTCGGTTTAACACCTATGTATTAGTATGCTACGATACTGCAGTCGCTAGCAAGTACATAGGTATAGTATAGTAGATATATAGCTATACTTAAATTTAAAAGCCTTTAAACGCCCAACGTAAACATTGGCAGGTCGACGACCATAGTCGCGTCTCTATTTAAGACGTCACACATTGGCGTATAATCGAAAAATTTGTATTATTAAAAGAAAGAACTTTTGAACGTAGAAAATTTACATAAGTCGAAATCAAATCGACAGAATGAATATTTATTGTTACATTCACAAGTAGTCTGATTGTTGATAATAGATATACGTTAGAACAAAAACTTTTTAAATTAGAGATAACACATACATTCTTACACACGGTAATTATCGATAAATCGGGGTTCAGCACTCGAACGTGCACATTTAAAAAATATTAAAATAACAAATGACTTAGCATACGTTTACATTAATTCGTTATAACGTGATATTCGACACGTTACAATATACATACCAGGCTGTGCAATAAGTTTTGCGGTTCGATAAGAAAAACACAATTTTATGGTTTGAAATACACTTTATTATTCAGTGTAGTCTCCCTGAACATCAATACACTTGTTCCAACGAGATTTCAATTTATGAATTCCATCCCTGAAGTGAGAATCTGGAAGGGCTGCAAAATACGCTTCCACATCTGTTATGACCTCATCATATGATGAAAAACGCTTTGCACGCATGAATTTTTTTAGGTCTGGAAACAGATGGAAGTCGCTAGGAGCCAAATCTGGTGAATACGGTGGATGCTCCAACAATTCGAACTTTAATTCATGAATTTTAGCCATTGTCAAAATGCTCTTGACACGGTGCATTGTCCTGATAAAAAAGGATTTTTTTTTTTTTGCAAGCCGGTTTTTTTTTGACGAATTTTTTCCTTCAGCTGGTCTAAAAGTTTACAATAATATTCAGAATTTATTGTTTTACCAGTTTGCAAGTAATCCACAAACAAAATTCTTTTCGCATCCCAAAAAACTGATGCTAACGGATTCTTGGCCGATTTCTGGACACGAACTCGTTTCGGAGCCGAAAAACCAGGTTCACACCACTCTTTAGCCTCTTGTTTTGATGTAGGATCATAGTGATAGACCCAACTCTTATCCATAGTTATGAATCGATGCACAAAATCCACTTTATCCTTTCGAAAACGCTCCAAATGTTGCTGAGAAAGTCGCATTCGAATGTGTTTTTGTTTCATTGTTAGCGAATGCGGCACCCATTGTGCACACAGCTTTCTGAAATCCAATACTTTAATCAAAATATTGCTTACACTGCCCAATGAGATGCCTAGGGCTTCTACTAAATCTTTTATAGTCACTCGACGATTTTCCAGTACGATATTCTGTATTTTTTCTACGATTTCTGGTCTTGTTGCTGTTCTCGGACGTCCTTGACGTGGATCGTCTTCAAGGCTGGTACGACCACATTTAAATTCAGCAACCCATCTTTCTACTGTACTAATTGAAGGCGAAGAGTCCTTATAAACTTTCAACATTCGTTCATAAATTTCCTTTGCTTTTAAACCTTCCAAAAATAAAAATTCACTGCACGATACTTGATTTATTCCATTGTAAAAAAATACTGTGATACGTCGATACTTAATGGCTTGTAAACAAAGAATGAATTGGAAGATTGAAATGAAACTTCACATACGTTCATATGAAGAGTGTACCAACATGACAAAAAAAAAATTAGGCTAGTAGCAACACACCCTCTCTTATCGAACCGTAAGACTTATTGAACAGCCTGGTATATGGTACATAAAAGGCCTTTGTAATCCCTCAAGTAGTCAAGCGCACAGCTGCCGCTATCTTCTTACTATCATGCGCTAGAGACGGCTCCGTTGAAACTTCTATATCTCCGTAAATAGCAGTCGGTTTTTTCTTAAATTTTCACAAAATATTTTTGAAATGCGCTACATTTAGAAAAGGAAAAAAAATCGATTTTTTCAAAATTTTAAGTGTATCTCCCTCCTTAATAAATACATGCATACTTATATCAGAATTATTAAAATTGTACGTTAATAAAATAAAATAGAAGGAAAAAATAACAATTGTAAAGGACAATACAGACATTAGATAAAATTAAATCAATAAATAAAATAAAAATAAATGATATTAGGCGGCCACTTTTTAATAGTAATGACATTCACAAAATTTATGTATTATACAAAAACAACAAAACTTAATCGATCGTAGTTGTCACGGATCAAGCGCTATGAGATGTTTGTATACTGCAGTCTTGAATGATCTTGTCATCCAGTGTGAGTAGAATTGATTTGAGAATAGTGAGCGAGGTTTATTTAAATTTGTTTTTATTAGATTAATATTGTTCTGCAAATAACCTGATATATACAGGGTCCGGCAATAAAACCTCCCTCATTTTAATAAGTTGTCACACAAAAACTAAAGAAGATAAAGAAAAAATATTTTTATTTATGAAAAATATATACTTTGCCATTTTGAATTTTTTGTTTTAAAAAATTATATCCGCTAAATAACGTCCTCCATCCGTTTGGCCACCTTCTTCGAAAAAATATGGTCCCCACACAAAATATTTAGCAACGGCGCACCAAACTGTCACATGAGGGCTCTGTAGTGGTCGCTGATGAATTTTACGAAGGTTTTCTGTAGTCTAGTAGCGGAAATTCTGTTTATTTACAGTTCCTGATAAGTGGAAGTGAGCCTCATCCAAAGAAATAAACAAAGCGTTAGGGGGAATGTTTTAAAGAATTTCCTCATACGCAGCTCTGCGAGTTTCAAAATCTCTTTTACTTAATTCCTGGGTAATCATCATTTTAAAGGCGTGCATATAAAGTTCTCTATGAAGAATTCTTCTTACACTCCTATCAGATAATCCCAGGGCAGCTAAATGTTTATGTGCTGAACGCCTTGGTGATTGTTGGAAAGACGCTCTCACACGCGCCACATTTTCCGGCGCTGTTGTAGTCAGAAGTCGGCCAGTAGATTTATATTTTAGTGCTGAACTTGTATTTCTAAAGTTTGCACCCACAATTTAATTGTTCTTCTATCCAAGACACAATCATGTCGGCCAATTTGAATCGTATCCAAAACGCTCGTTAAGTAC
This sequence comes from Chalcis sispes, assembly GCA_949987625.1. NCBI lineage: Eukaryota > Metazoa > Arthropoda > Insecta > Hymenoptera > Chalcididae > Chalcis > Chalcis sispes. Next base: position 29,749,127 of record OX465095.1, on the reverse strand, counting down.
TAATCACAGAACCATCGTTACTAATAAATTCCTCCACAACAAAAGCACGATGCTCATCAAGTCAAGCCATGGTACACACTGAAAATGGCACGCACACTGCTTTCAAACAATACCCCCCCCCCCCCCCCGCCCACATCAGTACCCTCACGACAACTCGCACGCCAGCTATTTCAAATACGGGAGGTCTTATTGCCGGATCCTGTACAAGATGTGTTTAAAAAGTAAGGTGAATTTTTAAATTACGTGAGCAACGTACATTCGATTTTCGATTCTTTTTATTGTTGTATCGGTACACGTGTCCCAAACATACACAGTGTGTCCCATGGAAAACGGAACTTTTTCAAAACATCGATTTATATTGGCGCCATCTATTGGTGGATGTTAGCAACAGAAAGGCCCATTCTTAACTGACATCCTGTCAAAATTGTATGACCTTTGGTTCAATGGAAACCAAAATATCGCGCTCGAAGTGACAATGTGTTTGTGAAATCGGTCGAAAAATGAACTTCGAACAGAGAGCAAATATTAAGTTCTGTTTTAAACTCGGTAAATCCTTTACTGAGACGCATAATTTGCTGAAACAAGTTTATGGCGATAATCGTCTATTCCGTACCAGAGTGTATAAGTGGTATAAGCGGTTCCAGGAAGGTCGTGAAGACATTCAGGACGACGAACATCCAGGTCCTTCGAATACCGTGGTTACTCAAAGTAACATTGAAAAAGTGCGTTAATTTATAAAAAATGAGCCAAAATCTTCATTGCGATACATGGAAATGGAATTAAATATGTCCAAAAATTCAATTCATCGCATTTTGACCGATCATTTGAATCTACGGAAGGTGTGTACACGCTTTGTTCCACACAAATTGACCGACTACGAAAAATTGCTCCGAATTCAACATTGTAAGGATTTGATTAAAGAGTCAAAAAGGACCCAAACTCGAAATATTCAATTGTGACTAGTGACGAGACATAGTGTTTTCAATATAATCCCAAAACCAAGCGTCAAAGTGCTAAATGGAAGCACCCAAACGAGCCCAATCCGAAAAAAAATCGTCTTGAAAAGTCAAAAGTGAAGACAATGTTGATTTGTTTCTACGATTCGAAGGGTATTATTCATCGTGAATTCGTTCCACCTGGTCAAACGATTACTGCTGTGTTTTATCTTGGTGTTATGAAGCGTTCGCTCAGCCGTATTCGTCGTGTGCGGCCACAATACCGTGAAAAAGAGAGCTAGCGTCTGTTGCATGATAATGCCCCGTCTCATCGATCGAACTTGATCACGGATTTTTTGATCGAAAATTCCATTTTAACCATCAAACATTCACCGCACTGGCCGGATTTGGCTCCGTGAGACTTCTACTTGTTCTCCAAATTGCACTTGCCTATAGAAGGAAAACGTTATGCCGACGTAGAAGCCATCCAAAGAGCGACGACCGACATACTAAAGTCGATGGATAAAAATGATCTCAAAAACTAATTCGATATGTTAATTGATCGTGAAAAACGTTGTATTGATGCGGAAGGAGACTGTTTTGAATAAAATAAATGAGATTTGCCGGAACATTGAGTTTTTGTCTTTATTTTGAAAAGTTCCGTTTTCCATGGGACACACTGTGTATGTTTACAATCTCAAGTGTATTGTATACTTAATTAGTTTTTGACAGATAGAAAGGTTAGACGTGTTTTAGTGTGATTAACGATTTTCTATTATTATAAAAAATTGAGCAAAGAATTTGTATCAAATTTTGTCTAAAAAATGGAAACAAGTGCTTTAAAACACTTAAAATGTTGACAATGGCATACTGCGAGGCTGTTCTAAGTTTAAAGAATGTTCACAAGTGGTACAAGCTTTTTCAAGTTGACCGAGAAGATACCAATGCGAAACCTCGCTCTGGACGCTCAAGCACATCAACAAATGATAATATCGAAGCTGTGAAAAAAATTGTTTTGAATAATCATCGAATTACCATAAGAGAAGTTACTGAGGATGTTGGCATATCGGTCGGCTCGTGTCATGCAATTTTTTTGGAAGTTTTGGGCATGAGAAGTGTATCGACGAAGTTTGTTCCGAAACTTTTTAACCCATTACTGCCTTAAATTGAGAAAATCGTTACTCAACTTTGAGACTATGACAATATGAATTGGGATGTGGAAGATTAACGAAACTCACATACAAGGTCTGGCTATTAAATAACGATACTGGTTACGAAAAAGGGTTTTATTATAAAAATTATTCTACATTCGAACGCTCCCCTTCAATAGACTGCCCTTCCCTCGCCACACACCTTTCCATATATTTTTTCCATTGATTGAAGCAGTGCTGGAAGTCTTCTTTGGTGAGGGCCTTTAGGAGCTCTGCCGTTTTTTGCTCTACCGCTTCCATCGACTCAAATCGGGTCCCTTTCAAAGCAGATTTCATCTTCGGAAACAAAAAAAAGTCGCACGGTGTCGAATCTGGCGAGTACGGCGCGTGTTCGAGCACTGGAGTGCGCTTACCGGCCAAATACTGCTTCACAGATAGCGCGTTATGGGCAGGTGCGTTGTCCTGGTGCAAAATCCACGAGTTGTTCTTCAACAACTTGGGCCGTTTCTTACGAACTCGTTCTCGCAGCGTTGCCAAAACTAACAAATAGTAAGTCTGGTTGACAGTCTGACCCTCTGGAACCCATTCAGTCATCATGATACCGTTAATGTCGAAAAAAACGATCAACATTGCCTTAAATTTTGATTTGGACATTCTTGCTTTTTTGATTCTGGACGATTCAGGCGTCTTCCAATGCATCGATTGCCGCTTTGTTTCAACATCGTATTGAAAAATCCACCTTTCGTCGCAAGTAATAATGTTTTTCATCAGTCCGGAATCTTTTTTGAACCTTTCAAGGAAATCTGAGCAGACCTGTTGACGCAAGAGCTTTTGGTCAGGAGTCAGGTTTTTTGGTACCAACTTTGCACAGACTTTTGTCATGTGTAATTCCTCGTGTAAAATTTGTCTAACCGTTTCTTTATCGGCGTTTACAGCCACGGCAATCATCCGGATGCTCATTCGACGATTTGCACGCACAATTTGGTTGATTTTGGTCACTGTTTCCGAAGTTGAAATAGTGACAGGGTGACCTGGGCGTTGGTCATCTTTAGTGCTCACTTGGCTCTCACTGAAGCGCTTACACCACTCAAAAACACGCGCACGAGATAGAGAATTGTCCCCATAGGTCTCTTGCAACAATTTACAGCACTTAGTCGGAGTTTTTTTCAATTTAACGAGAAATTTGAGATTGATACGTTGCTCCTGTTTTTCGTCACACATGGTTTTCGGCACGAGAAAAAAAACACGTTCATTTCAAACCGCTACTGTACAAATACAATAATAGTGACGAGAACGTGTTTTGGTACGTGCATAGACAAGATATCTAGATACCCAACGCACTACTCGTTTTTTTCCCCACCTCTCTACGGCGTTCTCTAGGCGCGCAGTCTCGTTATTTAATAGCCAGACCTCGTATATGAGGTTCTTGAAGTCGCTTTTTTCTTGGATTGATCTTACTCGTAGAAATGCTTCAGAGGTAATACATTGGTGTATAAATTGATCGAACTTTCGAAATGCATCATTTTAAAATGAGTTACTCTATATGGTGAATTCAAAATGGCGAATTTATCATGGAAAATACGTGATATGAGAATAATGAGATGTATCGTGTGCACTTCTGTAGCCGTCAAACTCGATCGAAATAGTACACTCGGAATTTTCAGGGTCGCTGATTACAAAGCCACCATTAGAATTTCAAAATTCAAAATAGCGGATCCAAGATAGTGCTTGAAAACTCTAAAAAAACGACCAATCTAGCCCAAAATATATATACACGGGTTTTCGGGGTTGCTGAACACGAAATTATCAGAATTTCGAAATTCAAGATAGTGGTCGGAAATTCTAAAGAAGCGATCAATCTAGCTAAAAATGTATACTGTCTGTCAAAGAAGTACCGGGAATTTTAAAGTAAAACAAACTTTTTACGTTTAATAATCAAAATTTATTGGGTCGCCTTTAAAAAAGTCTCCATTTGCTCTGATACATCTATGCTAACGGCACTTCCAATCGTCGAAACATTTTTTATAGGCGCTTTCTGGGATGGCCTTCAGCTCGCGCGCCGAATTTTGTTTTATGGCTTCAATTGACTGAAAACGGGTGCCACGGAGCGGCAATTGAAGTTTTGGAAAGAGAAACGAGTCACAGGGAGCCAAATCCGGCGAATACGGTAGTTGTTCAAGTGTGTTCGTTGAGTTTTTGGCGAGAAAGTCGGTCACAATCGTAGCTCGGTAAGACGGCGCGTTATCGTCATGCAAAATCAACGAGTTGTTCGCCCACAAATTTGGCCGCTTCTTACGGATACGTTCACGCAAACGTTTCATAACGCCTAGGTAATACTCTGTGTTTACCGTCTAACCCCCTGGAACGGATTCGTAGAGCACCTCACCACGGATATCAAAGAAAACAATGAGCATCACCTTCACTTTTGAGCGGCTTTGGCGTGGTTTTTTCGGTTTCGGCTGGTTTTTTCCCACCCATTTTGATGTTTGCTGGCTTGTTTGCATATCGTACTCATACACCCACGTTTCGTCACCAGTTATAATGCATTCTATGAATGCGGGATCGGAATTGGCGCGATCCAGTATGTCCGAAGCGACCTGTTCGCGACAGCGTTTTTGAAGAAAATTAAGCTCTTTTGAAACGAGTCTTGGGGCCACCTTTCTCATGCCCAAAATATCAAATAAAATCGTACGTCTGGACTCGTGGGATATCTCAAGTTCATGTGCTATCTCTCTCAAGCTGGTATAACGGTTTTCAAGCATCATTTCCTTAATTTTATCGACGTTATCTGCGGTCGAAGCCGTCAATGGGCATCCGAAACGAGGCAAGTCTTCGACGACTTCACGACCCTTCTTAAAGGCTTTGTACCACTCATACGCACGGCTTTTCGATAGTGCTTTATTACCAAAAGCCTTTTGCAACCTTTTTAATGCATCAGCACACGAAATTCCATTCGCAACACAAAATTTTAGACAAATTCTTTGTTCAACGTAATCACCCATTGTAAAAAATCGGCACGCTCTATTGACATCGACTGATTTAACGAGCTACTGTAAACACACTCTTTGACGGATTCCGCTCGAACTTGGCATAGTCATTAAGGCTAGTTGTACCAACCTAGAAAAAAAATTTTACCTGCCTAAATTGCCCCGCCAGATTTAAATCGACAATTCCCAGTACTTTTTTGACAGAATGTACAGTCTGTCAAGTAAGAGCGTGGTCGTGTTAATTTAAAAAAAAATTTATTTGATGAAACTTTCATATTTATATGTACATTGTACACATTACAAACAATGATGCAATTTGGTCAATAATGTGTCCAGTCACCACCGGCGTCGATAATTGCCTGGCATCTCCGAGGCATGCTTTCTACTAATTTGACGGCGTATTCTAGTGGCAAGGATCTCCAGATCCGACGAATTTCGTAAGACAACTGCTTTAAAGTGTATGTGCGTCTTCCACGAAGCTTCCGTTTAATATATGCCCACACACTTTCAATAGGGTTTGCATCGGGCGACTGCGACGGCCAATCCAATGTAACGATGCCAGATTGAGTCTTTCACTGAGTACAGAGCTTGCTGCGGTGTTTAGGATCGTTGTCCTCCTGCAGAATCCAATCTTCATTTTTTGTGATGAACCATCGTTTGGCAGATGGCAGTAAAGCCTTTTTGTAGATTTTTATCATTTTCTCGGCATTAAGGTTGTCAGTAAAGAGGTGCAAAGTGCCGAATCCCTGCTTTAAGAAGCAGCCCCAAAGATGCACCTTTATTCCATGTTTTACGGTCCACTGAACAAGCCTATTGGTGGAAGTTGACCAGGCTCGCGTGAGGACAGAACGTGCCCATATAGAACATTCATCAGTAAAAATGACATTTTCAAAATCTCTATTAATATTCTCATGCGCCCAAGCGAGTCGCTTTGTCACATGTTTTTCAGTCAACAGAGGCTTCTTCATTGTTTCGCCATTTTAGATGATGAGTACGAAGATGGGTTCGGATAGTTTCGTAGGATATATCTAAACCTTTTGCCATTAATTTTGCTTGTCCTTGCCGCAGTGTTAAAGCAGGATTCCGCGACAACAGATTCACTATTCTTTTTTCATCTTCTTTGTTCACTTTTCCTATCGAGCCACGTTCTGGTAAATCATCGACATTTTAAGCCACTTTATATCGCTGTATTTACTTCTTTACAAATGCCTTCGACTTTCTCATATATTTAGCAGCCGCTGATTGCGACATTTTGGGACCTTTCGGGTGGATGCAAAGGAACACAGCCTCGTAGCGCGACGCGTACTTAGCACTCATGGCGTTTAACGTGATTCTCTTTCAAAAGATCAAGGACAACTGAATCTTTGTTAACAATGCATGAAGGACAAAGCTTTCCTCTATCGGCTCGCGAAGGAATTAGAGCGAAATCTTTTATTACCTGTCGGTAAAGTCGACCACGCTCTTACTTGACAGACTGTATACACGGGTTTTCGGGATTGCTGATCACGCATTTTCATTAGAATTTCGAAATTCAAGATAGCGGATCCAAGATGGTGGTTTGAAGTTGAAGGGAAGCAATAAAGTCAGATGAAAATGTATGTGCAGATTTCTAGAGCTGCTTGATTCGTCGAAATGAAGTCTACTCGGTTCGGAATGCATCATTCAGTATGTATCGTCGATTTGCCATCCTGAAGATGTTACCTGTCTTTGTTGTTGTTTTTTTTTTTTTTTTTTTCTTTTGTATTTTAAATCAAAATATATTTTCTTTTACAGCCCCACTTTCTAACATTTGCTAACATCTACTTAATAACATGGTGATCAAAGCATGCTTCACATGTGGCAAGTTTTACAGTATTTGGTGGTTCTAGTAACACACTTATCCGAAGAGCAAACCACTAATTTTTTTGTAAACTACAACATAATTTCTTTTTCTTCTTCTCTTGGATCTGGCAAAATTTAAATAATACTTAGCGATTTTAATAGCATAATCCTTCATACTTGATTTCAAATTCTCGAGTTAAAATTATCTCAATTTCAGGCACTCATACATGGATTAATTCTGATCAAAAGAACCATCGCATGAGCATCGCACAGGAGCTTTTGAATGAAGTCAATAATGATCTTGATTCGCTCAAATAGGGCAAAACTGGTGACGAATCATAGGTGTATGGTTATGACGTCGAAACCAAAGCCCAATCGTCTGAATGAAAGCACCCAGAAGAGTTAAGATCGAAAAGAGCTCGCGAAGTACGATTAAATGTCAAAGTTTTGGTCACTGTTTTTTTTTGATTATCATGGCGTAGTGCATCAAGAATTTTCACCTTAAGGTCGTACGATCAATAAGGAGTATTACCTTAAAGTTATGCACCATTTGAGAGAAATAATACGAAAAAAACGTCTAAAATTGTGGAGAAATAATTTATGGCTTTTGCATCACGACAATGCATTTGCTCATTCATCGTTGCTTCTGAGATTTAACCAAAAACAACACGATAATCATTCTTCAGCCACCATTTTTAGCCCCCTGCGACTTTTTCCTGTTTCCAAAATTGAAGAGACCTATGAAAGCACGAAGATTCGCAACGATTGAATAAATAACAACTGCATCACTGAAAGAGCTCAAGGCTATACCAAAAAGTGCTTATGAGAAGTGCTTTGAGCATTGGGAAAGGCATTGGCACAAATGTATCGTATCTGAAGGGGTTGACTTGAAAGAGGACAACACAAATATTGATAAATAAAATATTTTTTATAAAAATATAGTCACCTTATCTTGAGAGGGAGGGAGAGAGCGACAGAGAGAGATAAAGAGAGAAAGACAATGAATGAGTCACAGAGAACAGTCTTACGACTTATTATTTAACTCTCTATAAATACTTTAACGCAACTAAACTTATTAAAGATATACTTAAACCTAGAGTTAATAATATAAAAGTTTAAAAAAATTAATAATTCCTAAATGTACAAGTAATACAAAATTTATTTTAAGTTTTCTTTGAATACATCCAAAAATAATTTAGTTATTTTACGTATACCTAAACGCTATATAAAGCTATCTTAAATATAACTTATCACAATATTTTATTACTGTATTTAAAATACTTAATATAGTAGGTAGACAAGAGGTACAGGGAGAAAAAAAGAAAAGAAACGGTAGCATGCTTGTAACGCTGTTAAAGGGTCACGAATATTGTTCTTAGTCGATCAAAATTTATTTATATATTAAGAATGTGAATTTATAATTACATATGGATATATGCTGTAACGGGGTGGCGGTTTAAAGGTTAACTACCACTGGAGCAATTAGCCTCAGGGGACGCGCAATTCGCGAAATGTGCGAATATGCTCGCTGCGCTCTCTTCTTGGTCGCTAAAGTCTCGGACGACTTTGTTCCTGGGTCTGGGCACAAGAAGCCGTCCTTTGGACCCAACTTGCCCGCAATCGTCGTTGCGCGGCTCGTGTGTCGTCCCCGCCGGCTAGCCGATGACTCGGAGAGGGCGGTATTCGGGAGGAAACTGGAAGTTCCTCCTCGCAAAAAGAAAATCAAAGATAATAGGAAAAGAGCAGAAAAGAAAAATAGACAAAAATAAATAAAATAAAATTACAAATGCTTTGCTTTAAATGGTTGGAAATAATAAAAATATAATAAGCAATAATAAAATAAACAAAAAGAAAAGAAAAGGAAAGAAATGAAAAATAGCAAAAGAAAGAAAGCGGTTAAAATAAATAAAATAATTTAATGATTTAATTAACACAAGATTATAATTTAAAAACAAAGAACAAATAACAGACAAGTAAATAAAAAAAAGGTTACAAAAAGAATGTACGAGAAACGCAAGTAACAACGATTGTCAGCTGTTCTCGTAGCGCGCGAGGTAGACTCACGCGCGCTAGGCACGATATGAGTGCAAGAGAGAAACGGACTCTCGCACTACGCCTACAGGAGTGAGAGAGAAAGGTTTCCCTCACTTGCGTGCGCCGTATACTGTACGGGTGCGAGAGAGAAGACTACTCTTCCGCACTGAGCCCATTGAAGTGAGAGAGAAAGCGCTCTCTCACTCGCTCGCGCCGTATCTACTGTAAGTACGAGAGAGAAAGCCACTCTCCCATACTGCGCCGTAGGAGTGATAGAGAAAGCGCTCTCCCACTCTTGCGCGCCTACTCTTACACAGGTGCGAGAGAGAACGCAACTCTCTCGCCCTGACTATACGAGAGTGAGAGAGATGACGCTCTCTCACCCGCACGAACCGCGTAAAATAAATGAGATAAAGAGTGGAGTAACCGGTGGAGGTTACTCCAACGCAAATAAAAAAATACAAAATCGCAACAAAATTAAACTTACAAAAACTCACGACGGTGGCTGGCCAGCCTCGCACGCCAAAAGGAGAAAATCTCCGCTCGAAGCGGGACGCCGATGCCGCCGGCCAAAGTCGCTTCGTGAGGCGCGTCGCCTCTCTGTTACGCCCCTGTGAACTAGTGGCGGTGCCCTGTGTGCTGCAGATCACAGCTACGCACCTGCACAAAAAATACGCACGACCGTGGCGCACCAGAAACTCGCGAGAACGTCACGCGAAAAAACTTGCCGAGACGCGGGAAGAGAGCACGCGCCCGAACTATAAAAATGGCTAAAGGGAACTGCCTAAAACGCGGGAAAATGCGGTAAAAACTAGCTTATCTAGCCTAAACTCAATTATCTTATCATAGGATACGCCTATCTTTTAATTTTGGCGCGTACCGTATGTTTCCGTCCGAGACTGTCGCGATACAGAGGTATGATTTCACCTGTGCGAGCGGCGGAAGCGCGCGAAATACGAATACGCGCGGAGTACGGAGTGCTCTCCGTGACAATGCATACATCTACACACACTCAAATTCCAATTAGCTCTTTGCAGTTTCAGTGCATTTGATTTTTTACGCACTGTCTCAGTCTTCGAAACTCTATAACGCTCAAAATTTTATGAAAAGAAGAATCAAACTATGATTTCTGATATATTAGGTTGCTGCAGATAAAATGGCCGATTTAGTAATAAACTTTTAAATAGCTGTAACTTTTTATAAAGACAATTTATTTAATCAAAATAGGTACCAATAGATGGAACACACTTTTCCCAACGAGATACAAGTACATTTATTCCAGTTTTGTAGAAGTCCGAGTTTCTGGTTCGAAGAAACTCCTCGAAGGCATTTTTAATAGCAGCTTCATTATTAAATCTTCTTCCTGTCAAAAAGTGATCCAAATGTTTAAAGAAATGGTAATCTGTTGGTGAGAGGTCTGGTGAATGTGGAGGGTGAGGAAGAGTCTTATAGCACAACTCGTTTAATTTTTTGGCCGTTGTTCTCGATACGTGAGGTCGTGCGTTATCAGGAAGCAGTATCACTCCATCCCTGTTGACAAGCCTAGGTTGTTGGACTATCAATTTCTGATGCATTTCATCCAGTTGAGCACAGTATTTCTCAGCATTGATGGTTTCGCCAGGTTGCTGGAACGAATAGTGGATAACTCTAGCTGCAGACCACCAAACAGTTACCATTATTTTCTTTGAATGAAGGCTTGGTTTTGGCATGTCTCTTGGCACTTCATCGGCATCTAGCCATTGGGCCAATCAATTGCGACGATTATCGTATAAAATCCACTTTTCATCGCAGGTCGCAATTCGGTGCAAGAACGGTTCCTTTTTGTTGCGAGAGAGAAGGGAACTTGAAATCTCCATTCGACACGTCATGTTTTGCTCGGTAAGATCATGCGGAACCCTTTTGTCAAGCTTTTTCACTTTTCCAAGTTGTTGCAAGTGGCGGCAAGCTGTCGAATTGTGAACGCCTAATTTCTCGGCAAGATCCCTTATGGTTTGGCGGGGGTCAGACTTCACTAATGCACGCAGCTAATGTAGCCGTTTTTGATTCACTTCCATGTTCACTTTCTCTTTTTGTTTTTACGATCACTATGAAGTGCAAAACAGAAATGACTCCATAAACCAAGATAGCAGTATTTATACTTCAATATGTCATATCATTTGCGCCGCCTTGTGCCAACATAATACACTAAAATTGCAGCCAACTTTATGTCATTGCTAAATCGGCTATTTCATCTGCAGCAACCTAATATTTTGATTTTATAGAATTCGGTAGAATTTAAATTTTAAGTGTTATGCTTTATCTTTTTCCGTTTTTTTTTTTTTTTTTTTTTTTTTCACTCCAAAAAAATCATAATAAAAAAAATAAAAATAATTAAGTTGTTGGCATTTATATTGAAAAATCGTTTGGTTACCCTTCAATTTGACTTCAGATTCGGATTCTGCAATGAAAAGTAAAAAAGAATATCCCTGTTCGGTCAAATGTACAGGATACTTTTTGAGTCGTCAGTAGGTCATGAATTATTTTGATTAATGCAAATCAGTAGAAGCATATTATTTTGTATATAAATTAATTATCATATCAGTATTTCAATAATTAAGCTATCTATGATCATTTACGTACAAAGTCTATAAACTAAGAAAAAAATTTGTATTTGATTTAATAGTAAAATATATTGTTTTATGCAATTTTTTTTTTTTTTTCAGACTACAATCGTGAATGAAATTGAGCAAAAAATTGATTGTGGACAAATTGAAGAATTAATTTCTCAAGCTAATAAAGAATTAAAATTGGCAAGAAATATATTAGAATGGAAAACTTGGGAACCTTTAATAAATAAAAGTCCAAAAATTCAATGGTCATGGCCACCACATCCTTAAAATTTCATGTAAATATTGTAGAGTAATAAAAATGTTACTTTAAACTAAATATTTACGAGTAATACTTTTTTAATATTGGAAAAAATCGAATTTATTTAATAACACTGCGCCAGCCTTGTAATCAGCTGTTGTGGCACCGACGGAGAGGAGCTATTGTCTGCGTGTTCTCTCCAAAAAATAGATAGACATGGGCAAGCGATTACGAGTATGCACATAAGCGGTATGAAAAATGAGGAGGGAAGGGGGAATCGCATTAAAATAACAATCAAAATCAAGTTGAGAGCTGTGCGCGTGAAAAACTTTTACGCATGACGTTATGAGATACTTGCTTAACGATAGCATTCAACTCACAAGAATAAACCAATCATTAAACTGTGAATCAGCCAGAAATCAAAATATTTATTCTATCTTATCTAAATACATATAATAAAATCGGAAAAAAGCTAAATTTGTAAATTTAATATTTTTTTGTCAAATTTGAAGTTATCTGCTAAAGATACGCTTCTATGACTAAAACAGAAGTAGTTTTAAAATATTTATATGTGTAGGATGTTAAAGTTTGCAACGTTAAAGTCCAACAATAAATCGAAAATTCTCGTAACTAATTTTTTTTTTTTATAATCGATATTACCAAAATAAAGTACTAAAACTTCTAATACACGTAGTACTTTAATTCCTGAAAAACTTAGAAAAAGCTCAATTAGCAAATCATTTCTAGACAACGTAAATAAAGATTAATTTAACCCTTCGCACTAGAGGCCGTTTCCGTGCGGACTTATCAGCAACATCAGGCAGTACTTAGGAACGAATTTCAAAGAACAAGATTACATAAACATAAACAAGATATTACCAGATGAGAAAACATAGTTATCACTGTGCATCAAATTTCCGCACCAAACAAAATGATGAACAAGAGTCATCTCTCGAGTGCAAAGGGTTAAAACAACCCTATTCGAAACTTACCTTTCATGCGGATGAAAAGTCAAAAAAATAAATAAAAAATTAAAATATTTATTCTACGATAGATCATTATTAAAAATTTAATTTGATATGATTCTTTCACACATAAGGAATCTATGACAAAATTGGTATCAATAAACTCGTCCGAAAAATTTTGCATGTTTCCTATTTTGGTTCGCATGATTTTGTAAAAAGTAAATAAGCAAAGGGGATTCTGGAGTCCTCAGACCATCACTCCCTAAAACACACTTTCTATTCAAGTGAGGAAGTTCGTGTCCATGTGAAGATTTCGAGTAGTTGTAGGTTTTTGTTTTGGAATGGTAATGCGAATCTATGTTTTGAAAATGCAGAGCTCTGTAACCCCTCTGCTCTGAAAGGGTTCGCTCCTCACCTGTGCAAGTGAGAATTGCCTGTCGTGCAGAGTTTTGTTTTATATCCCCAGAGAATGTTCGATAACAGGTAAGTGTGAAGGTTTTATCTTTTCCGTGCAGTTTTATCCTCCTGATTTTGTTGCGAATTTCTGCCCCATTTGTACTTTCCCCACAGCTTGTTCTCATCACCTCTCTCGTTCTTTTATCAACATTTCGCTTTTACGCAGTAAGGCTTATTCCCGCAGTCAAAGGCAAAAAATCGTACGTCACGCAGCCATTGGCTATCTCTCTTGCTCTTGGAGAGACGCATCTTGCAGCGCAGCGCATCTCTTTGCTGTGGTGCGACAGTCATATAATATTACTCGTCAAATTGTTTATATTATATAAATTGTTAAATCACAAAGAGACAATACCGCACATCTCGACAGCAAGCACATTTTTTGCAATGATTTGCGTCAATTTAATAAATTATTCTAATTTTTGTTATATTTATTTAAATTTACCTCTATATATGGAAATAAGTATAATCGATACATACATAAGCTTATTAGACTATTTTACTTAAAATTATTTTGATAACTGTAATTCATTAGCGTTTCAAGAAGCCATTAATCAATATTTTAAGTAATGGCGTTATTAAACTATAAATAACTAAATGTGCTTAATTATCGAGAGATTTAATAAATACATGCAGTTAGTTATAATATATTAGGTTGCTGCAGATAAAATGGCCGATTTAGTGATAAATTTTTTAACAGCTGTAATTTTTTATAAAGACAATTTATTTAATCAAAATAGGTACCAATAGATGCAACACACTTTTTCCAACGAGATACAAGTACATTTATTCCAGTTTTGTAGAAGTCCGAGTTTCTGGTTCGGAGAAACTCCTTGAAGGCATTTTTGACAGCAGCTTCATTATTAAATCTTTTTCCTGTCAAAAAGTGATCCAAATGTTTAAAGAAATGGTAATCTGTTGGTGAGAGGTCTGGTGAATATGGAGGGTGAGGAAGAGTCTCATAGCACAACTCGTTTAATTTTTGGACCGTTGTTCTCGATACATGAGGTCGTGCGTTATCATGAAGCAGTATCACTCCATCCCTGTTGACAAGCCTAGGTCGGGCTGACAATTTCTGATGCATTTCATTCAGTTGAGCACAGTATTTCTCAGCATTGATGGTTTCGCCAGGTTGCAGGAACGAATAGTGGATAACTCCAGCTACAGACCACCAAACAGTTACCATTATTTTCTTTGGATGAAGGCTTGGTTTCGGCATGTGTCTTGGCGCTTCATCGGCATCTAGCCATTGGGCCGATCGGCAACGATTATCGTATAAAATCCACTTTTCATCGCAGGTCACAATTCGGTGCAAGAACGGTTCCTTTTTGTTGCGGGAGAGAAGAAAACTTGAAATCTCCATTTGACACGTCGTGTTTTGCTCGGTAAGATCATGCGGAACCCATTTGTCAAGGTTTTTCACTTTTCCAAGTTGTTGCAAGTGGCGGCAAACTGTCGAATTGTGAACGCCTAATTTCTCGGTAAGATCCCTTATGGTTTGGCGGGGGTCAGACTCCACTAATGCACGCAGCTCGTCGTTATCGATCGATGGTCCTGAGTGTCCACATGGATCATTTTCAAGGTCCATATCTCCGGATCGAAATTTTTCGAACTACCGCCGAGTGGTTCATTCGCTAGCTGTATCAGGCCCAAATGCGCTATTGATATTCCTCGTTGCTTCCGTTGCGTTGTGCTCTAATTTAAATTCGTATAGTAAAAGTAGCCGTTTTTGATTCACTTTCATGTTCACTTTCTCTTTTTGTTTTTACGATCACTATGAAGTGCAAAACAGAAATGACTCCATAAACCAAGGTAGCAGTATTTATACTTCAATACACAGTATGTCGGAAAAGTTCCCGAACTTTTGAAATAAAAAATCGAAATTACATCTAAAGAAATTTATTCCAGTTAACTTTCAACATGGTCCCCTTCCTTAGATATACACTCATTTGAGCGCTCCATGAGACGCTCGGTGCAAGCCGCTCCAATGCTCGGTATATCTTCAAAAAATCGTTTTTTTAAGGCCATTTTTAGCTTGGGAAATAGGAAAAAGTCGGCTGGAGCCAGATCTGGCAAGTATGGGGCGTGATTGATACGTGGGATCTGATTTTTGGCGAGATAACGCTTCACAATGTTCGAAGAATGAGCAGGCGCCACGATATTCAAATTTCTCATCCATCGTAGAGCTTGCACCGGGGTACTAAACACACGTTCACTCAAGCACGTCTATCTCGGCAACTAATGAACGGATACTGGTGAAAAAATTCTCAGACACTCCAGAGGGATGTAGCAACATAGTACCGGTGTCGTCCAAGAGGTGGCGCCACTTGTACAAGCGCTACAAAATAAGTTCGGGAACTTTTACGACATACTGTGTATGTCATATCATTTGCGCCGCCTTGTCCCAACATAATACACTAAAATTGCAGCCAACTTTATGTCATTGCTAAATCGGCCGTTTCATCTGCAGCAACCTAATAGTAAGTACAATTAGGTATCTATTAACGTGTGAATTCTCGCAGGAGGTTAATACTTTTGAAAGAAAGAAAGAAAATTTTCGGGTTATCGATAGGATGAACGAAAAGTAAAAATAATAAGCAAGAACATAATACATACACATAATACTTTTCTCCAATTTTTATTATTTTCTTTTTTAAGGATTATTTTTAGAATTAGGCTAAGAATGCAAAATAAATTAATATAAATTAGCTTTTCAAATTTTTATATACTTTTTAATAATTATCATTATTACAAATTATATTCTTTTATAAAGGGTTTTAGAAAATTTTATTATTTATGAACTTCTAAAAAAAATTTTAATCATCTTGTGCATCCTCCTTATCGACACCAAGATTTTCTTGAATGCCTTCTTCTTTTTTCGAAACCAGTAGACGTTGTTAACCTCAAGTAATTTTACTGGCACCTCATTAATTACGATATAGGTTTCAAAGTGGTAATACTCATATACTTGCATGGCTAAGGTCATTTCTTGCGAATAACTAAATGCGTTATGCCACTTAACTGAAGCTCCCATCCTTGATGTTAAAAACATCTACGAGTAAGCCGCTTACTTCATAATGCTGAAAATAAAATAAACTTTTAATGTGTGAAATCATTATTTTTAAATTTTGAAAAAAATAATTGTTACAATCAATTGTCATATACTCATATAAAAAAAATTATATTAAAATTATAACACAGATTTATAGCACTTTTTCATTGATGAAATTTTCACAACCATTTTCATAAATACGGGGTGTATTCAGAAAATAACGGGAATTTTCAAATTTCGCGGGTTTGGAGAATTCGATTGTCAACATTTTTTTTTATTATGTTGGTACACATACTCCTGAAGTATAATACAATTTTCAGCTGTATTCATTGTTTACTATATCAGTGGCAGACGCTAAGGTTAGACGTCTTTTTATGAGCTCGGCGATTGTCGTTTGTAAAAAAAAAATGGATCAAAGAATTTGTATTAAATTTTGCGTAAAAAATGAAATAAAGTATAGCAAAGTGTGTGAAATGTTAACAAAGGCCTATGGTGAGTCCGCTATGAGTAACACAAGGGTTTACGAGTGGTATAAGCGTTTCCAAGATGGCCGTGAATACGTTGAAGATGACGAATGCCCCGGACGCCCCAGCACATTAACAATGGATGAAAAAGTGGATAAAGTGAAGGAAATGGTTTTGAACAATCGCCGAATCACAATCAGAGAAGTTGCTGATGATGTTGGCATATCGATTGGCTCATGCCATGAAATTTTTTTGGAATGTTTTGGGTATGAAACGCGTGGCAGCAAAATTTGTTCCAAAATTGTTGAATTTTAAACAAAAACAGCGGCGAATGGAAATTGCTCAGGAGTTACTAAATGAAGTCAACAACGATGCAGAATTGCTAAAACGTGTTATAACAGGTGACAAAACATGGATTTATGGATATGACATCGCAACTAAGGCTCAATTGTTTCAGTGGGGGCATTCTGGATCGCCAAGACCGAAAAAGGCTCGACAAGTGCGGTCGAACGTGAAGGTTATACTCATTGTGTTCTTCGATTTTAATGGCATAGTGCATCAAGAATTCTTGCCACGACGTCAAACGGTCAGTAAGAAGTACTACCTACAAGCTCAACGCCGTTTGCGTGAAGCAATCCAAAAAAAACGCCCGGATTTGTAGCAAAACAAATGCTTACAGTTCATTGCTTGTTTGTGAATTTTTAGCCAAAAACAATACTGTAACAATGCCCCAGCGTCTATATTCGCCAGAAATGGCTTTATGTGACTTTTTTTCATTTCCAAAAATAAAGAGAACCTGAAAGGGCTGTCGTTTTACAAACATAGATGATATTGAAAGCGCATCGCTGAAAGAGCTAAAGGCTATCCCAAAGATCGAGTTCCAGAAGTGTTTCAAGCATTGGAAGAAGCGTTGACACAAGTGCATAATATCTAATGGGGACTACTTTGAAGGCGACAACATTAATGTAGACGAATAAATAAATATTTTTTTCAAAAAACGGAAGTTCCAGTTATTTTTTGAGCACACCTCGTAAACTAATTTTTTTATAATTTACTATGTATAAACACTTTTCCTCATTTTTAACACTCTTTCACTACGGCACTTCTTTAATGATAAATTTTCACATTTTATTGACAATTATTTTTATAAATAAACTAAATTTAAGTATTTCTGTTAAAAAGAGGTGAAGGTGTGCGGAGGAAAAAGTAGTGACAGAGTAAACTGATGATGTTGAAGTTTGCAACGTTGGACCCGAACGAAAAATCAAAATTTTTCATATTCGTTTTTTCTCAATAAAATAAATATGAAATAAACAAATATGTATATAAATTGATAATTAACATTAATTTCAGCAAATTCAACCCCTAAAATACCCCTAAAAAAACATGAAAATAAATCAAGTATTACAACCGTTTTTTATGATTTGAAAAAAAAAACAGTATAATATAAAATAAACAAGGCCCTGGACACCGTATAAAACAACAAAAATTTGTCAACTCTTTCCGGAAATAATTTTAAAGGGGAATGAAAAGTCAAAATTCTCGAAAAAAAAATCTGACAGCTTTCATAATACCGTTAGCACAAAAATAAAAAGTGCATATGATTTCTTGAAACATTGGAAACTTATAAAAAAAATTGGCGTTAAAAAAAACGGTCCGAAACTGACCCTTCAGGGGGATGAAAAGTCAAAATTTACGAAAAAAAAATCTGACAACATTCCTAATGCCGTTGGCACAAAAATAAAAAGCATATAGAATTAATTGAAAAATGAGAAAGTTATAAAAAAATTAGCGTTAAAAGAAGTGCTCCGGAACTTACCTTTCAGTGGGATAAAAGGTCAAAATTTACGAAAAATTCATACAACTTCCCTAATACCGTTGGCAAAAAAATTATATGTGTATATGATTTCTTGTAACGTAAGAAATCTATAAAAAAATTAGCGTTAAAAAAAACGCTCTGGAACTTACCCTTCAGGGGGATGAAAAGACAAAATTTACGAAAAAAAAATCTGACAACTTTCCTAATATTGTTGAAACAAAAATAAAAAGCGTATATCATTTCATGAGTTTCGACAAACCTATAAAAAAATTAACGTTAAAGAAACCGCTTCGAAACTTACCGTTCAGGGGGATGAAAAGTCAAAAGTTACGAAAAAAAAATCTGGCAACTTTCCTACTACCGTTGCCACAAAAATGAAAAGCGTGTAAGATTACTTATGACATAAAAATCCTATAAAAAAATTGGCGATAAAAAAAGCGCTCCGGAACTTACTCTTCAGGAAGATGAAAAGTCAAAATTTACGAAAAGAAAATCTGACAACTTTCCTAATACCGTTGGCACAAAAATAAGAACTGTATATGATTACTTGGAACATAAAAATCTTATAAAAAAATTAACGTTAAAAAAAGCGCTCCGGATCTTACCCTTCAGGGGATGAAAAGTCAAAATTTAGGACAAAAAAATTTGATAAGTTTCCTAATACCGTTGGCACAAAAATAAAGAGCGTTGATGATTTCTTGGGACCCAAAAAACCTATAAAAAAATTGGCGTTGAAAAAAGCGCTCCGGAACTTACCCTTTCGGGGGATGAAAAGTCAAAATTTACGAAAAAAAATCTGACAACTTACCTAATGCCGTTGGCACAAAAATAAAAAGCGTATATGATTTCTTGGACTTGACAAACCTATTAAAAAATTGGCGTTGAAAAAAGCGCCCCGGAACTTACCCTTGACAGCTTCTTTAATACCGTTAGCACAAAAATAAAAAGTTCATTTGATTTCTTGGTATATAATTTTGCGTTGTCTGAACGTACCGGATCTATTATTATTCATCGAGAATCGGAATATGAAAAATATAAAATTATATAAACATTTTTATAGTATCTATATTGTGAAATTCATAAGTATTAATAAACAATTATTTTAGTCTATTAATTGTTTCTTCTATCATAAAATGATAAATTATTGATGGTATCGACATTTTATATGTAATTATAAATAACATATAAAAAAAAAGAAAAGGCATGGCGTTGAAACTGTTCTCTTCTTCTTCTTAAATTCGAATTAAAATTATATATATTTTATAAGTTGAATATTATTCTCGTAATTGAAAAGAAGAATTACGTTATTTAGATAATTATTATAATAGTTTAAACATTTTACTCCGTCTTTTTCTAACGATATATTGTTAAATTATTAATTTTTTTTAAATATAACTTTTTTACAAATTAATATTTTAAGCTGATACTTGGCATGATATTTTACTTTGTTATAAACTAAAAGTTAACAAATTTTCCAAAAAAAAAAAAAAAAAACAATCGACTTCGAAAAATAATAAGAATTCATAGGAACGTCCCACATGTTGTTTATATACATGGTTAAGTATATCAAAATATCGAGTGCAGAGTAATACACCCAGTCATACGGCCAATACACACATAAATGTAGCGTTGTGTGCGTTACTATCTCTCCTTACAGCGAAGCGCAGTGGAGAGGGAAGCGCTGCCTACAGGCCAGGCTACTAACACAAGCGCGTGCACGAAACATACAGGCACGCGTATAGCTGTATGTTTAAGCTTCGCTTGTTTGAATACATCGTGTGAGCTATGTTTTTGTCAGTGTATCACAAGACATTAGAAAAACAATAGAACTCGCGCCGAAATACGTATTCTTTACCGTTGCGTGTGTATATATAAATATATATATGTAGACACTAACTTGTCATAAAATTGTATTTTTTAATGAAACAATAAAAGAAAAAATTACTTTTTTTATTGGAAGATTAATCTTTTATTTATTATAATAAATAACGTAAAAAGTAATAAAATACTATTGCAAAATTAATTTTAATTTAATTAAAATTTTTTTTAATATAAAAACTTTATATTTTTTATTATTGATCAAAACAGTTTTATAAATTGTTAATAAAAATTTTAATATAATATAGCATTTCAGTTAAAAATATTAACAGCTTTAACATTTAAAAATATGACAATTAATTGTTAAGTGATAACTCTTTGACATTGAAAATGCATTTGTCACTTGAATCAAAAACTAATTTATATACAATTAAAGTATCTTAAAATATTTTTATTTAATACACTTCTGAATATATATATATATTGTCACGGAGAACACTCCGTGCTCCGCGCCGCGTCTTATTTCGCGTATTCGGGATAAAGGGGACCGCGGAAAAGAGGTAACGCGACAGTCGCGAACGGGCAGAAACGGTACGCGACTAGAGATAGGCTAGTCGAGTGCCGCATAGGAGAGGCTAGGCTAGGTAGCCAAGCCGCCTCCCGCCTTTTAGGGCAGTTAAGAGTTCGCCGTCGGACGAGTCACGCGCTTTTATCGCAGATATATTCACGGAGTTTTTCCGCGGGAAACATCGTAGTCCCCGCCATTTTGGACGCGCCGATTTCTCGGTTTTTGTCTTCTTCGCGCGTTTAAAGGAGGGTTATTGGTGTGTGCATCTTGGTGCCTTGGCGAGCACCGGCTGTGCAGGCAGCCAAGAAAATCTACACCGGCCGACGGCACCGACGCGGATCATCGGCGACCGGGAGCAGGTCGATTTTGTACGAGGCGAGAGTAAGCCGAGTCGTCTTCTCCGCCATTTTCGACGAGCGTCTAGCGTGCGCGGCTGGCCAGCCAAAAAGTAAGTCCCTTCAGACTTAAAGCTTTCGCGCGTAGAGTTGTTTTTTTTCTTTGTCGTATTTGCGTAGGAGTAACCTCCGCCGGTTACTCCGTGCTTTAGCGGCTTTGTATTTTTCGCGGTTCGTGCGAGTGAGGGAGCGCTATCTCTCTCACTCTCGTATACAGGGCGAGAGAGTTGCATTCTCTCTCGCACCCGTAGAAGCTTAAGCGCGCGTGAGTGGGAGAGCGGTATCTCTCTCACTCTAGTGGCAGCAGTGCGGGAGAGTCGCTTTCTCTCTCGCACTTGCGGCGTATACGGCGCGCGCGCGAGTGGGAGAAACCTTTATCTCCCACTCGAGTTAGATCGGCGCGAGAGAGTTGCGTTCTCTCTCGCACCCGCGTAGGGCTAGGCGCGCAAGAGTGGGAGAGCGCTTTCTCTCTCACTCCTACGGCGTAGTACGGGAGATCCGTTGTCTCTCTCGTACTCGCAGTAGAAGCGGCGCGCAAGAGCGGGAGAGCGTTCTCTCTCTCGCTCCAACGGGCTCCGTGCGGGAGAGTGTTCTTCTCTCTCGCACCCGTACGTTAGACGGCGCGCGCAAGTGAGAGAGGCCTTTCTCTCTCACTCTCATAGGCGTAGTGCGAGAGGCGTTCTTTCTCTCTCGCACTCGTGGAATACGCCGCGCGCGGGAGCCATTCTCGCGCATAATATTGCGCCTCACCGCCTGCGCTCCTCGTACGCGGCAATTACGATTTATTTTACTTTCTTTCGTCTTTGTGATTATTATTGTTAATTAATTTATTATTTATTATTTCGTTTTTTTTATTAAATTATTTTATTTATATTTTTGATTTGTTTTTTTTTTGTTTTTTTTCTAATATATTATTTCCTCTGTGTTTTTGTTTTGTTTATGGTGCGAGCTTCTCTCGCTTAAATTATTCAATCTTTTTCTTTCTTTTTTTTTTCATTTACGTTACTTTTCTTTTCATTTTTTTTTATTATTTCTGCGACGAGGAGCTTTCAGCTCTCCTCCCGGATACCGCCCTTTCCGAGATCAACTAGCCAGGTGAAGACGACGCACGAGCCGCGCAACGACGATTGCGCGGCGTTGCAACGGGTAAGTTGGGTCCGTAGACCGGCTTCTCGAGCCTGGACCCAGGAGCAAAGTCGTCCAAGACTTCAGCTTCTAACAAGGGGGCGCAGCGGGCATTTCCGCGCCTTTTGCGGATTGCGCGTTCCCCGAAGCTAATTGCTCCTGTGGCAGGTAACTCTGAATCTGCCACCCCGTTACAATATATATATAAATATATATATATATATATATATATATATATGTATAAACGATATTATTTAACAAAAATAACTTAATTGTTAGTTATAAAATGTCATTTAAATTATGCATATTAATTAAAAAGACTATAGTTCTTACCTGTGAGATCCAAATTTCTATTTTTATACAAATAATTCTAAATAAAATAATATAATGCATTGTAACGTCGGTACGCTACCTTCAGACTGATTTTCAGTCTACACTGCAATTTTTGCCGTTTTGAGCCTAAGCAGTGAAGCTTATGGGCTCGGGGTGGCAGAGGAGATTCGTAATAAGTTTTTAGGAGAGGTGTGAAGTGCAGAAGTGAGCAGTTGCAAGAGCCTCTCTTCCCAAATCGGAAGCAGGCTCGAGCCCTACTCTGGACGAGGTCCTAACAAAATGTATTTTGGTTCAGAGTAATCGGCCGCTTTTCGGCCAAAAACTCTGTAGGAGGATGTAAATAGAGATAGTTATAGAGAAAGAATATATTATACAATTTTAAATTCAAAACTCACTCTCTTTATTAGTGGTATTAGGCTGTGGTGTCCAATCCTCTCTTTCTCTCTCTCTCTCTGTAGTTCGCTGCTGCTCTCTCCGTTTTCTTCGTTCTTCGTATTTGAACAATGAATATATATTTGTTCTTAAAAGAACAGATTATGAAAATATGTATATATATATATATATTATATATTATATTATAATATAATATATAAATATTATATTATAAATATTATATTATATAAATATTATATTATATATTATATATATATATATATATATATATATATATATATATATATATATATATATATATATATATATATATCGAAAATTTCGACTCCGGCTGCCGTTGCTTCCAAAAGAATGCTGTTGGTACTTTCTAACGTTTCCCTCGAGTGCTGCCTGACAAAAATTTTGCGCGGTATTTATGCGCTTTCCCGAAGTACCTCCGAACGAATCTTCTTTTCGGAAAAATTCTGGAGAGGGTAAGATTTTCGGGCCCCCTTCTCCTCGGAGGGCCTCTCTGCGGGGGTGCGTCGTCTTGAAGTTGGAGAGACAGAGGTTGAGAGGGGACTATCCACTTTTACAAAAATTTTATAATAACTTAAAACTAATATTAATATTATTTCATTTTATGAATTTTTGTTTTTACATTAATTATTGCAAAATTTTAACTAGGCTACAAAAAAGAATCAATCTTGTAGCTTAGTTCTAACCATAATTACAATTAGTTAAATCATTTTTAGTTTATGTTTGTTTCTGTTATATAAAAAAAAGATTTTATCATAATGTTTAAGCAACTTTATAACTTAAATATTATCGCTTAACTTAATTATTAATTTTAAGATATAATTTAAAATGATTTTCAAACATAAGTAATGCCAAGATATAAAAAGAATAATTCTAACTACTAAGTTTTAAAATATAATTTTAAAATAACTTTAGAATAATTAATTCTAATATAAATTTAAACCTAAATACACTTTTAGTAAACAAAAAAAATAATGTTAATTTTACGAGACATTTTGTTTTTATATTACTCTTAAAATTCTAGAGCGTTTTAAATTAATTATTATTCTGTATAATTGCGTTATATATAATATTTTTTGTATTTATGATTTAGGTTTTACATAAAATGTATAATTACATATATTTTTATTTTATGCGCATTTTCTTTCGCATATATTTTTTTTATTTAAATATAAAAATCAACTTAGATTCTAATGCGCGTATCTGCTTAAACTTAAATATTGGTTCCTTTTAATAAAAAGAGTAAACAATCCATTTATAATTCAAATTATCTTAAACGTTTATAAATTTTATTATTCATCAATAAAGAAAATTAATGCATAGGAAAATTTATTACATGTGTTGTTTTTTTTTTTTATCTTTTTATTTCAAGAGAAAGAATAGAAAATTATCTTGTTATTTTGTTCAATGAAACGAACATAGTCAGGCCATTTGTAATAATTTGTTATTGTGAAAAAATTGTTGTTGATATTTTTAGTATAATTCTTTTTATAGTATATATATTTTTTTTATCGGTATATATTTTGAAAGAAAAATCGGCTGTATTGTTTTAAAGTAAAATTCAATTAAACTTGAAGATAGTAGTTATGTGTTTTTTTATAAATGTAACACATCGTTCAATAAGTCCCGAGACTGACCCTGAGATGGTGCTAGTAGTACCAAACTGGCCACGTTTCCATAGAGGGCGAACCTTTACATGAAACGTGTAGAAATTTCACGTCGATCGGATCACAGACAGCAGAGTTATCGAGGTTAGAGTAAAGTCACTTTGTAATTTGTTTGAAAAATGGAAAAAAGCGAGTTTCGCGTGTTGATAAAACATTGTTTTTCAATGGGTAAAAACACCGTAGAAGCCCAGCAATGGCTTGAAAAACATTACCCAGGCTCCTCTCCATCCAAACCAATGATTTGTCGTTGGTATGTTGAGTTTAAACGTGGTCGTACGGACACAAACGATGCGGAACGTTCGGGTAGGCCATTGGAAGCCGTTACACAGGAAAATGTGAGTAAAGTGTTAAAAATCGTAATGAAAAATCGCAAAGTAAAGGTCCGTGACATTGCAGAAATGACACAGATATCATCTGGAAGCGTATTTACAATCCTTCATGAAAAATTGAGCATGAAAAAGGTTTTTTCCAAGTGGGTGCCGCGATTGCTTCCAGTGGAACAAAAACAGCAACGAGTCGATGATTCAGAGAGACGTTTATCGCTATTTACTCGCAACAAAAAGGATTTCCTGTGTCAATACGTGACCATAAATGAAACATGGATACATCATTTCACTCCGGAGTCGAATCGACAATCATCTGAGTGGCGCATGGCTGGCAAAAGCCGCCCAAAGCGTCCAAAAACGCAGCAGTCTGCTGGCAAAGTCATGGCGTCTGTTTTTTGGGATACACATGGCGTAATTTTCATTGACTACCTGGAAAAAGGTAAATCAATCAACAGTAATTATTATATTGACTTGTCGGTACGTTTGAAGGAGGAGATCGCAGCAAAACGACCGCATATGAAGAAGAAAAAAATCCTTTTTCACCAAGACAATGCACCATGCCACAAGTCCATGAAAACAATGGCAAAATTGAACGAATTGGGCTTTGATTTGTTTTCCCACCCACCGTATTCGCCAGATTTAGCCCCCAGCGACTACTAGCTCTTTGCTGATCTCAAAAAAATGCTCCAGGGAAAAAAATTTGGCTCGAATGAGGAGGTCATTGCCGAAACTGAAGCCTATTTTGAAGCAAAGGATAAATCCTTCTATAAACATGGTATAGAAATGTTGGAAAGGCATTGGAAAGATTGTGTCACTCTAAAAGGAGATTATATTGATAAATAAAAATGATTTTTGAAAAAAAATGTTGTTTTCGTTGTTAGTCTCGGGACTTATTGAACGATGTGTTACATGTTCAATTTTATTGAAAAATAATTAGCTTTTTATAATATTAAAAATGTAAATTTGTCGTGAATCATACAAGAAGCAGGGGTTTGTTGTATTTTGGTGGAATAAATTATATAACTGTTAGAAACTTATTTCTGCATTTTAAATTATTTATAGAATTTGAATTTGATTTGGTATATGTTAAATAATTTCAATAAGAAATTTTATTTAATAATTTGAATGTAATTTCTATGTTTTTTCTTTCGGATTTCAAATAATTATTTTTGAATCTAGTTTGTATAAAAGTATACCTTGTGAGGTATTTTTGAAAATCGCCGTTTTTATACTTTTCATTAAACATTGTACTTTTTATTTCGTTTAAATATTATTGAATATATTCCTAGTTTAAAACAGTTACTTAATTTTTTTACCGGAGGCCTCTTAGTGACCCATTTATTGTTTTATTGCGCTACCTGTGCAGTGTATCGGTAAGCGAAGGTTACCGTTATGAGTTGCGTTAATAGTTATAATAAAATAATTAAAGAATATTTGCTATTCTTTACATAATGTTATAGTGTATTACGCAGAGAAAGTTTGAGTAAGAAAATACGCATTTTAAATAGGCAAACTACGGGTAGAAAAAAGAGTGTTTATGGAACAGTTTTATGGTTTTCGGCGCCGACTTGACGTGCACGTGTTCAGCTTGGCGTACCTTCGCTAGACTCAAGTGCATGTCCTTTTTTCTTACGTTCCGAGAAAACTCGTAAACTCTTGTCCCACGCTTAGGGTCTCTTTTACAACGGTCTGTGTCAATAGCCCGCGCGTTGAGTAGGTTTTGGAGGGAAAAATTTTCATTGGAGGAAAAAATTTACTATAGTTCGACGTAAGTGGTCGATGAGATCGAAGCGCTTTCCCGCTAATCGGCAAGGGCAGGAAAGAAAAAAGCAGAGAGGAAACTTATCGGCTTAACACAGGGAAAAAAAAACGGAGGTCGTTTACCGACGTTACAGCATAATAATTTAACCACATTAAAATTCTTTTAATAATTTCGTAAGAAACTTTTAAATGTAAAATAATAGAAAAATTTGTTATGGCGTGAAAATAATTTTTTTCAACGTACAAAAATATTTTGATTAAGGGGACATTCGCCTTTGAAATTGAAAAAAAAAACACTTTTTAAAAATTGTATTATGAGAAAACTATTATATTTATTGACAAAATTTCTTCTGGACATTGTTAAACAGTCTCTAAAGAATATAAAAAAAATTTTTTTATTTTTAGTCTCTTTTGGCTGCTGTAGAGGGCGTCATCCAGAAGTTCCTTTTCAAACAGTAGGACATATTGTGGACCTTCTGTAACAGATTTTTGAAAAATTCAAAATGGATTCTATTCTTGAGACTCAAAACTATACAATAAGCCTCTAACTTATACTTTTTTATATTTTGAAGTTTTTGTATGTATATTTCTGAAAAATGCGAGAAAACAGCATTTTTTAAGGGTAAGTCACCCCCGTAAAAAATAGGTGGGGTATTTTTTTAAACTTTTAGAGGCTTATTGTTTACTATTTTCAATAAGTAATCGAATGCTTTTTGGTTTTTTAAAATCGGTCGAGTAGATTCGGAGAAAAATGTCCTACCAGTTTGAAAAAGGTAGTTTCGAGAAAAACGCGTTTAAAGTTTTTTTACCATAATTTTATTGAATAGAAGGTCGAAAACTTTTTTTCTACCTTTAATCGGCCATTCCTAGTGAATACCGAGGACCCTCGTTATCTAGTAATTGCTGTAAGTGGCTGGCCAATGCTTTTTTCTTCTTAATTCGACCTTCTTTTGACTGCTCACTGCTCGTCCTATTGGCTTGAGAGATACGGTCCTCGTCAACTTTTTGTGCAAAAGCCGTTGCAGTTTCGCCAATTTTGATGCCTATGAGATTCATAATAGCTAGGTGAGTTCTCGAGCCTTCGTTGAAAATAGATGCTGCGATCTCGCTGCAATTTCAGTCACATCTTTGCCAGAAAACTTGCTTTTCGGAGAAATGTTCCAAATCAAATTGTTGTAACTT
Source organism: Chalcis sispes (assembly GCA_949987625.1). NCBI lineage: Eukaryota > Metazoa > Arthropoda > Insecta > Hymenoptera > Chalcididae > Chalcis > Chalcis sispes. The sequence goes on along the minus strand of OX465095.1, from coordinate 29,721,013 downwards.
TCGTTACTATTTTGAGTATTCTTGTAAGTTTTGCTGTCACCGTCGCCAATATAATTACCGTATTTTGAGTATTTTCGCCAAAACATCTTTGCAGCAACTCATCACTACTAAGTGACTCGTAAACATTGCCAGCCTCCTCATTTAATTGCATTTCTTCTCTGACTGCTTTTTTAGTAACAAAATCAAAACATTGTTTACACGCTTTATGTATTCTTGAAATTGCAATATAATAAAGCGAGTCCGAAAATTTTGCAGTAATATCCATCAAACTCAAAAACATATTCACATCATTTTCCCCTACGCCGAGAACTCTTAAGACAAATATGAGTCTCTGATTTATTTCGTACAAATTTCGAGATATAGATGGGGAAGATTCAATGAATTTTCTACTACACGAACATTCTACACAGATTTTAAATCCAAGGCCTCTACCTTTTTGTTGGGTAAATGAAATTTCACCATTACATTCTTTGCACTTTATATATTGAGAAAGAGCCGAAAAGACTAAATTAAAGCACAAAATCACATACTGGATAGAGCTGTCCGTAGGAGGTTGCAATTCACTACTTGTTTTTAATTTTTTAGCAGAGGAACTTGGTAAATCAGGATTCTTTTCTGCAGTAAACTGATTGCCAGTAAATGTTCTTTTTTTGTTTTTACGTCTAAAACGAGGAGTACTCCGATTACCGTTGAAATGACCACCAGATTTAGACATTTTTTACAACTTTTTAGCCAATTTTCAACGAATTTCAAAAAAATAAAACACGTTGTTGCTCAAAAAATAACACGGAGCAACTGCCGAGCAGTATAATATCACATATATGTATACTAAAGATGTTTACACTAGGAAAAGAAGCAGCTGGCGCGCCGCGCTACACGCATGAATAGAAACCGGTTTTTACTCATGGGCATACGCTGTTACAAATATAGCTGTAACTTTTTTTCTATTACGAATTTCTTGATGAAATTTTAAGAGGCAATTTTTGAACGCATATAGAATCGAAATATGTAAAAATCTCAAAATAGATTTTTTTAAAATTTCAAAGACGAATGTCCCCTTAAATGATTTTAATAAATTCAACTTGAAATATATTTTAAACATATTAAAAGAAAATGACTATTCAATATTCAAACATAAAAATTTATTTTTATCGAATTTTTAAAGATAATTGAATTACATATGAAAAAATTTTTTATTTAAGCGACAAATACGTTTTCAGTGTCAAAGAGAAATCAATAAACATTAAATTCCCGTATTTTATAATGTTTAAGAAGTTGTTTATATCTTTAATTGAAATAGAATATTATATTAAAATTTTTATTAACCATTTCTGAAACTGATCTGATCAATAATAAATTTAAATAGTCTTCATAAAAAAAAAAATTCTTACAAAATCAAAATTATTCTGCAATAGTATTTTATTACTTTTCACGTTATTTGTTACAATAAATAAAAATAATAATTTTACAATGAGAAAAAGTCATTTCTTTATTTATTTTGTTTTATTAAAAAATTGCCTTCTTATGGCAAGTGAGTGTCTATATAAATATAAATATAGTACAGTGATCAAAAAGTAAGGTGAATTTGTTTATAAAATGTAAATTCTTTATTTCTTCTTTCAAATCAATTTTATCTCCTTTAGTATAATCCCCGTCCAATAGAACGCACTTTTGCCAACGCTTTTTCCAGTCCTCGAAACAGTCGGAATAGTCTTTTTCCGATAATAGCCTTTAAGACCTTCTTCGATTGGGTTTTTATCTCCTTAATCGTGTCAAAACGGCGTCCCCACATTGGCCTTTTGAGTTTGCTAAATAACCACAAGTCGCATGGAGCCAAATCAGGCGAATACGGTGGTTGCGGAATGATATGAGTCGAGTTTTTGGCAAAATGTCGCGAAGAACCAATGCAGCATGACATGGTGAATTATCGTGATGAAGGAGCCAAGAGTTGTTCGCCCATAATTCCGGCCGTTTCAGACGAATAGCTTCACGCAAACGACGCATAACGCTCGAATAATATTTTTTGTTGACAGTTTGGCCTGGCGGAAGGAATTCATAGTGCAACACACCACGATAATCAAAGAAAACTGTCAACATGACCTTGATTTTCGATTGACTTTGCTGTGGTCTTTTCGGTCTTGCTTCACCTTTTACACGATAATCGCTGGATTGGTCGGTGGTTTCAGGGTCATATACGTAAATCCAAGTCTCGTCTCCAGTAATGATGCATTTTAAGTGGTCCTGATAGTCAGACAGCAAAGTTTCACACACATCAACGCGACGCTTTTTTTCCAAAAAATCGAGCGATTTTGGCACCAATCGAGACAACGCGTTTGAGAAACAAAACATCCTCAAAAATGGTTTGGGCGGAGCCAAATGATATTTCAACACTATCAGCGAGGTCTCTAATTGTCAATCGACGATTTCCAAGCACCAAATCTTTGATTTTTTGGACGTGGCCTTCGTCGGTAGACGTTGATGGTCGTCCAGAGCGCGGTTCGTCTTCAACGCGTTCTCGGCTCGCTTTAAACTCGTTGTACCACTTACAAACGATTTTTTGTGCCATAGTTTGATCACCAAAGGCCTGTCGCAACATTTTTAACGTGTCCGCACAAGAATATTTGTTCCGCAAACAAAATTTGATGCAAGTTCTTTGCTCAACAAAATCACCTATTGTGAAAATCAAAAAATTCACTTTTGGTTGTTTACAAAAACACGTGTAACTCAGAGATAATTAAACCTTTTGACAAACAGACGCTTGGCAAATGTTATAGACAGTCCTACCAACCTAGGAAAATAAATTTAACTGCCATCCTAATGCCCGGGAGTTTTAAATGACATTTTTCACCTTACTTTTTGATCACAGTAGTATATATATATATAACACATCATTCAATAAGTCCCGAGACTAACAACGAAAACAACATTTTTTTTCAAAAATCATTTTTATTTATCAATATAATTTCCTTTAAAAGTGATACAATCTTTCAAACGCCTTTCCAACATTTCTATACCATGTTTATAGAAGGATTTATCCTTTGCTACAAAATAGGCTTGAGTTTCGGCAATGACCTCCTCATCCGAGCCAAATTTTTTTCCCTGGAGCATTTTTTTGAGATCAGCAAAGAGCCAGTAGTCGCTGGGGGCTAAATCTGGCGAATACGGGGGGTGGGGAAGCAAATCAAAGCCCAATTCGTTCAATTTTGCCATTGTTTTCATGGACTTGTGGCATGGTGCATTGTCTTGGTGAAAAAGGATTTTTTTCTTCTTCATGTGCGGTCGTTTTGCTGCGATCTCCTCCTTCAAACGTACCAACAAGTCAATATAATAATCACTGTTGATCGATTTACCTTTTTCCAGGTAGTCAATGGAAATCACGCCATGTGTATCCCAAAAAACAGACCCCATGACTTTGCCAGCAGACTGCTGCGTTTTTGGACGCTTTGGGCGGCTTTCGCCAGCCATGCGCCACTCAGATGATTGCCGATTCGACTCCGGAGTGAAATGATGTATCCATGTTTCATCTATGGTCACGTTTTGACGCAGGAAATCCTTTTTGTTGCGAGTAAATAGCGATAAACGTCTCTCTGAATCATCGACTCGTTGCTGTTTTTGTTCCACTGGAAGCAATCGCGGCACCCACTTGGAAAAAACCTTTTTCATGCTCAATTTTTCATGAAGGATTGTAAATACGCTTCCAGATGATATCTGTGTCATTTCTGCAATCTCACGGACCTTCACTTTGCAATTTTTCATTACAATTTTTAACACTTTACTCACATTTTCCTGTGTAACGGCTTCCAATAGCCTACCCGAACGTTCCGTATCGTTTGTGTCCATACGACCACGTTTAAACTCAGCATACCAACGACAAATCGTTGGTTTGGATGGAGAGGAGTCCGGGTAATGTTTTTCAAGCCATTGCTGGGCTTCTACGGTGTTTTTACCCATTGAAAAACAATGTTCTATCAACACGCGAAAATCGCTTTTTTCCATTTTTCAAACAAATTACAAAGTGACTTTACTCTAACCTCGATAACTCTGCTGTCTGTGATCCAATTGACGTAAAATTTTTACACGTTTCATGTAAAGGTTCGCACTCTATGGAAACGTGGCCAGTTTGGTACGACTAGCACCATCTCTAGGTTAGTCTCGGGACTTATTGAACGATGTGTTATATATCTATATATATGATTTTCTTTTATTTCCTTATTATTTTATGTTCTTTAGCTTTCTGTTTGTTGTTCTCCCTGACGAAACATTCTATGTATGTATACCAGGCTGTTTAATTAGTTTTGCGGTTGGATAAGAAAAACACAATTTTAGGGTTTAAAGTACACTTTATTATTTAGTATAGTCTCCCTGAACATCAATACATTTGTTTCAACGAGATTCCAATTTATGAATTCCATCCCTGAAGTGAGAATCTGGAAGGGCTGCAAAATACGCTTCCAAATCTGTTATGACCTCATCATTTGATGAAAAACGCTTTTCACGCATGAATTATTTTAGGTCTGAAAACAGATGGAAGTCGCTAGATGCCAAATCTGGTGAATTCGGTGGATGTTTCAACAATTCAAACTTTAGTTTATGGATTTTAGCTATTGTCAAAATGCTCTTGTGACACAGTGCATTGTCCTGATAGAAAAGGATTTTTTTCTTCTGCAAACCGGATCTTTTTTCACGAATTTTCTCCTTCAGCTGGTCTAAAAGGTTACAATAATATTTAGAATTTATTGTTTTACTAGTTTGCAAGTAATCCACAAACAAAATTTCTTTTTAATCCCAAAAAACTGATGCTAACACCTTCTTGGTCGATTTCTGGACACGAACTCGTTTCGGAGTCGAAGAACCAGGTTAACATCACTCTTTAGCTCCTTGTTTTGATTCAGGATCATGGTGATAGACCCAAGTCTCACCCATAGTGATGAATCGACGCACAAAATCGACTTTATTCTTTCGAAAACGCTCTAAATGTTGCTGAGAAAGTCGTATTCGAATGTGTTTTTGTTCCATTGTTAGCAAATGAGGCACCCATTGTGCACACAGCTTTCTGAAACCCAATACTTCAGTCAAAATAGTGCTTACCCTGCCCAGTGAGATGCCTAGGGCTTCTACTAAATCTCTTTGAGTCACTCGACGATTTTCCAATACGATATCTTGTATTCTTCTTACGATTTCTGGCGTTGTTGCTGTTTTTGGACGTCCTTGACGTGAATCGTCTTCAAAGCTTGTACGACCACGTTTAAATTCAGCAACCCGTCTTTCTACTGTTCTAATTAAAGGCGAAGAGTCCTTATACACTTTCAACATTTGTTCATAAATTTCCTTTGCTTTGAAACCTTCTAAAAATAAAAATTCAATCACTGCATGATACTTGATTTTTTCCATTGTAAAAAAATACTGTGACACGTCGATACTCAATGGCTTGTAAACAAAGAATGAATTGACAGATTAAAATGAAACTTCACATACGTTCATATGAAGAGTATACCAACATAACAAAAAAAAATTTAGGCTAGTAGCAACACCCTCTCTTATCGAATGCAAAACTTATTGAACAGCCTGGTATATATATACATACATACATATATGTACGTCCAGGCGAGCGCGACTGCGCATAACGCGCGAGCCTTGTATACTGCTATGCTATAGCATCAAGTATAGCATACTGCTAGTTTACTTTTTCGTAACCTCGTCGTTTGTCGTTTTTGATAGATATTTATTTAATATACATAGATTTGAAAGGGTATAATGTTGAATATTCTGATTCATGTATAAAATTAATTAATATTTCATTAAAGAAGACATTAGTTTCGTAGTTGTTAAAATAAATAGTGTTATTATTCTAAACTCAAAAGGCATCGACTATAAGTGAATGTGATTATTGTAATTAAACTTGTTTTCCTAATGTTACGTGCGGGGCTACACGCACAACATGAAATTTCAATATTTATTTTATTGTGGGACCCACCAACGCGTCCCGTACGGGCCCGCCCGCGCATCGCGAACCGAAGGGACCCATGCTGCCGCGGATTATAAATATGACTGCCTCTACCCCATTCTTTAGTAAGAATCAGGCGCAGAGAAGAAAAGCGAAATTAATCAAGTTAAAATTCATAATAATTATGAGTAAAATCTTACCTAAAACTTATCGTGTCCTGGAAGTCCGAAGGTGCCCGTGGGATGCGGAGTTGAGGTTCAAAGTAATTACCACAAACAGTTCGCCTCGATTATTATTCTTTATTTAAGAATTTATATTAACACACTGATACAGTTAGTGAACGTCACTTTTCTGGCAGTACACGAATACACGCAACACGCGGCCGAAACCGAGATGGAACTTAGACAAAATTATTAAAATGGAATATTGTTCAATGTATATATTAAGACTCAAAAAATTAAAACGACGATACGACTGAGCTTAGATTACTGCTCTTTTCCAACGGTCAACTCCCTTCGCGGCCTGTTGGTACTTATATTTAAAGACCTTGAGGTGGAGGCATCGTGGGGATTTTTGCTTATTTGGCATCAGCGCGAGCCTCGGTGGACTCCCGCGCCTCCCCCGCGCCTCCAGACTAAAATGCAACCTTAGACATTTTATTTGTTTAAATGTGTGCGCCGAGGCGAGTTGAGCAACACAACTCTCTAAAGGTGTGTGGGAAAAATATCTGACTGTAAGAATACGTTTATTTTCCATGTCTCGTGGGTTTTTTCCACAGGAGTCAATTTGCAGCGTGAGTGCAAGTATCACCCACCTTTTTCTAACACTTTGTTGTACAGAGTTCGTCAACCTGCGCGCTCAGCATTTTCACACATTAAACGTACACATTTATGTGTTGCAGTGGTACATTGAACCGTTTAATTTTGATTCAATTTTTTTATAAATTCTTAATTTAATTATTATTATTTAATTTAATTATTCAATTTAATTATTAAAATTTCGTCACGTAACATCCTCCCCCCCTTAAAGACGTTTACCGTCCCGGTAAACAGCGGACGTGCTGCGTGGTGTATGCGCTTACAACAGACTATTAGCCTATATATTATGGTTTGTTAATATTACACAATTGCCAAATGTTATTAGCCTTATATTATTGTTAGTGTCGTATTATAAAGGTTGATTAATTTGCTTAGGGTCGTAGGCAGTCTAAATATTACTTTATAATATTTATGATAACCCACAGAATAGGGGAAGAATTAAATTATTTACATTGCCTTTACATAAAAAAGGGTGCTTAATTTAGCTTGTTAGTTTTTTTTTTTTTTTTTTTTTTTTTTTTTTTACAATCTATAAGCAAACAATCCAAGCTGATTTCCTTATTAATATGATAAATATTCCTTAGGACTGTTGGTAAAATGGAACCGTTTGGATTTTTTTTACAAGTTTTATTCTATTAAATTAGCTAAATATTAATATGGTTATAAGAATCAGTTTTATACTATATGTGTTAATCTTTTAGATATATTCTTAATCTTCTTCTATCTTGATTAATGAGGCTGAATGTGTGTGTTGGTTGATGTTCATGTCTTTTCTGGTATCAATGGTCTGCTTAATTGCGTGTTTATTTTCGCACATGGCTTTTGATTTGAAATCTGGCGTGGTGCTAGGGACTCAATTAATAGTCTTTTCGTGTCTTGCAATAGGGTCTTTGCTAGATCTTGATTCTTCACTCTCAAACTTTTGGATGACACTCCTTATTTTTTCCAAATGCCCTTGGCGGTCTCTCATTTGACACTGTATTTGGCACGTAATTAGATGGTCTTCAAATGTTTTGCAGTCTACCCAGAGCATGCATTTCGAGTGCAGTGTCTTCGCATATCCTTGGTTTTTATCCTGATCTGCCTTCGATATCTTCGGAGGATCGGCGAAAATAGCACGGTACGTCTTCTTACTTCCTTTCAAGGCCTTGAGAGCATCCTTAGCGTTAATAAACTGAATGTATTCGCAAGTGGCCTGTCTTTCAATATTTCGGATGATCTTGATGAAATCTAACGGTCCAAATATTCGAAAGTCCTTAAAGAGTTCTTCTTCTATTATATTCCAAGGTAATTGGCAGAATAGTCTAGTTCCAGAGGGTCTGGTAGGTATGGCCCTTGACTTTGCTTTGTTCCGTAATTTACGTAGCTCTTTAGTTTTATTTTCTTCGTTGAAATACCTTATCTTTAGTATTCCGGCTGGATCCCCATCTCCATTTAATCGAATGTTAACACTTCTTATTGGTCCCTTTTCTTCGTCTCTGCCTACAGCAGCTGATAAGGAGGTGGTGCAAGGATTGTAAAATACTAAACTGCCTTCTTCTTCTGGATTTTTAGTCACGTTGATTCGGCATCGCCAAGCCATGGTCTTTTCGGATTGAGTTTTCTGGAAGCTAAGGTTGTGGATTAAGCTTTATAGACGCCGGGTTTGAAATAAACTGGGGTTTATTAGTAGGATATAGCTTTAATTGTGGTCTTACGGAAACGTGTTCCGTTGGGTCTTTGTCCCTTCTCGTGGAACGGTTGTATAGTTTAAGGTTACGGATTAGTCAGTGTCCGGGATCTGAATAGATAATGTTTGTGGATAGGACAGGGGTTGTGGGGGAATAAATGGTTGATTTATCCATCTTCCAGGAACTAAGGCCTGGTCTGGTATCTGTAGTGTGTAAGACTGGCCTTCGTATGTTGGTTGATTTTGTAGGCCAATTGGGCTCAGTGGTGTTTCCTGCATACGATGTGCAGGGATAGTGTCAGAGATTATTTTAACTTTGCGTTTGGTCTGATATTGATGTTGCAGCATTCTTCGGGTATGACACTTCCAGGCAGTGAAGATGAGTCCTACGGTGATTAGGATTTGGCCCAAAGCTCCACCGTCTATTAAATAATGCGTGTTGGAGATGCTTCTCTGATGATTTCCTATTTGTTTTAAACGACGGGTAATCTTCTCTATCGACTCTTCGCAATTTTTCCATCCTTTAACGTCTGGTGCAGGGGCGTTTGAGATCTCTGTTTCTGGAGTGCTGATCAGTTCTTGATGATAGTTTAACATGTCAGGGAATATGGCCTCTACATTCAGTGTTATCTCTGGTTTGTATATGTATTGAAAATCGTTGCGTTGGTTTCGTTCACTTATAAGAAGATGTTTGTCGGTCTTGCCTACACAGCCGGGCGCCATACGTAAAATTCCTGCGTTCTGGAGGTGTATAGTTTGGTCTGGTTGTCCTGGACAGATTAGACGTAAGTCTTCTTTTTGCCCTAAGGAATAGAGCCAGGATCCATCTATCTTTAGGTAACTCCATTGAGTGACGTTATTGGGAGTTATGGTTACATCGCAGGTTTTCATTATTTGTATTCTGGGTCTCAGCAACATCGATACCTCGCAATCTTCTTGAATAGTGGTTTCAGACAAGGGTCCGTTGGTTGAGCATATGTAGGCATAATGTGTATGTTGGCAATTCTGCAGGTCCTCATAATTTATTTTCATGTACTGCCTTTGGTCCGTTCCAATCATTAGGTATCTGTGGCTTGGCTTTATATATCCTGTTCCTATCCAATTATTGTTTATTGTTTGCGATACAGCTAATGGATGCAGTCTATAGAGGTTGTAGGGTACTCGTTCTACTAATGGAAGATGCATGATAATTAATAACTTCCCGTTGTTGTAAACCGCGTCTAGTTGCGCAATTCTTTCGACTTCTTCTGCCCTTAAATGTTGAACCGGTATTGGAAATTCTAGTGCTCCACTTGCCTTTGCTATGTCGGTTGTTAGGTGTTTTAGTATATCTTTATTTAAGAAGGAAGGATCCACTTTTTGTTCCTTAAATCCCTGTATAGTTTGCAGCATTCGTCGATTACTTTCTATTAGATGTTGCATTGCGACGTCTATCTTACGAGCGTAGATGGTTAAGGTAATTAGATATCTTAATTCATTTTCTCCACTGACAATGAATTTGAATTTCCGGTCCATGTCCTTTTCCATTTGGTTTATTACCTCAGCATGGGCCTTCGTAGTATTGTATAAATCCTCTAGAGATTTGGTTATTATGTGTTCTTTCTCATTTACTAGGTACACTAGCTCCTTTTGGTCTGTGAATAACTGGTCTATGTTGGTATTTATCTTGTCGACGTCTTCTGCCGTGACTAGTCCGAATAGGCTTTTACTGAGGCTTCCAATGAAACCTAAGGGCACCATCCGCTTGTACCTCATGCTTCCTGGAATTTTTATAGGATCTTCTACGGTTTGTCCCATATCAGAGAGCATGATTTTTATCTCTGTCTGTATTTGAATTAGGGTGTTTTGTCTTGCTTCCACTAGGTCTGTCCCGAGCATAGCCCCACAAGTGTTCACTTCCATGAGTGCGGTGCAATTAGCGAGTAGGGTTTGGTAACTGTCGATCGTCCCGTGAGTTTCGAGAAAATCTTTTATGTTCACATAAATTGTTACCTGCCAATCAGCCCTTTTTAATCGTACTACTTCCATGCGCTCATAATACATTCCTGGATTTTCTTTTATTAGCTCTATCTCGAAATTCTTTCCTGTGAGGTCTGGAGAAGTTCCTGCGTGTACCATTATCACGTAAAAGAGACAGAGAGACTTGTGCATGGTTTCCTGGAACGGTTATTCCTTTTATTCAGGGGCTAACTTTAATTTATCCATGTGTTTTCTTATACGTCTGCCATCGGGTAATTCTAATATAGCATTGTTTCTACCCAATATTTCAACGATTTTCAAAGGTTTATTATAATATTTATCGAACTTTGATGTTCTTATTTCCTTGAGCACATACACATAGTCTCCGACTTTGGCTCTTAGTTTCTTCTCCTTACTATCATATCGAGTTTTAGATTGTAGTTTAGCTGCTATCTGATTATCCCTGGCGATGTTATTCATTTCATCCAATCGAATAAGTAAGTCCCGTAGGTACGTGTTATATGTATTCAGTTTTTCCTGGACTGGTATTTTTAGAGGGAATCTTGCGATTCTTCCGAAAACCAATTCATAAGGAGTGAATTTAGTGGCAGAGTGTAAGCTGGTGTTGTAAGTGAAAGCTGCGAAAGGTATTAATCTATCCCAGTCGTTATAAGATTCTGAATACGTTCTGATAAAATCAGTTAATGGCGCATGGCTTCTTTCTAATGATCCATTGGTCTGGGGTCTATATCCTGACGTGGTAAGATGTCTTATTTTAAATAATTTCATAAGTGTTTCCGTCAAAACTGACAGGAAACTGGTTCCTCTGTCTGATAATATTGCTTTAGGAGCCCCAAATTGACATATGAGGTGCTTAGCTAGAGCGTTGGCTATTGTGGTAGATCGTAAATTAGGTATTGGTACAACTATCAAGTATTTTGTTAGATTGCATTGCATGGTCAGCATGTGGCAGTTGCCTCGAGGGGTCATTCTCAATTTGCCAACGGTGTCGATGGATACCTTATCAAATGGTTCGATCGGTGTGTCCGCGATAATCATGGGCTCCCTTGTCTTAGTTCGATCCAACTTTTTCATACTGCATTCTCGGCACTTTCGGATATAATTCAGAACGTCGTCTCTCATACCTGGCCAGTAATGTCTCTCTCGGATCTTCTGATATGTTTGGTTTACACCTTTGTGTTTCCCTATCAAGCTCTTATGTAAATTTTGTATTATGCCATTTCTCTCCTCTGGTTCTGGACAATTCACCTTTCCGTAACAAAGGGTTACGTTGATTGGGCTACCTTCAAATGTTTCTGTCAGCAGCTGAGCTAATAGCCTTGCCTCTAGGGCATCCAGCATGTCTCCTTTTCGTGAAATGCGAAAACTGGTGAGGTTTCTTTGATGCATTGTAGTTCTAAGATTAGCTAAAGCGGTCCTTATGTTCGGAATAGTGAGACTGTCGAAGTACTTATTTTTTATAACTACTGATAGTATGTTATGATTCTTATATGGCGTAACCAGGATCTGTCCTACCTTTGGTCTGGTTTCCTTTAATTTCATTTGATTTATTGCTCCTATAGCAATCAATAACCTGGTTGTACTCGTTATGCTCTCAATATCGCTAGTTATGAAGTGCACTAGGTTGTCTCTTTTATAAGTGAGGCTTTGTCGAGATGCTTTAATGTTATTTCTTGAAATCAGTAGAGGCGGGAGTTGTTGTTCTTCTAAGCAGTCGGTATCTTCCGAACTTCAGTCACTGTGATCGGTGGTGATAGTTTTATGCGAATCGGTTGAAGATATGCATAATGAGATTAGGGGTAGTAATTCGTTGAAAGAATGTTTGGGCGCTTAGTCATAATTTATATTTTTTATTTGGTGTTTTTTCGAGTAAGGTCTTATGCGAGGGTTCTTTAGAGTCTCCGGGAATGCAAACTGCCTCGCTAAAACGCAAGTGTTTCTTTACTTTTCCTGTTAGGGGGGTACTTTTGGCTTGTGGTTGTTGGTTGCAACTGAATGGTGTGTCTGAAATGGGTTTAGGTGCTTTTCTTGGTATCCCATGTATATTATCTAAGTCTTCTGCGTCAGCGTCACTGTTTGTTCCATAATTAATTTTGTTATTCAAGGTTAGGGGAGTCAGATTCTTTGTGCTAACCGGAGGCTGTCGTTCCAGTTGTGCCACTCGCCGTTCCATAACGTCGTCGTTAAGAGTTTGGTCGTTGTAGGGATCTATGGTGTCTAAGTACTCTTGATATTCGGGATCTACTATATCTCCTTCAGAGAAATTACTTGTACCTTCAAGGGTGTTGTCTCTATCTCTCAACAGTTCGTCAGAGTTATAGCCATATTGATTATATATCTTGTTATAGATCCTTCCCAGAGACGCGTTAAAATTTCTCCAGTCTTCTGTCGTTTCTACGTTTTCCGTAACTTCGTCACCTAACTTTTTGCTTGACGTTAGGGGTTTTGAACTTCTACCTGCTCCTTGCGATTCGTCATTAGATTCTTCTTCTTGATTTTCTTCTATGGCGGTGACCTCCTCGGTCTCACTTCCTGAGTCTGCGGTAACATCTATACAAATTGGTAATTTATCCTTTTCGTGGCGGTGTTGAGTGTCGATGTCAAAATCCGATTCTTCGTTGGTTTCTTCCCGCAGCCCGCTCCTCCTAGGATTAGCTCGCGGTGGCACTTCATCTGTGTCCGTGTTGATATCAATTGACTTAGTACTTTTTAATGCTAGCTCCGAGCTGGTTCCGATCTCGGTATCCGTAGGGGAATTTGTTGGAAATGACCCTTGATTTGGTGATCTTCCGATTGTTTTTAGTTTATGTGTTGTATTGGGCGTATTGACAGATTTAGTAGGAGGCCTCTGTGTACGGGGATAAATAGATTAGGTTACGGATAAGGGTTTACGGATACTCCTTGATGCTCGAGAGGTTGTCGCTCCTGAGGTACGAAGATCATTTTCTGTATTTTGGTTAGTCTTAGCTCTAGTTCTATGAGCTACGGTGCTATGGTCTATGACAGGAGGTGCTTTGGTAGTTTTTGAGCCAGGTGGTCTTCCTCGCCCTCGGCTTGCTGTTGCCGAGCCAGACGCATTTCCTGCAGGCAGATTTCCTGTTCCGGGGGCTTTGGATTTTTTTTCTTTCCTTGGCTGAGACGCTACCTTATTCAACACCAATATCCTAAGTTGCGGTAATTTATCATTGATCTCTTGCTTAGTGGTGTCTATTACTGGGTTGCGGGACAAAGCATCCGCATTACTATTTAAACGTCCCGGTTTGTATTTGAAAGTATATTGATACCTGGTGAATTAGGACATCCATCGCATCAGTCGTTGCCCAGGATCAGTTCTATTATGCATCCAATTTAAAGGTTCATGATCTGCTCGTAAAACAAATCTTTTTCCTAGTAGGTAGGGTCGGAATTGGTGCATGGCATATAATGCGGCTAAACATTCTTTTTCTGTAGTACTATAATTTCTCTCAGCCTTATTTAGGGTTCTTGATAAGTATGCTACAGGATGATCGAATCCGTTCAGTTCCTGGCTTAGTACTGCTCCAATTGCGTAGTCAGAGGCGTCGGTAGTCAACGTAAATTCTTTCTCAAAATCCGGATAAATTAAAATAGGGCTTTCACATAACCGTTTCTTCAGTAACTCAAAACTTTCATCCTGTTGCGGTCCCCAGTCACTACACTGCTGACTTTTCTTTAAAAGATCGGTTAGTGGCTTTGCAATTTTTGAGAAATTTTTTATGAATCTTCGATAATATCCTACCAGGCCTAAGAATTGTCGAATATTTCTTATAGTAGTTGGTTTTGGGAAGTCTTTTACTGCCGAAATCTTCTTAGGATCTGGTTCAACTCCTCTTTCGCTGATCACATGCCCTAGGAAGGGGACTTCACGTCGTAAGAATTCAATCTTGTCAGGTTGAAGCACCAGCCTAGCATCTCTCAGGCGATCTAAGAGTTGTCTCACTTTTCTATTATGGTCCTGCAAATATCTTGCGTATACTATTATATCATCGAGATATACAAGCATTCCTGTGTTTTGGAGTCCCTTCAATACGTTATCCATTAGTCTCTGGAACGTAGCGGGTGCGTTCCTTAACCCTTCTGGCATGCGTACATATTGGTAGTGACCGTTTGGAGTAGTGGAGGCGGTCTTGCATTTGTCTTCTGATTTCATAGGTATCTGTTGAAACCCACTGGCCAAATCGAAGCATGTAAAGTAACTTGCTCCTCCTAGTTTATCTAAAATATCTGCTATATTGGGTAGAGGATATGCATCCCCTATAGTTTTCTTATTTAGCTTCCTGAAGTCAATAACTATTCGCCAACGGGGGTAACCATAACTGTCTGGTCGTTTCGGGACTACCCAAATGGGCGAGGACCAAGGTGAATTTGAGGATTCTATAATACCATTCTTTAGTTTCTTCTTTAGTTGATCACCTATGACTTCTCTATGTTTTGGGGGGTGTCGATATTGTTTGGTATGTATGGGTACATTATTTTCTAATGGTATCTCGTGTTCCACCTTATTAGTAAAAGGGAGGGGATCTCCTGGTAATAAGAATACATCACAGTACTCATCTATTATCTGGTTCACGCTGTCTTTTTCCTCCTGATTGAGGTGACCGACCCGAATTAAACTTTGTAGTAGCTGAGCTCGTTCCCATTGCTGGCCTATTCTGTTCGGTGGCGTTTCCGGTTCAGTATCTGTGTCAGGGTCGAATTCGGGGGTAGCATATTCAAACGGCAGTATTTCTACGGGGTCTATATTTACGCAGATGTCTTCTTTTTGGGTATTTTTTGTCATCACTCGGCAAGTATTATGGTCATTTCGTACTATTCCTTCCCCTATATATACCCGATCATTGTTGAGGTCTAATTTGAGCAGATATCCTTCTTTCAACTCGCTGGGCTTGATAGCTATCTGCAGTATCTGTCTAGTTCTCCCTTTTAATAAACATTTGTGTTCGGATTTTTGTTGGTCGAGGGACGATTGATCTAGATCTAGTTGATTGTCTGTGAACAATTTGCTTATGAAAGTTTCGGATAAATCACTATGTTCTTTACAAGGGTCACTTGCTTTATATATCTTTTTGGTTTTCAGCTTAAATTGATCACTTGTTGATTGGAAAGGAATAGGATGCATAACATCTCCGCTTATCATAAGGGCTTTGTTATGATATGATATAACGGCTTCCTCCTTTTTTGAGTAGCCTCGTCCAATTATCCCATCTTGGTCAATTTTGAATTTATCTGTCACAACATGAAACTTCGCTGGTGACCCTTGTATGGTTAAATAGGTGGTACCTAAAGTTTGTACGGTCTCATCTGTAATCCCACCTAGTGTACCTATATCGCCTACATCAATCTTGAGATCAGGATGCAGGGAACCGAGTTTGATTAGATTAACCGTGGCTCCATTATCTATCATAAAGGTCAACCATGGTACTCGACCCTCATGGATGTGCAGCCTTATTACTGTGGGTTCGTCATCCCCTGAATCTTCTTCTCGAGGTCTTGCACACGTACTAATTCGCCTAATGGTCTCTGTATTTTGTTTTGGACCAGCAGGTTCTGTCCTCGGGACTCGTCTCTCGTTATCGGGGGCTCTTGTCTCTTTGCGTATAGGGTCGATTCGTTATTGTTTGGGCTTGTCAGCGGGATATCGTGACGAGCCCCTGTCGAGTTTAAATTACTGTTTGTTGGTCTTATTTCTTGGGTGGGATTATTAGTTGATCTTCTCCATGATTCGTTAGGCCACGCTTGCCCTGCCGGGTTTTGATTCCACGGCCCTCCATAATTATTTCTTACCCTGAAGTCATTCCTGACATAGTCGTTGTTATTGTAATTCGGCTGGTGATTAACGTATCCTGTTCTGGAATTTTCCCTCATAGGATCATAAAAGCGTGAATCGTTATTATATTGTGCGTAATACCCATTCCTGTTAGTCCGCTGATACTGCTTCAGGGGTCCGTTCGGACGCTCATAATTTCCTCTGGATGGGAAGTGATACCTTGGACGATAATGTCCTTGTCGTGAATAGTCCATTTGGTCATGGTACTGCGTTGGTCCATATTGTCTATTCGTATTATAGCTATTAGTCCTGTTAGTCCAAGCTCCTGGTGATGGAATTTCTTTCGCTATGACTCGAACGTTTTTACGACTATACTCACGATCGTTTGGTCTATAGTTTATACTGCCTCCGGATAGGACCTATTATTTCTATGTTTAATTGCGCTCGCGAATTCGTCTTCCTCCTCATCACCTTCAATTTGTCTATGTCTAGGCTTTGCGTCTGGTAAGATGAGCCTTTTAATCAGATTTTCTAATTCTACGGCGGCTTGATACGCCTCATTTAAATTAGCAGGCCGTTGGCTGTGCACCGTAGTGGCGATTTCTGCTGGTAATCCCTTTTTGAACATTAGCAGCGCTACCTCTTCTAATGGCTTGATCTGCTGGGTTATTTGTTGTGATGTCACTCCTAGTTGCCTTAATGCTCCACGGGCTCCCATTAGTAATATATTTAATCTGTCATAAAACATCCCAACTGATTCTCCCTTTTTCATCGTTATGTTGTGTATTTTCTCTGAGTAGTAAGAATAATCCTTCCCGGGCGCGAATCGCTCTTTTAAATGTTTTACTAAGGACTCCACATCCTTAAACGCATATCCATAGATACAGTCTCGGGCTTCTCCTTCTAAGCATCCAAGTACGTTTTTTATATACGTGTCCTGTTGGCTCTCCGAAAGTTGGGCAGCCCCATTTCTGACATCTATTAGGAAATCCTTAAGTGGTCTGTTGTATCCATTAAAGGTTTTTAAACCCTTAATGGCGTTCTTCAGATTGAGACTTGATGCCATTGTAGTCACTAGGGCTCGGATGGATTCATCGGTGTTTTCATCAGCACCTTGAGTACGGTATGCAGGTTCCTCTCCTTCCCTATGTGGGTTCGGGGTGATTGGGTTCGCTGCGTCGAACATATTGGTCTTGAAATTTGGTCTAATTGTTTTGGTCTCCGTCTTAGCCTCTGTGTGCTTTATTCCGATCTTTTTTTTCTTCTAGATTGTATTCTTGTTAATCCCAATATATATTAACGTTTGGTCTTCGTTGATTCTGTCCTTGGGGTTGTTTAGCTTTACAAAATGCAACCGATGCGGATGTCCAGTTTATACTTATATATTTTATCGTTGAAATAATGGGTGTATATTAATGTTATTTCGTAATTATGGGTGCTTTGGAGCAGAAATAATTAGATGTTTATGAAAATATATATATATATATATATGTATGTTTATGTATAATTTGTATTTATTATTGTATTTGATTATAACTATCAGATATAGAAGTATAATTAGTTAAGATAGGCAATATGCTAAAGATAGGGGCAGAGGCGTCATATATTATTGGATGATACTGTTTATAAATGCAATTGCCCGATTTTCAATTGTGATGTTTATTTAATGAGCTGTTATCTGTCTCTCGTGTTCTGTGTCACTGAAGGGGGGAATGGGAGGGGAGTTGGAGAGGCATCAGTACGGTTGCCCAATGCCAATAAAATTTGGCTTAATGTTTGGCCTTACCAATCATCCTTTGCCTTGGGAGGTGGCTAGGATTTTATTTTTGGAAAAGTGATATTAGGAGTTATGATGAAGGAGAGGGGGAGAGAAAAAAAATTCTATAAAAATGGGAGGAAAGGAAAAATTAAAGTTCCGTGACTTGATCCTTTTGTACATATTCCTGTCTGGGGTCGATGGTGAGTGTAAGTAATCCTCTGCAGTGATTACAAAGAATTGCTTCATCCAGCTCTCGTCGGTGCGTCTGATCTTTGCATCCCTTCACTACTTGTTCTACATGCAGGTTTCCATTTGCTATGGCACTCATGCATTGAAAGCAACTCCTTCAGAGAGGCAGGGGCCACTTGCATCTCTGACACTGCCCTTTTAAGTAGGGTGGCAACTCCTTTTTATCCCAGACGCGAGGGGAGTCATCCCACGCCGTGCGGCGCCACTCGGTGTAATCATCATCCCAGGGTTCATCCCGGGAGATGATAATTGCCGGCTGGTCTCGGCATTTTCTACACGTCGTCCAGTTGTTTAAATCCCTTTCGTGCTGTGAATTCCTGCACTCCCAGGCGTCTGGGTACACCTCCTCGGTGTTGCCCCCCAGCCAATTGACCAAACACGCTTCGCAGTCCCTCCAGACAGGCAACGGTTGGTGACATACGTCGCAGTCTCCCTCGGAGGTGGCGGACCCAAAGCAACCATCTCCATATCTAAGAGACAGCGTTCGTATGTGGTCAATGGCGTAATGACCGTATTCAATGGAGTTGCGGAGCTGCATCTCTTCAATCCCATCATCGAAAGCCATTCCATCATCAATGGGGAATAACTCAGGGTATTGTAATGCTTTGTTCCCCTCGTGCAGCTCATACCTTTCCTTCTGATGCTGTGATATGCTGGTGGTTATGAAAGAACTTAAGCTTATGCCTTCTCCTTCTAAAAGGTCTATAAGGAACTTCGTCCCTGGCCTTATGGTCGGGTTAGCTTGTCCTTGTATCCTCTTTAGTACGTGTAAGTAAATCTCTTTACAGAGAATCCCGTCCATAGCTAAGTACTTGGTTCCTTTTCATGCTTTCATCCTTTTAGTTCTTTTTGTGCAGTGGTACTGTACCACCTCGCCCATGATGAAAAGTCCCACCAGCGCCATTAATCTGGGTACTGCCATCTTTTGTCTTTTCTCTTTTCAAGCCTGCTGCGGATAGGAAGGGGGAAAGAAAAAAAAAATGATTATGAGACAGAACGAGAGATTGTCATAGGCAAAAAGATAAGAATCTACGATCAGCTGCAACGGGGCCCCTCCGATTGGGAAAAGATACTAATCCATTTTATATGGTAATTAATCTATTGTATTAAAAAAAAATATATATATATATATATATGTATTGGGTATTATACAACATTATATAGTATGTATATAACATTTCAATGTTTCCTATGGCTGAGATATATCATTTAAATTAACGCGAACGTATTTGAATCAATTATTTAACGATTATATTATCAGTGTTGGTATTATTATTAGTCAATATATTGCTTATTTATAATTTATAATAGTAGATTGTATTAGATTTATGATTTATTATAATAAAATAATTATGAAGCATTGTTAATTCGCATGAGCTACCCAGCAGTTAGTTATTGAGACCAAGGTAATTACAACATGAATGATTATGGGTTGTCGTTAGGAATGTAATTTTTCCCTCCGCTATCTTGCCTGAATTTCATGATACATTGTCTCTGTTAGTGTTATTGCGACCCGATATTTCGGATCAAAGACCTGTTAGGTTTTATTGGTGGCGGGGTTTGATTAATGGTGACCCCTCTGCCGATACTCAGATTCTTAGCGGTGGTCGAAATCGTATGCCCGCCGACTAGGAAGGAATACCAGGAAGGACATTGCCTCTTAATGTGTGCTATATCAAAATAGCTTTACGGCAATGTCGGGTTTCAAGGATGGAAGAAATCTCCTTTTCATTGATAACCGTTATGACCTGATTCGTTCTTCCCTAATTGATATGGAAAGAATAAATCTTGCTTCATAACCCTACCAACTATTTCGTGAGATTTACTTAGGATAAGAAGGTTATCACCTGCCGCTCATTCACTCGATCGTGAGGGCCTTAACACCCGACAAACTCAGTTATGAGTCAGGTGCGGCAAACCCTCACGGCATCTTGGTAACGAGTCTTAGGGTGAAAAAAAAATTTTCAATAAGTATAATACTTAATTTAAAATATTTTTCTTTTTTTTTTTTTTTTTTTTTTTCCCGCTTTCTGCTATCGGCCACTTGGTTGCAACGTGATAGCTAACTCAGCAGAGAAATACTCTCGTCCGCGAAAGCACTCGCGGCTTGCAGGCCAACGGCAGCCAAGCAGCGCATAATTCTACTAGAACAATAAGGATCAGGTCTTGATCCTTTTCTCGTCGACGCAATAATTCCTGAAGGCAATGTATCATTGGTTAATTTATTTATTCAGTTGTATGTACGTCCCAATATTAATTCAATGCATGCAAGTTTGACTTAGTCATCGTAAAATAATAAAGTCTCGCGAAACGATCTGCACTATAATGAAAGAGTAGTACCGCCGTGTTTGTACATTAAAGGTAATTACCAAAAGATGATTGCGGGTATTGTAAAAAAAGAAATAGCATAACAAAGATTATTATTAAAAATTGTGTACGTTTGTTTGTTTGCTTGTGCGCGCTAATTCCGAAATTATTAAACGTATATTCAGAGTTTCAATGGATAACCTAAGCTTAGTTCAAAGCAACGTACAGGCAACGACAATTTTCCGTTATTATGCAGTATAATATATTTATAATATTATTCGCTGCTACATACAAAATAGTATGAATATGGCTGCTGCATGCAGAACATTGAAAAAAGATAAACATTTTTTTTTTTTTTTCTTTTTTTTTTTTTTTTATAACAATAAAAAAGTTCTAAAATTAAAAAAAATTTTAATTTTACTATACATAATGTTTTTAGGAAAAATAAAAAAGTTTCAAATATGTTAATTTTTCAATTAATATGTAAGTTTAATCTAACAGGGAGATTATTAGTATAGGGTTAATCGTGACACAATAAATGTATAAATTTTTATGTTTTTATTTATAATATGGTTAATAACATGGTACAATAATATAGTATACGATGCATACATTAATATTCAGTAATATTGTAATAATTATCGAAGCAGAAGGTGTAATTTTCCTTTTTTGTTTCAAATAATCAACTTGCTTCACTCTGTGACCTTAATATCTTCATTCATAATAATTCATTCAATTTATAATCATTTATTCACTCTTTATCACTAATTTTGTCTAATTTAAAACACTTCATTTACTCACTATCGCGTTATTTTCATTTATTGTAATTAAAAAAAATTTTTTATTATTCACTTTTTATTTATTCATGTTTATATATTTATATTTTTCTTCTCACTTCATTTTACTTTGTTTTAACGCAGTTTCTTTCTTTATGTTATTCTTTATATTAATTATTTATTACTTTATTTGTTTTATTTCACTTATTTTAATCCGCATATATTTATATATATATACATATATATGTTTTATTTTCCCTTTCTTTTATTTTGTTGCAATTTATTTATCTGTTTTCCTTTTATTTATTCATTCTTTATCTTACTTATTATTCATTTATATATTAATTTCATTTTATTATTATTCTTCCTTTATTTAGTCTTTTTATTTATTGATTCGCTGCACATTATTATTATTCTTTTATTTTAATTCGCACATATATTTTTATGTTTAATTCACTTTCTTTTATTTTATTTTTCTTTATTTATCTTTCGTTTATTTTATTTATCGTTTCTTTTATTTATTATTCTT
Organism: Chalcis sispes; assembly: GCA_949987625.1. Taxonomy (NCBI): domain Eukaryota; kingdom Metazoa; phylum Arthropoda; class Insecta; order Hymenoptera; family Chalcididae; genus Chalcis; species Chalcis sispes. The sequence goes on along the minus strand of OX465095.1, from coordinate 29,699,197 downwards.
TTGTTTTATTTATTCACGCACTTTTATTATTATTTCATTTATTTTTCTTCTTTATTTCATTGATATTATTCTTTTTATTTTATTTTATTTCGCATATATGTTTTTACATCACTTCCTTTTATTTTATTTTATTTTATGTATTATTCTTTTATTTTATTCTTTTATATTATTATTCTTTTATTTTATTAATTTTTATATTATTCCTTCACGTATTTCATTATTTTTCATTCATTTTCCTTTATTTCATTTATATTATTCTTTTTATTTTAATTCGCGCATATATTTTCACTTCACTTTCTTTTATATTATTTTATTTTATTTATTATTCTTTTATTTTATTATTCTTTTATTTTATTCACTTTTATTTATTCGCGCATTTCATTATTTATCTATCATTTCATTTATTTCACTTCTTTATTTTTCTTTTATAGACCACTTTCACACTAATGTTAACTTTTACTCCTTTTGTCACAGAGCGAATAGTTGAAGATCACAAGTTCACATTTGCACAGTTTCTCTACTGCTTGTTATTATATTTATAAAATTTTAAATTACTTTTAATTCACATGTGAGAGAATAAGAAAAAGAACCTTGAAGATCAGCTGCGCGTTATCTCGCCGTGACGTAATATTTATCACTGCATTCCTAGCATGATCACTCGCATGCCTCGGCGATCCGACGGCCGGCAAATCACGGAAAGAACGGCATTAGATCTCAAAATAAAACACTTTAATATCTAGAATTTTTATTTAATATACCAAGTATTTTAACAAAAATGCTTTTCTTTTATCATTTCTGATTGAATTTTTAATCCTATATTTTTTCCAAAATTATTCACAACATCACTATTATATTGACATGACCACATTTTGAAATAAATTCAATAAGTTTGATATTTAATGATTTTATTAAATATTTAAGATTATTATTAAATAAAATATTTTTCTCCCCCTTTTTTTTTATAAAATGTTATTATTAAATAAAAATTTTTCATTTAGTTTATCATTTTGCTTCATTATTCACTGTCACTTTCCCACTTATATTATTCACTTTCACTTTTCTTTATGTATATAAATTTTTTATGTATATTTTTGTTTACTTATACGTATGCCATATACATACATATACACATATCCCACTTCCACTGTATAATGTTAAACAAATTTTTCCGCATGGTATTTTGTTGTATCCATGTAAAAATTGCCACCGCATTCGTAGCATAATCATTTTCACATCGCGGCGATCCGACGGCCGGGCTTCGCGCGGAGAGAACTACATTAATTCTCTTTAAGACATAGAATAAAATTATTTTAATATATTTATTATCAACATATAGATCATTGTAATAAAAATGAAAATCTTTGTATTCACAATAAAACAATAAACATATTTACATTTGTCAAAAAAAATAAGAACATTTCATCTTATAAAACTTATTATCAATATTTTAATAATTTCATCGCTGTGGCGATCCGACGGGAGATCGCACGGTGAGGTTTATACTAGTTTTCTTTTGCAAAGCATAAAATAATTATATAACCTAATTACTCAGATGCAAAAAAGAATTATTAAATTTAATACAAATTTTTAGTTTGGGTTAATGGACATTAATTAATTTGAATTCAATATATCTAGTATATTAATTTTATTAATATGATTAATTTTTAATATACTTTTCAAACACGTAAGTAATAAAACCTTAAGAATAAAATTATAAAATTATAAATTATAAATTTTTATTTATGAAATAATTTTATTGATACTTTCTTATTAATTAGCAATAAAAATTTTGAAATTAAATAATCTGTTAAAAATAAACATTCTATAAGATACTTATTTTTAAACGAAAGTTTATCATTTGCAGTACAAATAAAGCAAAATTAATTAACAAACAAATTTTATTATAACTTCTCCGTAAAAGTTTATATAAAAAAAAAATAGTCTTTTAATGTATTGTAAGCATTTAAACCAATACTCTTAAAGGTGTAAAATCATTCTTAATAAAATAAATATCAAAATCAAAATTTTTTTTTTTTTTTTTTTTTTTTTTTTTTTTTCAAGATTAAAATTAGTGGGAATTACAAAAATGTAACAAGCTGTTACTAAATTAATTTGAACTGTTGATCCACTTTTTCAATAAGACCAGTAAATATATATATATATATATATATATATATATATATATATATATGTAATAATACTTTGATATTTAACAAATGAACATTAATTTATACACCCATATATATTTTATATAATTTAAAAAAAAAATAATTTTTTGTTATAAATTATTATTTTTAGTTTACTCAACATTCAACCTGGGTATATTTCAAATAAAATTTTTATTTATTATGTAAAATCAACTTAAATAATCAAGACTTTTCCTTTTTTGAATAAATATCTCAAACTGTAATCTATTTTGTTACTACTTTTAAATTCATCATATAGAAGATTTTATAAATCAATTATAACTTTGAAAGACACTATTATTTAGGTGACTTTACTCCTTTCATTATTTTAATCTTGGAAATTTCGAAACTTTTTTTTTTTTTTAAAATATGTTAATTACTTATTCTTTCATACATTTGATAAATCTATATTTTATGCAAGATAAAATAATTTTGTTAATCTCAAAACTTTTGAGTTATATAGAAGAAATTTTTTTACAATTATCAAAAATGTAAATAATTAAGATAATTAAGATAATCATAATTCAAGATTATTGATACAATTGTTTTCATTTATGTTGAAAAAATGTATTAAAAATTGTAAAAATATAATAATATAAACAAAAATATAAAAGGCGCTTTCAAGAAAAAAAAAAAAAAAAAAGGAAAACTAATCCTTTGTCAATAATTAATTAAATAATTCAAATATAATTGACATAATTAATACAACAAAAGTCCCTCAGGGTTGGCGGTTACCCGGCGCCTCCACCAAAAATTTCGCTGTTACGTGCGGGGCTACACGCACAACATGAAATTTAAATATTTATTTTATTGTGGGACCCACCAACGCGTCCCGTACGGGCCCGCCCGCGCATCGCGAACCGAAGGGACCCATGTTGCCGCGGATTATAAATATGACTGCCTCTACCCTATTCTTTAGTAAGAATCAGGCGCAGAGAAGAAAAGCGAAATTATTCAAGTTAAAATTCATAATAATTATGAGTAAAATCTTACCTGAAACTTATCGTGTCCTGGAAGTCCGAAGGTGCCCGTGGGATGCGGAGTTGAGGTTCAAAGTAATTACCACAAACAGTTCGCCTCGATTATTATTCTTTATTTAAGAATTTATATTAACACACTGATACAGTTAGTGAACGTCACTTTTCTGGCAGTACACGAATACACGCAACACGCGGCCGAAACCGAGATGGAACTTAGACAAAATTATTAAAATGGAATATTGTTCAATGTATATATTAAGACTCAAAAAATTAAAACGACGATACGACTGAGCTTAGATTACTGCTCTTTTCCAACGGTCAACTCCCCTCGCGGTCTGTTGGTACTCATATTTAAAGACCTTGAGGTGGAGGCATCGTGGGGATTTTTGCTTATTTGGCATCAGCGCGAGCCTCGGTGGACTCCCGCGCCTCCCCCGCGCCTCCAGACTAAAATGCAACCTTAGACATTTTATTTGTTTAAATGTGTGCGCCGAGGCGAGTTGAGCAACACAACTCTCTAAAGGTGTGTGGGAAAAATATCTGACTGTAAGAATACGTTTATTTTCCATGTCTCCTGGGTTTTTTTCACAGGAGTCAATTTGCAGCGTGAGTGCAAGTATCACCCACCTTTTTCTAACACTCTGTTGTACAGAGTTCGTCAACCTGCGCGCTCAGCATTTTCACACATTAAACGTACACATTTATGTGTTGCAGTGGTACATTGAACCGTTTAATTTTGATTTAATTTTGTTATAAATTCTTAATTTAATTATTATTATTTAATTTAATTATTCAATTTAATTATTAAAATTTCGTCACGTAACACTAATAATAATTCAATTTTAATATTTTTTAAAACAATAATAAATATTTAATAAATAAATTTTAATATTTTTTAAAACAATAATAAATATTTAATAATTCAATTTTTATATTTTTTAAAACAATAACAAATATTCAATAATTCAATTTTAATATTTTTTAAAACAATAATAAAATAAAATTAGTTAAAGGCAACGACCATAAGTGAATGTGATGAATAGATATTTAATAAAATATCAACGATAAGTGAACGTGTTAGGAAGAATTCCGAAAGAATAATAGAAATAGCTTTATTCTTATTTTACATTTCCTTCTGTTTCCTTATAGTTAATAATAAAATATAGCAATCTGTCCCATTTATTTTTATTTGCATGCTGCATTACCAATTAGATGGACTACACATCTATTCACATAAAATTTATGTAATTTAGTTTTCTATGTAAGGTATATTTGAAAAAAATGCGAATAAAGTCACTTTATATAATAAAATCTGTTTTTTTTAATTATTGAAATAGTTGAAATAAATTAATATTATAAATTTAAAAAATGCAAAAGTTTCATTCATTTTTTTTTACAGTAACAAAAAACATAAATACTTAATATTTGTAATTAATGTTGCAATAAAATCAGAGAATACCATTTAAAAATATTTGAACTTGAAAAAATTTTAATATAAGACACATTTTCATTAATATTATGTAATTCAAGTGTTTACATGATAATTACTGTGATTTGAAAGACATTATATCATTGTGTGACAGGTGGCCCATCGAGGTTAGGCCACCTGCCATGCGGTATGAGGTAGAGTTCGCGGCGTCACTGCACGTGGCACCATCGATCGTTTGATCGATGGCACAACGCGGGGAAAAGGTGCAAGATTTCGCGGCGTGCCGACACGCGGCGCCACCGATCAAGCAATCGATGGCGCGATGCGAGAAAAGAGGAGAGGCGCGATGCGAGAGGGATGAGAGGAGAGCCTTCTTCTCTTCCCGACTGCCAAGCAGCAACGACGTGCTATCAAGCCAAGGAAAGAAAAATCACGACCGCTACAATCGAGACACGGATTTTCCTTCGAACGCAGAAACCGAGACTAGCCGAGAGATAAAAAGTAAGTGGCCACTTCGCTAGTTAGATTTATTCCGGTTTGCTAATTAATATACCAGTTACAATTGTTATTTATAATAATAAAATATTTTTATATACAATCTTTAGATTTAAACAAATTTTTAGTAAAAATTTAATATTTATTGTTAAAAATTTTTTTATATTAAAAAATTTCATGAAATTGGTAGAGAATGTATAAAATAATGTTTCAATTGTCTTACAGTCTGTCAAGTAAGAGCGTGGTCGATTTTACCGACAGGTAATAAAAGATTTTGCTCTAATTCTTTCGCAAACCAATAGAGGAAAGCTTTGTCCTTGATGCATTGTCAACAAAGATTTAGTTGTCGTTGATCTCCTAAAAGAGAATCACGTTAAACGCTATGAGTGCTAAGTACGCGTCGCGCTACGAGGCTGTGTTCCTTTGCATCCACCCGAAAGGTCCCAAAATGTCGCAATCAGCGGCTGCTAAATATATAAGAAAGTCGAAGGCATTTGTACAGAAGTGGATACAGCGATATAAAGTGGCTAAAAATGTCGATGATTTACCAGAACGTGGCTCGATAGAAAAAGTAAACAAAAAAGATGAAAAAAGACTAGTGAATCTGTTTTCGCGGAATCCTGCTTTAACACTGCGGCAAGGACAAGCAAAATTAATGGCAAAAAGTTTAGATATATCCTACGAAACTATCTGAACCCATCTTCGTACTCATCATCTGAAATGGCGCAACACAATGAAGAAGCCTCTGTTGACTGAAAAACATGTGACAAAGCAACTCGCTTGGGTGCATGAGAATATTGATAGAGATTTTGAAAATGTCATTTTCACTGATGAATGTTCTATATGGGCACGTTCTGTCCTCACGCGAGCCTGGTCAACTTCCACCAATAGGCTTGTTCAGCGGACCGTAAAACATGGAATAAAGGTGCATCTTTGGGGCTGCTTCTCAAAGCAGGGATTCGGCACTTCGCACCTCTTTACTGACAACCTAAATGCCGAGAAAATGTTAAAAATCTACAAAAAGGCTTTACTGCCTTCTGCCAAACGATGGTTCATCACAAAAAATGAAGATTGGATTCTGCAGGAGGACAACGATCCTAAACACCGCAGCAAGCTCTGTACTCAGTGGAAGACTCAATCTGGCATCGTTACATTGGATTGGCCGTCGCAGTCGCCCGATGCAAACCCAATTGAAAATGTGTGGGCATATATTAAACGGAAGCTTTGTGGAAGATGCACATACACTTTGAAGCAGTTGTCTTACGAAATTCGTCGGATCTGGAGATCCTTGCCACTAGAATACGCTGTCAAATTAGTAGAAAGCATGCCTCGGAGATGCCAGGCAATTATCGACGCCGGTGGTGACTGGACACATTATTGACCGAATTGCATCATTGTTTGTAATGTGTAAAATGTATATATAGATATGAAAGTTTTATCAAATAAATTTTTTTATAAATTAACGCGACCACGCTCTTACTTGACAAACTGTATGTAAAACAATTATACAGATCTAATATTTTAATTATGCGTTGCAGGCTCTTCAAAAGTTATGAAATCTCCTCAAAAAAAACCTTTTATAAAACGTAGAATGGTGACAAGTAGCAGTTGTTTTATATCCCATTTTAAAATCATTATTTTTATATTTTTTAAACATATAATTTGTAGATAAAAAATTTGCATACTTTTAGTTTGACCAGATTTTTAAAATTGCTTTTTATTTTTTGCATATTTGTGTTATTTCATTTTTCATTAGTTAATTGTATATTTACAAACTTAATGTCGTAATATTTTTTGTAAAAGGTAAATTTCATGAAATATGTTTAAATAATACTGTTGTTCTTTTGACAAATACAGTGTCACAGTGGGTCGTTTAGATTTAGAAAAACTTATATTTTACTTTCTTCCTTAATTGGTGTTAAAGCTATAGCTGCTTAGTGACATTATTTTTAGAGCTTTATGCATAATTTTATAATTTGACCTACAGAAAGTTGTGAAATCAAAAAAATTGTCAAGTATTAATTTTTTTAATGAGTTTTGCATTTTGCACATTGTATCGTATTATGTAACTTCATTTAAATGATACGGTTTCTGAATTTTAATTATAATTAATTAAATTATTTATTATTTATTTGTAATAATTTCTTATGTAAGTGAAATAAAATAATGTAATGTTCCCATTACCAAAATTAAAATTTCAGCTAAAGAAGGCTGTGAAATCTGTAAATAAATTGTCAAGTATTTGTATTTGCTTTTTCTTTTCTTTAGATATAAAAATTAACGCATGTAATGAATTTACTAAATAAACTATTTATTTTACTAAAAACATACTACTAGGTTGTTCAAAAAGTTTTAAAAGCGGAAATGAAGATACTTTCTTTTGTTGGTGAAATCACTTTTATTGCTCATTATAATCTCCCATAAGTTCAATACACTTGGTCCAACGGTCTTCCAACTTGTTTATCCCATCATGGAAGTGACTTTCTGCAAGGCCTGCAAAATACTCCTCTACGACGGCTATAACCTTTTCGTTTGATGAAAAATGCTTCCCACGAAGGAATTTCTTGAGATGTGGAAACAGCCAGAAGTTAGAGGGAGCTAAATCAGGCGAATAAGGTGGATGCTGCAACAATTTGTACTTTGATTCGGTTATTTTAGTGATGGTTTTTTGAGCTGTGTGAGCGGGTGCATTGTCTTGATGAAAAATGATTTTTTTCTTGTGCAAACCGGGTGTTTTTTCACTAATTTTTTCATCCAATTGGTCCAAAAGGTTACAATAATATTCAGAATTTATTGTTTTGCCAGTTTGGAGATAATCCACCAACAAAATCCCTTTTGCATCCCAAAAAACTGACGCTAACACCTACTTCGCCGATTTCTGGACACGAACTCGCTTCGGTGCCGAAGTGCCTGGTTGACACCACTCTTTAGCCTCTTGTTTTGATTCAGGGTCATGATGGTAGACCCAAGTCTCATTCATAGTGATAAATTGACGCAAAAAATCCTTTTTATTCTTTTGAAAACGCTCCAAATGTTGCTCAGAAAGTCGCATTCGAACGTGTTTTTGTTCTATTGTGAGCGAATGCGGCACCCATTGTGCACAGAGCTTTCTGAAACCGAAAAATTCATTTAAAATATGACTCACACTGCCTAATGAGATGTCTGGGGCCTCTGCTAAATCTCTCTTGGTCAATCGACGATTTTCCAAAACCATATCCTGTACTTTTGCTATAAATGCTGGTGTTGATGCACTTTTTGGACGTCCTGAGTGTGGATCGTCTTCAACGCTTTTTCGACCACGTCTAAACATTAAAACCCATCGATGCACAGTTGGAAATGAAGGAGCAGATTCCTTTAACACTTTCACTATTTTTGTATGAATTTCCGTTGCTGATAAACCTTCTAAAACAAAGAATTTTATCACCGCACGATATTCGGTTTTTTCCATTGTAAAAGAAATACACTGACACGTCAACTTCAAATGGCTTGTAAACAAACAATGAATTGACAAAGTGGAATGAAACTTTGGGTATGTTTATATGGGGCTGTAGGAAATAAATTAAGACAAACGTTCTGGCAGTTCGTTAAAGCTTATTTAATAAATAAAACAACAGAAGTAATACAAATTACGTTAATTATTGTGGAGAGGTACGGTTACGCAAAGAGCAATTAGCATTGCCTCACGCGCAATACTAATTCTCAAGGTGCGCACTGCGCATGCGCACACTCTTCGCTTTTCGCGGCTTCACACACCCGTGTAGTTTATGGCCGACGGATATCGAGGGAGCAGTTCTCCCTCTATACCGCCGTTGTCTATGACTGCTCGAGTGAGAGCGTCTCTCCCTCTCACTCGACGCTGCAGTCTATGGTTGAGCGAGAGAGCTCGTTCATCTCGCTCTACTACGTGCTCGCAGGTTGTACGAGTATGAGTGGCTTTCTCTTACTCGTACGCCTATTCTATAATAGTGCGAGAGAGATCGATCCTCTCACTCGCACTAGCACGGCCTAATCGGGGTTTGAGCTACGCGGTCTCGCGCGTAACTCTCCTCTATATATATCTATGCCTGACGCGATCGCACACTAGTCAGAAAACTGAATATAACACATCGTTTAATAAGTCCCGAGACTAACCCAGAGATGGTGCTAGTAGTATCAAACTGGCCACATTTCCATAGAGTGTAAACCTTCACATGAAACGTGTAAAAATTTCACGTCGATCGGATCACAGACAGCAGAGTTATCGAGGTTAGAGTAAAGTCACTTTGTAATTTGTTTGAAAAATGGAAAAAAGCGAGTTTCGCGTGTTGATAAAACATTGTTTTTTAATGGGTAAAAACACCGTAGAAGCCCAGCAATGGCTTGAAAAACATTACCCGGACTCCTCTCCATCCAAACCAACGATTTGTCGTTGGTATGCTGAGTTTAAACGTGGTCGTACGGACACAAACGATGCGGAACGTTCGGGTAGGCCATTGGAAGCCGTTACACAGGAAAATGTGAGTGAAGTGTTAAAAATTGTAATGAAAAATCGCAAAGTGAAGGTCCGTGAGATTGCAGAAATGACACAGATATCATCTGGAAGCGTATTTACAATCCTTAATGAAAAATTGAGCATGTAAAAGGTTTTTACCAAGTGGGTGCCGCGATTGCTTTTAGTGGAACAAAAACAGCAACGAGTCGACGATTCAGAGAGCTGTTTATCGCTATTTACTCGCAATAAAAAGGATTTCCTGCGTCGATACGTGACCATGGATGAAACATGAATACATCATTTCACTTCGGAATCAAATCGGCAATCATCGAAGTGGCGCATGGCTGGCGAAAGCCGCCCAAAGCGTCTAAAAACGCAGCAGTCTGCTGGCAAAGTCATGGCGTCTGTTTTTTGGGATACACATGGCGTGATTTTTATTGACTACCTGGAAAAAGGTTAATCGATCAACAGTAATTATTATATTGACCTATTGGTACGTTTGAAGGAGGAGATCGCAGCAAAACGACCGCACATGAAGAAGAAAAAAGTCCTTTTTTACTAAGACAATGCACCATGCCACAAGTCCATGAAAACAATGATAAAATTGAACGAATTGGGCTTTGATTTGCTTCCCCACCCCCCGTATTCGCCAGATTTAGCCCCTAACGACTACTGGCTCTTTGCTGATCTTAAAAGAATGCTCCAGGGAAAAAAATTTGGCTCGAATGAGGAGATCATTGCCGAAACTGAAGCCTATTTTGAAGCAAAGGATAAGTCCTTCTATAAACATGGTATAGAAATGTTGGAAAGGCGTTGGAAAAATTGTATCCCTCTAAAAGGAGATTATATTGATGAATAAAAATGATTTTTGAAAAAAAATGTTGTTATCGTTGTTAGTCTCAGGACTTATTGAACGATGTGTTAATTACTCGCGAACTAAATATACTAATAAGTGGCCACTTACTTGATTAATATCTAATCGCGAAATCGTCTCTATAAAGCTGCAGCGGAAACGCTGCGGAGAAATGGCTTATCTCTTCGAATACAATCGGAACAAAAAAAGACACGTGCGGCTCGAAGAACGGCTCGGACGAGAAGAAGGCTTGAGGGGAGGGCTCCTCTTTCCCCTCTCGCCTATCAGTTTTCCCGCGTAGCGCTATCGATTCTTGATCGATAGCGTCGCGTTTCGTTACGCCGCGGATTATCGCGCCTTTTCCCGCGTCAAGCCATCGATCGATTGATCGATGGCGCCGCGTAAGGTCGCGCCGCGAACTCTATCTCGCACTGCATGGTAGGTGGCCTCATCTCGATAAGCCACTTGTCTCATTACTTTGTTTTCTATAATTTCACGCTTCTAACCATTCATTGCGAAACGAATGATTTTCAAATTTTTGAATGCGGTATTAATTGATGTCGATGTTTAAAATACAAATTATGCAAGTACAGAAATAAAATAGAATTTATGCTTAAAAAAGAACTTAAATTTAATGTATTGAAGAATGTATTAAGAAATAAAGTATCCTTTAATTATACATGACAAAATCATGGACAGCTCAAATCATAATTATGAAATGATTAACATTTATATAGCTACACAAATATAAAAATAAAAAGTTTTAGCTTTGCCCTCTTTATAACAAACACATTTTTTTATTGTAATAATGTCTAACAGCCGCCTCTCTCTGGACGATACACCGCATCTTACCAACTGGTTATAAAAGGTGATTCATTATGAGGTTTGATTTTCAATAGGCTTTTTTTTACAGATCACACGTGACTCCTGTCAAACTGTAATGTAATTTTTATTTAGTATTGTTTGACAAATCATCATGGAAAGACTTACACCGCAACAGCGTATCCAAATTGTTCAGCTGTATTACGAAAATCAGCGTTCTGTGAGAAATGTTTCTCGTGCTCTTAGAGCAACTTATAGTGTGCATCGTCGACCTACCAAAACCACTATAGCTAATACCATCTGCAAATTTGAAACCCAACATACATTTTTGGATGATACTTGACCGATTAGACCACATCCAGCACGTAGTAAAGAGAATATAGCGGCTGTAGCTGAGAGTGTGGCTGAAGACCGTGACGAATCGATTCGGCGTCGTTCTTAACAGCTTGGTTTGTCGTACGCAACAACTTGGCGTATTTTACGTAAAGATCTTGGTTTTAAGGTATACAAACTTCATCTCGTGCAAGAATTGAAGCCGGGTGACTTAGGTTTGCGTCGTGTTTTTGGTGAATAGGCTCTGAATCAGCTCAATGGAAATCTGCTGTTTTATCGCGAAATATTGTTCAGTGATGAGGCGCATTTTTGGCTCAATGGATACGTCAATTAGCAGAATTGCCGTATTTGGGCTGATGAACAACCTGAAGAGCTTCAACAGCTACCACTAAAGCCACAGAAATGCACATTTTGATGAGAACCTGATTTCACGTTTTGGACCAGTAAATTGGCCGCCTAGATCGTGTAATATCACACCTTTAGACTATTTTCTTTGAGGATACACGAAGTCTCTGGTCTTCAGGGATAAGCCAGCTTCAATCGACGCTTTGCAAACCAACATTATTCGTGTCATTCACGAGATACCGGTCGCTATGCTGGAACGCGTTGCCCAAAATTGGACCCTCAGGATGGACCATTTACGGCGTAGTCGCGGTTAACATTTAAATGAGATAATCAATAAAAAGTAGATGTCATAGATTGTTCTTTCGACTCACAATAAAATTTTTACTATAGAATTCAACTTTATGCCTTTTATTTGAGATTAAAAACCAAACCTCATAATGAATCACCCTCTACATCATAAATTACATGATGACGGATCCGTCAAGTATATATTTAAATAGTAATATATATAAAACAGAAACTACCGTTAGGTCAAATTATTTTATGTAGCATCTACTACTGATTTTGAGTAATTTGTTTGTTGATAGTGTAGTTCTTGTATTTATCTTTTTAATTTATGATTGTCAGACATTAATCTTTTTAGTCTACCATAAATTCTTTATTGTATATTTTTTATTGCAAACTCAACATCTACATATATCTATTAATTATTTATCAGCTATAGATTTAATTATTGATAAGTTGCGTGGACTTTTTGTCTAAATATGTTTTTAGTAAATTAAATAGTTTATGTAGTAAATTCATTACATACGTTAATTTTTATATTTGAAGAAAAAAAAAGCAAATACAAATACTTGACAATTTATTTACAGATTTCACAGTCTTCTTTATCTGAAATTTTAATTTTGGTAATGGGAGCATTTCATTATTTTATTTCACTTACATAAGAAATTATTAAAAATGAATAATAAATAATTTAATTAATTATAATTATTTGTATATACTTATAATTTATTCTAATTATTTATAAATAAATTTTGTTTTGAACAAAAATAAAGAAATGCAGCGAAAATTATTACATGATTCTTTATCTTTTTATTTTGAGAGAATGATAGAGAAATAGTTATACATATTGTCATCTTGTTTTAATATTTTAATAGTGAAATAGAACATAGTCAGGCTGTTTGCAATTTTTAAGTTATTAGGAGATTTATTATTGCAGACATTTCTGTAAAATTCTTTCTATATCCGTTTGTAATAATGTATATATATATATATATATATATATATATATATATATATATATATATATATATATATATATTGTAACAGGGTGGCGGTTTTAAAGGTAACCACCACCGGAGCAATTAACCTCGGAGGACGCGCAATTCGCGTAAGGTGCGAAACTAATCCGCGGCGCCCCTTTCTCGGCCGCTAAAATCTCGGACGACTTTGCTCCTGGGTCTGGGCACGAGAAGTCGTTTTTCGGACCTAACTTACCCGTTACAACGCCGCACAAACGTCGTTGTGCGGCTCCTGTGTCGTCCTCGCCCGGCTAGTTGATGTCTCGGAGAGGGCGGTATTCGGGAGAGAAGCTGAAATTTCCTCGTTGCAAAAAAAAACAAAAATCAAAAAGAGCAAAAGAAAAGCAAGTGAACTAGATAATATAAAAGAAAAATATAAAATGTTTCGTGACCAGAAAAATGAATTTATAAAAAAAATGAAAAGTAAAAAAACCGCAAAAATAAACAACAACAAAAATAAGGATAAGAAAATAAAAGAAAAGGAACGAATAATATAGAAAGACAAAGATAATAAAAATAAATACAATAATTTAATAATTTAATAAACAAAAAAATATATATAAATTAAAGCAGATAAATAAACAAAATAAATATTATAAATAAGACGCACGAGGAGCGCGGATAATAAAAGGTTATCCTGCGTGAACGGGACTCACGCGCGCTACGCACGATATGAGTGCGAGGGAGAACGAACTTCTCTCGCACTACGCCTACAGGAGTGAGAGAGAAAGGTTTCTTCCACTCGCGCGCGCGGTATACTGTACGGGTGCGAGAGAGAAAACTACTCTCCCACAGTAAGTCCGCAGGAGTGAGAGAGAAAGCGCTCTCTCACTCGCACGCGCCTACTGGTACACAGGTGCGAGAGAGAACGCAACTCTCTCGCCCTGACTATACGAGAGTGAGAGAGATGACGCTCTCTCACTCGCACGAACCGCGTAAAACGAACACGATAAAAAGCGGAGTAACCGGCGGAGGTTACTCCTACGCAAATAAAATACAAAATTCCGTGCGCAAATTAAATTTATGAAACGAACTTATGGTAAGGGCTGGCCAGCCTCGCACGCTGAACAGAAAAAAGATAAGCCGTTGCCGCCGATGAAAGATGCGTCGCGGGACACATCGCCTTGCTGGTTCGCCTCTGCGTCTAAGTAAAGGTACACGGCACGATCTGTTCGGCGTCGCTGTTCTCCAACACTCCACGCACAACCGGGAGCGTTCAAGCGCACAAAAAACTCGCGAGAAAACTATCGCAAAAAAAGAATGTCGAGACGCGGGAAGAGAGCACGCGTCCGAATGATAAAAATGGCGGCGAAAAACGCCGTGAAACACGGAAAGACGCTAGCTTACCTAGCCTGAACTAGCCTATCTTCCCCATACGGTACACGACTATTCTATCTATTGGCGCGTATCGTATTTTCCCGTCCGGGGCCGTCGCGTTACCGAAATTAAACTCGGCTCGCGGACCGCGGAAGCGTGCGAAATATAAATACGCGCGGGGTACAGAGTGTTCTCCGTAACAACATATATATATTGTTACGGAGAACACTCCGTGCTCCGCGCCTCGTCTTATTTCGCGTATTCGGGATAAGGGGGACCGCCGAAAATAGGTAACGCGACAGTCGCGGATGGGCAGATACGGTACGCGACTAGAAATAGGCTAGTCGAGTGCCGTATAGGAGAGGCTAGGCTAGGTAGACAAGCCGCCTCCCGCCTTTTAGAGTTAGTCAAGAGATCGCCTTCGGACTAACCACGCGCATATTTTCTTTTGTTTTACGGAGTTTTCCGCGAGAAGAAACGAAGTTCCCGCCATTTTGAAACGCGCCGAATCCTCGTCGTGTTTTCTCGCGCGTTTATAGTTTTTGGTGACGTGCATTTTTGTTCCTTGGCGGGCACCGGCTGCGCAGGCAGCCAAGGAAGTCCCCACCGGCCGACGGCACCGACGTGTATCACCGGCGACCGGGAGCAGGCCGATTCCTGTACGGGACGAGGGCAAGCCGAATCGCCGTCTCCGCCATCTTCATCCTAGCGTCTAGCGTGCGCGGCTGGCCAGCCAAAAGTAAGTCCATTAAGACTTTAACTTTTTGCGCGTAGATTTTTTTTTTTGTTGTATTTGCGTAGGAGTAACCTCCGCCGGTTACTCCGTGCTTTAGCGAGTTCGTATTTTACGCGGTTCGTGCGAGTGGGAGAGCGCTATCTCTCTCACTCTCGTAGACAGGGCGAGAGAGTTGCGGTCTCTCTCGCACCTATAGAAGCATAAGCGCGCGTGAGTGAGAGAGCGGTATCTCTCTCACTCTAGTGGCAGCAGTGCGGGAGAGTCGCTTTCTCTCTCGCACTTGCGGCATATACGGCGCGCGTGCGAGTGGGAGAAACCTCTATCTCCCACCTGAGTAGGATCAGTGCGAAAGAGTTGCGTTCTCTCTCGCACTCGCATAAGGCTAGGCGCGCAAGAGTGGGAGAGCGCTTTCTCTCTCATAAATCTAGCCTAATCTAGTCGTACTTTTAGTGAACTACGTTATAAATTATAAAGTATTAATTATAAGTTACGCTTTGTTGTTGTTATTGTTATTGTCACTGCACTCATCGATATATGTATTATATTTTCGTAGTACGAATGCTTTGGCTATATTATACTATTACTATTTTTATTGTATTATGTTAGCAGCGTATTATATAGTTTACTAATGCGAGTAATATTATACTATAATATATTGTTTTCTATAACACTGTAAAATAATGTTAAATATGTTTATATCTGTATTATTTCTTTTTCAGGGCTGCATGGGATCATATCCCGTAGCCTCAATAAATATTATTTTATTCTATTCTATTCTATTCTCACTCCTACGGCGCAGTACGGGAGACTCGTTGTCTCTCTCGTACTCGCAGTAGAAGCGGCGTGCAAAAGTGGGAGAGCGTTCTCTCTCTCGCTCCAACGGGCTCCGTGCGGGAGAGTATTCTTCTCTCTCGCACCCGTACGTTAGACGGCGCGCGCGAGTGAGAGAGGCCTTTCTCTCTCACTCTTATAGGCGTAGTGCGAGAGACGTTCTTTCTCTCTCGCACTCGTATAGTACGCCGCGCGCGGGAACCGTTCTCGCGCATTATATCGCGCCTTACCGCCTGCGCTCCTCGTCCGCGTGGATTGTAATCCATTCTTTTTGTATACTTATGTTTAATTATCTAATTTATTATTTATTATATCGTTTTTTATTAAATTATTCTATTTATATTTTTGGTTTATTTTCTTGTTTTCTTTTTCTCCTATATTATTTTTCCTGTGCTCTTTTTTTTAATTTGTTTTGTTTTCTTGTGCGAGCTTCTCTCGTTTAAATTATTTAACCTTTTTCTTTCCTTTTATTTACCTTTTTCTTTTCTTTTCAATTTTCTTTTTTTTTCTTTATTATTTCTGTGACGAGGAGCTTTCAGCTCTCCTCCCGAATACTGCCCTCTCCGAGATCAACTAGCCAGGCGAGGACGATGCACGAGCCGCGCAACGACGATTGCGCGGCGTTGCAACGGGTAAGTTGGGTCCGTAAGACCGGCTTCTCGAGCCTGGACCCAGGAGCAAAGTCGTCCGAGACTTTAGCTTCCAACAAGGGGGCGCAAAGGGCATTTTTGCGCCTTTTGCGAATTGCGCGTCCCCCGAAGCTAATTGCTCCTGTGGCAGGTAACGTTAAATCTGCCACCCCGTTACAATATATATATATATATATATATACTTTTTTTTTCTTCTCTCTTTAAAAAAAAGAAAGTTGCATTATTTGAAGTAAAAGCATAATTAAATTAAGATTATCGATAGCAGCTATTTTTACATAAATATACATGTATTTTGAGAGTTTATTGTTTTAAATAACCTACTCGTAGTTGTTAGCGACACTATTAGTTTTTATAATGTATAAAGACATAAATTCGTTATTCAATAGTATTGTTAAAAAAAAAAAAAAAAAAAGAACTGTTTTACATAGGTATTTTGTCAAAGAAAAGTAAAATAAAATATGTAACTGTTAATTCATTTCAGAATTTTAAGTTATTTAAGAGATTCGAAATTTAATTTAACATATATATAATAATTTAAACGAGTGGTATTTTTTTATATTTAGTACGTAAGTTTTTATGTTTATTTTTTTTCGTTCGTATTTCTCTTAATCGCAGTAAACTTGGATCAATCGCGATGATCAAATCTGCCTTAGCTTTCGCATCATCATCCTCCCATTTTTCTTGATCTGACCTAGACTGTGCTTCTTCTGCTCCGGCTTTCAGCTTCGGTTTCAATATCTTGCCGCAAATATGCTTCGAAGATCCATTTTTAGTGGTTACTGCTTCCATTTGAAGTGACCAACCTTGATAGTTATCCTTTGTAAGTGGATTAATTTTAAACGCTGTCAACGCCATTTTTTTTTTTTTTTTAATATAAAACTTATCACTACACACTGACCTATACTTAATTATCTTCTCAACGTATACTTCTTTACTTATCTGGGCCCATAACTTGTTAATTTATGAAAATAAAAGTACACCGATTCCCAAATAACTTAAAGTAAAGTTTTTATTAGTAACAAAGTGTAATTAACAAAATAAATACAGTGAACGATAACATTGAAGGTGATCGTACAAAATCTCACGATTGACTGACTAACGCCTCTCAACAAGTAAATACTTTTGGTCAACGCATTTGTACACTAACACATTCTGTCCGGCACACTTACATAAAATTGTAAACAGCGTCCCGAATATTCTATATAACTAAACGTGAATTTAACTATATCTAACATAAATAAATTTATCAACCAATTTAATAGATTGTAACGGGGTAAATTTATTCACACCCGTTACCAACGCAGGACCTTCTTCTGGTCCTGCTTTACTTTATGTGTGTGTGAGGGGCCTTGCCTAAGGCCCCGCGATCGGTGCAGCTCCCACCGGGCTCGGCTGCTCAGTATGTGTGCCAACGATCGGTTGGCACACCCGAGGAGGCGGCGGTATTCGGGATAGGGACGCTATAGGGAAGAAAAAAAGTAAGAACGCACCGACTCAGTGCAAAAATGCTTCTTTAATAAATAAACACCAGCAAAACAATAGAAAATGTAATAAATTATCGCAGAGAGAGGTCTATTGATGCGAAGAGCAATTAGTATTGCCTCACGCGCAATACTAATTCTCAAGGTGCGCACTGCGCATGCGCACCCTCTTCGCTTCGCATGGCTACACACACACGTGTAGTCTATGGACGGCAGATATGGAGAGAGCAGTTCCCCCTCTATACTGCCGTAGTTCGTGACTGCTCGAGTGAGAGCGTCTCTTACTCTCTCTCGATGCTGTAGTCTATGGTTGAGCGAGAGAGCTCGTTCCTCTCGCTCAACTGCGTGCTCGCAGGTTGCCCGAGTAAGAGTGGCTTTCTCTTACTCGAACGCCTATTCTATGATAGTGCGAGAGAGAGATCGATCCTCTCACTCGCACTCGCGCGGCCTAATCGAGTTTGAGTTACGCGGGCTCGCGCGTAACTCTACTATATCTATATATGCCTGACGCGATCGCACACGCGTCAGGAAAACTAAATATAATATATTCGCGGACTCGCTAATACGATAAGTGGCCACTTACTTTCACAAATAGTCGGTCGCGGAATCGTCTCTTCGAATCTGCGGAAACGCTGCGGAGAATCTCTGGAAAAATGCCCTGTTGCTCTCTCTTGGGTTTTTCTACGTGCGGCTCTTACAATCGCTCGGATGAGAAGAAGGCTTGAGGGGAGGGCTCCTCCTTCCCCTCTCGCCTATCGGTTTTCCCGCGTAGCGCTATCGATTCTTGATCGATAGCTCCGCGTTTCGGTACGCCGCGGCTTTTCCCGCGTCAAGCCATCGATCGCTTGATCGATGGCGCCGCGTATCGTCGTGCCGCGAACTCTCTTTCTATCGCCTATGGCAGGTGGCTTAGCCTCTATAAGCCGCCTGTCACAAGATTCATAATTATAAATAAATTGGTAATGAATTAAACCTGTAAAAGATATACCAGAAATCATATTTTATCTCATACTAATGAAAACCATAAGAACAAATATACAGTATATAAATGTTAAATGAATATTGTAATGTGTGATGACGTTACGCGCTCTATTCGATGGAACGTCTCTATATGACAGTGTGTTGGTTTTTATATAAAATATGTAATGCTTGCAACAATACTGCAAGCTGATTCCTGTGGAAAAATCTATAAGAAATGGAGAATAATATTATTCTTATAATTAGAAAATAACATACTTCCAATACAGGTATAGAGGGCCGAGTAATCAACTCTTCTTGGCAAACACACACTTGGTGAAATAAATTAACCAAAGTTGCATTTTTATTAGAAGGTGCGGGGAAGACTTAGGAGTCTACAAAGATGCTGATGCCTAAAAAGCAAAAATCCCAAAGATGCATCCGCGACTAAATCTTTAAGTATTGGGGGAAGAGCGGACCCTCGGAGAGTTTTCCAAGCGTTCGTCAGTTCGTCAATTAAACAAGAGATTTTTCGTTCGTCTATTTAAAAAAGTTTCTTTTGGTAGATCGTCAATTTTGGAGTTCGTCAATTGTCGATGAAAAAAAGTTTTCGCCGTTCGAGTTTTTGCAATAAAATGTCAATTCGGGCCTTCGTCAGTTCGTCGAACAAAATAGTTTTTTTTGTTTTTTGCCCTTCGAGAGTTTTGACTGTTCGTAGTTCCAGAATTCGGGTATTCAGAGTATTGCGGTCCTTCTCGGTATGTTCTAACATTTTGTCTGAAATTAAAATAATTATAAAGTGAGAGATTAGTGACGTCCTGAGTGGAAATGTGGAGAATATTTATTTTTGTGAAACCTAGAGAATAAATTTGTACCGACCAGCGTGTCACCATCGAAGACTCGAGAGAAAAGGTAGTAAGATTGAAATGTCCGGGAAAGAAAGCTTTGTAACGAGAGAGAGAGAGAGAAAGAGAGAGAGAGAGAGAGAGAGAGAGAGAGAGAGAGAGAGAGAATGAAAAAAATCAAATGTATACAATAATAAATAAGATGAGTATTATACATTGTTTTCTATATTATATTATATCGCACATTGTCTATATATATATATATATACATGTGTGTGTGTGTGTGTGTGTGTGTGTGTGTGTGTGTGTGCGTGCGCGCGCGTACGTGTGTGCGTGTATGCGTGTGTGTGTGCATGTGCGCGCGCGCGTGTGTGTGTATACAAATTGTACTGTTACATTATGTTATGTACGATGGCTTGGACAATGCATAATGTTTATGAATTATGCAGTGTGTATCATCTTTGTTGTTAACGTTATTCGTAATGACCATTAAACATTTTTTTCCTCTTCTTTATTATACGTGCTCGGATAAGCAAGGAAAACCACAACGTTTTTATGTACTCGTACATCTATGGGTGACGAGGTAGAGGAAATTGTTGTTGTCTCGCATTGAACGGTTGCATAGCGTGATTCGACGCTCTGGACGCATTAGGGAAGAAAACTGATATGCATATTACCATCGGAATGTACTAGCGCGGTGCATTGATAAGTCCAATGTTACTTAATTCAAATTCTGAATTATTTATTCCGATATTTATTAAAAGTACTTATAACTAAAAAAAGAACTATATAATTAATAATAATGATACTTATATATACATAGTAATACTACATAATACAAAAAAAAAAAAAATTAACATAATAACGAGCAAACTGAATGTTCCGACGGGTGCGAGCCTGTTGACGCGTCCGGATATAATAGGCTATAATTTCACATCAGGGACTTTATTCTATCTAATCGATATTAGTATTTTATAATTATCTTCAAACTACTAATTCTATTATAAAGTGTTCTAAAGTAACGATACATTGACTTCGGAAGTTATTGCGTTGACGAGAAAAGGTTCGAAATCTGTTCCTTTTTGCGTTACTAGAATTATGCGCTGCTTGACTGCCTGCAAGCCGTGAGTGCTTTCACGGACAAGAGTATTTCTCGGTCGAGCTAGCGATTACTTTGCAACCGAATGAACGAAAGCAGAAAGCAATATTTTCAAACAAAGTTGAATTAAAAATTATAATTATTGTAAACGTTAATATTACTCTAAGACTTATTACCGAGATGTCATCGGGGTTTTTCTTACCTGACTCATAACTAAGTTTGTCGGATGTTAAGACTCCTATGATCAAGTGATGAGCGGCAGATGATAACCTTATTATAAAAAAAAAAATCTTACGAAATAGTTAGTAAAATTATACAGCGGGAGTCGTCCTTTCCGTATTGATTAGGAAAGAACAAATCGGGTCATAACGCTTATCAATGAAAAGGAGATTTTTACACAATATATCCTTGTCCCGACATAGCCGCAACGCTATTTCGATAGAGCGCACACTAAAAGGCAATGTCCTTCCTAGTATTCCCTCCTAACCGGTGAGTATATGATAACGACCACTGCTGAGAATTTAAGTATCGGCAGAGGGGTCATTATGAAAATAAAATGTTTTTAAAAACGTTCAAACTCCTTTGATAGATTGCTGGAATTTTTATACCAATTTATTTACAGTTTGAAAATCATGAGCAATATTAAAATTTGTCAAACTTGAAACATTTATTCGCTTATCTGTTTTTTCTTGAATAAATTTGAAATATTTTTATAATTCACTAATAAAGTATTTTTATTTAAGTTATTATTTTTAGAAAAATTATAATAATGGATTTTCTATAAATATTTGTTACGTAAATAATGATTTCCATTTTTTACATTTTAATATGACATTTAAATTTTAATTAATGTTCTTACATGAATAAAATCATTTATCATTTGAATAAATTTGAAGATGTTTCAAATGAGAAGACATAAGGATATCAGAATTAAAATTCGCAGCAGAGTGGGGAGAAACAAGCGTAGCAGTGCGACGCACATATCGCCGCATATCGATGTATAGTTGAAAATCGAAAGCCCCGTCCATTTTTGTTTTCTTTTTTTTTCTCTCAAAGCCCGCCTACTTGATCGCGAGGAAATCTAATTGGCTGTTAATCTATTATTAGTTACGAGAGTGGTCTGAAAAGTTTCCGACCTAACACAGATACAAGACATTTTTTCTTAATTTTTTCTTTTATTTCTCAACATAGTCTCCTTGCAATTCTACGCACTTCTCCCAGCGATGCTTCCATCTTTTTAACCCATCCAACTAGTACTCGGCGTTTTTCTCTGCAAAATGACTGTTAACGAAGGTGATTACCTCCTCATTTGACGAAAATCTCTGTCCTCTGAGTGCAATTGTCAGATGAGGGAACAAAAAGAAGTCGCTTGGGGCTAGGTCTAGTGAGTAAGGCGGATGGTCAAGCAGCTGAAACCGTAATTCGTGGATTTTTGCCATGGCAACCGCTGAGGTGTGAGACGACGCGATGTCTTGGTGAAACAGGATTTTCTTTTTCTGCAAATGTGGACGTTTTTCCGCAAGTTCTGCCTTCAGCTTGTCAAGTAATGATGCGAAGTACGCTCCTGTAATGGTTTTTCCTATTTACAGATAATCGATTAAAATAACTCTATGACTATCCCAAAAAACAGTCGCCATCACTTTCCCAGCCGAAAATACAGTTTTTGCTTTTTTTGGAGCTGGTTCCTCCTTTGCAGTCCACTGTTTTGACTGTATTTTTGTTTCGGGCGTATAATGGTGTATCCAAGTTTCATCTACAGTAATTAATCGGCACTAAAACTTGGATTTATTGCGCCTAAACTGCGCCAATAGAGCGTTAGAAATGTTCTTTCGAACACGTTTTTGGTCTAACGTGAGCAAACGCGGCACCCAACGTGCGGACGGCTTTCTCGTGCCTAAATCTTGATTTAATATGTAGCAAACACGTTCTTTGGACATGTTCATAACCTCTGCTATCTCTCTCACTTTAATTCGGCGGTCGTCTAGCACCATTTGGTGAACTTTGGCGATGTTATCGTCAGTGGTTGCAGTTTTTGGACGTCCCGAACGTTCCTCGTCTCCTAAGCTCTCACGGCCACGTTTGAATTCAGCTGCCCAAAATTTCACTGTGGTAAATGATGGTGCAGAGTCCCCATACACAGAGTTCAACTCATTTTTGATTTGCGTAGGCGTATTGCCGTGGCTGAAACTTTGGTGAGCAACTGTCAACAGATGAACAACGAAATTCGCTAGCTTTTATTGACGAGTGCTGCTATCTTTACGTTGAGGTTGGAAACTTTTTAGACCACCATCGTAAATAGTAACTAATTCACCGATTTTATGTAACAAGGTTTTTTATTTATGAAATTTCTTCCTGCATCAGACTTTACAAATATTTTAACTGCATGGAGGAACAGAGTGTATAATAATAATATTAATATGTAATGATAATTTATAGATATTTATATATTTAGACATATTTACTTGAATGTACACTAATAATCAAAACATATTTAATTGATTCAGTAAAAGTTTAGTTGTTCTAGATAATTTTTTTTCCTTTTCTCTCTTTCCTTTTAGTGTACATAAATTCATAAAAACAGAATTCCAAATACAATTATTAAAAATTATTAGACCTCATGCTTAAAAAAAGTATATATTAGTGTGTATCGGATTGTTCACCTGAGAGGGGTCCTATAAACTTTATCTCAATCATAATAAGTTATATCGTAATAATATTCATTTATTTGTGAATTTAAATGTCATTAAAAATATAGTAAGTCGCGGCCTTCAACAGCTTCATGATAGAATTAAGCGCAATCGTGCTTATCACCCGCGAGGAATGTGCAAGGATGCAGGCAACGAACATTACAGCCATCTGTGAAGAATAATACTTTACTCCTTAAAATAAGAAATTAATAAATTTAAGTCTTCCTAGAGTACAGAGATACTATATCTAGTAACTTTAAATGCACTTATAAGTTTTACGATAACAATTAAGACAATTATATAATATTCTATTTAATAATAATTATAATTTATGTGTATATATATATATATATATATATATATATATATATATATATATACATATATATATATATATACAATACTAGTATATACACAGGGTGGTCCGTTTTAATCTATCGGTCGAAATAACTTCAAAGGGAGATGGTTATATCAAAAAATGTTTCAAATAAAAGTTGTAGGGGTTAAAAGGGGTCGTCCAACGCTGACCTCGACGTTAACC
The DNA here is from genome assembly GCA_949987625.1 of Chalcis sispes. Taxonomy (NCBI): domain Eukaryota; kingdom Metazoa; phylum Arthropoda; class Insecta; order Hymenoptera; family Chalcididae; genus Chalcis; species Chalcis sispes. The sequence goes on along the minus strand of OX465095.1, from coordinate 29,674,835 downwards.
TTAAGGTGAAATTTGAAGGTTATTTGACCTCAAGATTAACGCCAAGGTCAGCGTTAGACGACCCTCTTTAACCCCTACAACTTTTGTCTGAAACATTTTTTGATACAACCATCTACCTTTGAAGTTATTTCGACCGTTAGATTAAAACGGACCACCCTGTATACTAGGTTGTTCAAAAAGTTTTGAAAGCGACATCTATAGAGCAGTAGAAGAACCAACATTTTTACGCCATTTTAATATTTTATCTTTCATATAAACATACCCAAAGTTTCATTCCACTCTGTCAATTTATTGTTTGTTTACAAGCCATTTGAAGTTGACGTGTCAGTGTATTTTTTTTACAATGGAAAAAACTGAATATCGTGAAGTAATAAAATTCTTTGTTTTGGAAGGTTTATCAGCAACGGAAATTCATACAAAAATGGTGAAAGTGTTAAAGGAATCTGCTCCTTCATTTCCAACTGTGCATCGATGGGTTTTAGAGTTTAGACGTGGTCGAAAAAGCGTTGAAGACGATCCACGCTCAGGACGTCCAAAAAGTGCATCAACACCAGCATTCATAGCAAAAGTACAGGATGTGGTTTTGGAAAATCGTCGATTGACCGAGAGAGATTTAGCAGAGGCCCTAGACATCTCATTAGGCAGTGTGAGTCATATTTTAAATGAAGTTTCGGGTTTCAGAAAGCTCTGTGCACAATGGGTGCCGCATTCGCTCACAATGGAACAAAAACACGTTCGAATGCGACTTTCTGAGCAACATTTAAAGCGTTTTCGAAAAGATAAAAAGGATTTTTTGCGTCGATTTATCACTATGGATGAGACTTGGGTCTACCATCATGACCCTGAATCAAACCAAGAGGCTAAAGAGTGGTGTCAACCAGGCACTTCGGCACCGAAGCGAGTTCGAGTCCAGAAATCGGCGAAGAAGGTGTTAGCGTCAGTTTTTTGGGATGCAAAAGGGATTTTGTTGGTGGATTATCTTCAAACTAGCAAAACAATAAATTCTAAATATTATTGTAACCTTTTGGACCAATTAGATAAAAAAATTAGTGAAAAAAACCCCGGTTTGCACAAGAAAAAATCATTTTTCATCAAGACAATGCACCCGCTCATACAGCTCAAAAAACCATCACTAAAATAACCGAATTAAAGTACAAATTGTTGCAGCATCCACCTTATTCGCCTGATTTAGCTCCCTCTGACTTCTGGCTGTTTCCACACCTCAAGAAATTCCTTCGTGGGAAGCATTTTTCATTAAACGAAGAGGTTATAGCCGTCGTAGAGGAGTATTTTGCAGGCCTTGCAGAAAGTTACTTCCATGATGGGATAAACAAGTTGGAAGACCGTTGGACCAAGTGTATTGAACTTATGGGAGATTATACTGAGCAATAAAAGTGATTTCACCAACAAAAGAAAGTATCTTCATTTACGCTTTCAAAACTTTTTGAACAACCTAGTATATTAGGTGTAGTAAAAAGAAATCCATTTTTTTGCATTAAATTGAAGGTTTTATTTAGCATAGATAGAATGATATGATTTAGGTCAAATATGCACCGTTTTGTTCGATAACTTGTTGCCATTTTGGAAGTAGTTTCATAATGCCTCTCTCGTGGAAACCCTTGTTCATATTGTCAAAAAACTGGGACAGACGATTTTCACAATCTTCTCTTGAGGCGAATTTTCCACCTGCAAAATCATTCCTCATAGACAGGAACAGGTGGTAATCACTTGGTGCCAGGTCCGGAATATAAGGTGGATGCATAAGAACTTCTCAACCAAGCTCCTGGAGCTTCTGGCGAGTCACTATCGATGTATGCCGCCTGGTGTTGCCCTAATGGAACACAATGTCTCTCCTATTGGCCAAAGCTGGCCGCTTCTGGGCGATTGCTTCTTTCAGACGGTCCAATTTTTGACAGTACAGGTCGGAATTAAGAGTTCGGCCGTAGGAGAGCAGCTCATAGTAGATGATTCTCTGCCAGTCCCACCAAACACACAGCAAAACCTTTCTGACTGTCAATCCTGGCTTGGCCATCGTTTGCGCCGGCTTACCGCGATTTGACCACGACCGTTGTCGCTTGACGTTGTCGTAAATGACCCACTTTTCATCACCAGTAACCATCCGCTTCAGAAATGGATCGATATTGTTGCGATTCAGCAGTGATTCGCAGATGGAAATTCAGTCCATGAGGTTTTTTTGCGATAACTCGTGTGGCACCCATACATCGAACTTCTTTTTGTATCCAGCCTTATTTAAGTGGTTCCAAACGGTTTTTTGTGCAATGTTTAGCTCCTGGGCAATCGAAACAGTGCTTACGTGACGGTCGGACTCGACGATTTCCATTATTTCATCGACATTTTCGACAATTGGCCTTCCAGAGCGTGGTGCATCTTTGACGTCAAAATTACCGGAACGGAATTGACGAAACCAAAATTGCGCGTGATTGGCTGTTACAGTATTAGGAGCATAAACACTATTCACATTTTTAGCTGCCTGGCTTGCGTTTTCGCCTCTATCGAAGAAAAACTGTAAAATATGGCGTATTTGCTCTTCGTTGGTGTCCATCTTTGACGCGTGCTACAAAAATACTGAGTCAAGCAATCACAAAACTGTATCAGAAGTTTTTTTAGTATGAAATCTTATCGTTCTAACGCCATTTAGTTTCACCCGATCGCACTTTCACAACGGGAGATACAGACTTCTAAAGCTATCTATTGGCAAAATAATGGATTACTTCTTACTACAACTAATACATATATATTGTGACAGGTAGCCTGTCAAGGTTAGGCCACCAGCCATGCGTTGCGATATAGAGTTCGCGGCGCTTTCGATCAAACAATCGAGCGACACGGAAAAAGGCGCGAGAATTCGCGGCATGCCGAGTTCGCAGATATTTCAAGCGAGATTCGAGAGAACGAATCCGATGGATAGAGCAAGTAAGTGACCACTTTAAGCAATTTATATTCGTCCGTGGTTGTACGCGCGCGTCGCGATTATTTATAGTATCATTCGCGCGAGCAGTGAGTAAGAGCTAACCTTTCATTCACACCTACATATACATAGTTGTGTGTGTGTGTGTGTGTGCGTGTGTGCGTGTATGCATGTGTGTGTTTGTGTATCAGCGTATGCGACACTACACGTGCGTAGTCTCACGGTTGGCCGCGAAATGCCGCGTCCACACGTCTTAAACCAGTACGCGAGAATTTGGGCAAGTACACACGCTTTGCTGCGTGAATACAGTAAGGCGAGTAGACGGCGCGCATGCGCAGTGCGCGCCTCATAGAAAAGTATTGCTCGTCAAGCAATACTAATTGCGATCCTCGGCGAGAGGCCTTTACGCAATAAATAATTAACTTTCGTAGGATTTTTGTTGAGTTTTTTTATTAAAATAAAGTTATTAGCGCATAACGGACGCGCATTATTTACCTTTCCCTATTTAGCGTTCCTGTCCCGAATACCGCCGCTTAGGGTAAGGCCTGTGACGTAGGCACCACGTCGTAGCCGATTTGGCTACGTGCGCCCTAAGTGCCTTGCACAAAATAATTTATAATTTAAAATAATGTCTTAATCTCTCTCTCTCTCTCTCTCTCTCTTACTCTCTCTCCCGCTGTCTATGTCGCGAAAATGTAGGCCGGCCGCCCGCGACTGTCTCCCAGCCGACGGAGGCCTATCGCTTCCCCAGGGCAGGGAAGTAGCAATTCCTCGCCACCCTCAACGCAAAACCACCACCACGCGCTCTCACTCTCTCTCTCTTTCTCTCTCTCTCTCCCGCTCTCGCTATTTCGCACGAATAAATGAGGCGCTTACCCTTGCGATTCACGAAGCTCGTTCGCTAGCAGTTGAGCTCCTGGCAGCTTCCTCTGGCACTGCTGCACCTCGTTCCTGCAGCTAGTCCTCCGGAGAAGGGCCGCCGAATCTCGCTGAGATCTCGCCTCGATGTTCACTGTCTCCGCCTCACCCTCGGCTTCTGAGATAGCGGTGGCAACCTCCGGTCGCCTCCCACCAACTCTCGACTCCTCGTCCCACGGCTTACTTCCTCGCTGCTCTTCCTCGTCTTCGCTCTCCTTTCCTCACACTCTCTCACAACTTCTTCCTTACTCTCTCTTTTACTCTCTCTCTCTCTCTCTCTCTCGCACACCTTCACCCTTGGCTTCACTCGCGACGCTCACTCTAATCAAAGAGGAACCAAACTATATTTACCGCGGGACTTATCTCTCCGTCCTCGCGGGAACGCGCAGCGAAACTCACTCTCTGGAGACCACCACGTAACTGCTGTTACACTCGCTCTTCTCTCCCCTTCCCTCGCGGCTTCCAAAATTCCTCGCCAACCGTCACCGGAAGTTCGAAAATCGCGTGATTTTTAAACGTTGCCGACTTTTTGGAAGAATCCGCATTTTTGCGGCTTAACAGACTTACACAAGCTGGCAACCTGGAGACGGTCGCACGAGAATGTAAACACTTACATTCTTCGTCGACGACCTATGACGGATTCTCCGTTACAAAGCCCCCCCTGAACTCTACCTCCTTGTAGGAGGAAAAGTTCGTCACAAGTCGTCGACGATAGCAACCTTCTCTTTAGGACGGCCGCGAGGACCTCGCTGTGTCTTCTACCGGCGACTCTCGTGGTGGGCGATGGTATTCTTCGCCACGGCCTTTCGCTCCCTTTTTGGTCCATTTAACGACGAACCGCAGGGTCCACTGGACGACTTGGGGATCCTGTTTGCTTGTTTTCCATACGCCGGACCATGGGCGCGCATCGCGAGCAGGTGAGAGCTGTAACTCCCGCCGTCCCGCAGATTTGGCAGGCAACAGGCGGTGAGTTAGCGGTCGGTTCGCCGCGCTCGAGTGGCACCTTCGGCGTTAAGGGGCACTTCGCCACGAAGTGGCCGAGATGCCCGCACGCGAAGCACCGCCTCTAAGGGCAAAGCGACGCTCTGTGGCCCACCCTCTGACACGTATAACACACTCCGTAGAACGGGCCGCCGGCCCGTGCAGCTGCCATAGACGTCGGCAAAGGAACTCTCGGCGACGAGATGGGTCTCTTTTGGGATGTTCTTACTGGCGTCTGCCAAGACTCCGACGCTGGGAGCTGCTTCAAAGCCGGCTTAGGTGCTGGCGAGCTCCGCGCGACTCCTGCGTTAGTTGGCGGCGGCGCAGAACTTCTCGGTACCCATTGCACCACAGCAACGTAACCACTCGAGGAACTCGAATTTGTTCTTTTTCCTCGGCGCTTCTTCTTCTTGGGGGTTCCCTTGGAGCTCTCCACCTTCCCCGGCTGCCCCGACGAGAACATCCCCTTCTTCTCCGTCTCTCTCACTTCAGCAATTTGGCTAGAGCGCCTCAAAGTACCGGTGAAGGCCGCTTCTTGGAAGACGGATTTGTCTTTTGACGGCGGGTCCGAAAAACGCTCGTTCATGCGCATATTCCTCTCGCACCATTTACCGTGTGTCATGATGTCCTCATTACTACAGATTGAAGCAGCGGCCATGAACAACCGGTACTCGGGTTGCAGCTGTTCGTACGCTATCTCCACCAGTTGAAGCATAGACGGCGGGTTTTTTAGGTGAGCTGCGATTGCCCGGAAACACGATATATATCGTGTGACGCTGTCACCCTTCCCCTGCGTACGGTTCTCCAACTCTCTCATCACCACTCTTTCCTCGATCTCAGGGCAGTACTGATCGCGGAAACGTCGAAGAAATCCCTGCTAATCATGGATATCTTCTCTGATTTCCCTGTACCAAAAGCGTGCAGCATCGGTGAGGACGACTAACAGAGCACTTAGTATCGCCTCTTCGCCGTAGGAATGGAAGCGTCGGAAATCTTCCATCAGCGCGACAAACTCGGACGAATCCTCCTTGTCCCTGCCAGCGAACGTCACTCGCCACTGCTTCATCGCCTTTAAGCACCGCTCACGCTCAGCTGTGGCCCTATCATCCCGTTGTCTGTCCTCTGACTGACTGCGGGAGGGGCCACGCATCTCTCCTCTTCCCCGACGAGTTGCCGCCGCTCCACCACCGTAAGCGTATAACAGCACGTGCTCTTCGGGGTGCTCAGACACTCCCAGCTCTTGTTGAGTCTTCGGCCGAACACCCATCTCGTATGTGCTCGACGTACTCGAACGTACACTTGCAGCCCGCCACGGTTCTTGTGCCGTCGGCTGACGGTGTGCTAGACTTGGGGGGGGGGGGGGGGTCTGCTCTGAGCAGTTCTTAACTCCCCGGTCGACGTCGGCATCGGAGTCGCCTTTGAGAACAAACTTAAAGATAGCAGAAGCTCTTTCAACTCCTTAAGTTCATTCCTGTTCTCCGTCAGCTGACTCATGACGAATTGCCACTGCTCCGCGCCAACGACTACCGTATCAGGTTGCTGCGGACCCGAATTCGGCGGTGGCGTCGACGCAGGGGCCGCAACGGTCGAAACCGGGGCCGCTGGGTGCGCCAATGATGCGAATCCCGCCGAAGAGCCAGTGAAAGGTGCCGCTGCGCTTGTAGTCGCGAGCGGCAGTACGGCGGATGGCCAGTGAGGCCCGTCCGCTCTTCCACTCTTCATCCACCTAGGCTCCAAAACTCTCCCCGCACTGCTCCGAGCAGGAGTGCGGGCCGTGTCACCGATCCTCAAGGAGTTCAGTACCTCCGGCCCCGCCTAATTCCCTGCGTCGGACTCTCTACTCGTGAGATCCTCCGAGGCGCTCTGCGTTGCTCGACTTCCTCTTCGGGACTACTTCCTGGTCTCCCAGAGCCGGTTACACGACATTGGGTTCGGCGCGGGAGGAGCTGCAGGGTCGGCGTCGTAATCATCATACCACGGCACCGACACGCTCGGATCATCATCACGTACAATCGCCCTAAGAAGTCGCTCGCGCAACTCCAAACCTTCTCCCCTCGTCCTAAGTCCGCACTCTTCCAGCTGTCGAATGACGTCCTCGACCGGGAGAGCACCGATCTCTCTTCTCGCTTGGCGGGCCGCCTGAGACCTGCTTAACATGCGAACCATCAATTGGTCGTAATCAGCCATCTCGGTGTCCTGCAGCAAGCGAAAGAAGAGAAAAAAAAAAAAAAAACAAAAAACGAAACACCCCCCCCCCCGCTCTTGGCTAGGACTAAGTTTGAATCGGTCGAGAAATAGACCAAGTTCGAACAAGTCGAAAAATAGACCAAGTTCAAACAGATCGAAATATAGTCTGAGTTCGAACAAGTCCAGAAATAGACTAAGTTCGAACACGCTAAATTTTAACTAAGTCCCCTCGGCAAAAAAACACAAGTTCGAACGAATCAAAAAATCGACCAAGTTCGAACGAGTCGAAAAATCAACTAAGTCTGAACGAGTCGAAAAATCGACTAAGTCCGAACGGACGCTTTTGCTTTAAGTGCCGGGTGCACTTAGTGCGAGCGCACTCAACTCTCTCTCTCTAGGCTAGCAATCGGTCCTTCCTCTTTGTGCGTATCTTCGTCACGCGAGTGGGCCGATTGTCTCTCTCGCACTCACGCCGCTTGAAAAATTACTTTTTCAAATAATATTTGAGAAATTGTACATCGGCAAGAAACTCGCGCGCAATGTTTATGTACATTGGGCAAGCTCACCGATGTACACTAAGAGGACCCGGAATTACCAGTGTCCTGTCACGGTCGCCATTTGTGACGTAGGCACCACGTCGTAGCCGATTTGGCTACGTGCGCCCTGAGTGCCTTGCACAAAATAATTTATAATTTAAAATAATGTCTTAATCTCTCTTTCTCTCTCTCTCTCTCTCACTCTCTCTCCTGCTGTCTATGTCGCGAAGATGCAAGCCAGCCGCCCGCGACTGTATCCCAGCCGACGGAAGCCTATCGCTTCCCCAGGGCAGGGAAGTGGCAATTCCTCGCCACCCTCAACGCAAAACCACCACCACGCGCTCTCACTCTCTCTCTCTCTCTCGCACACCTTCACCCTTGGCTTTACTCGCGACGCTCACTCTAATCAAAGAGGAACCAAACTATATTCACCGCGGGACTTATCTCTCCGTCCTCGCGGGAACGCGCAGCGAAAATCACTCTCTGGAGAACACCGCGTAACTGCTGTTACGCTCGCTCTTCTTTCCCCTTCCCTCGCGGCTCCCAAAATTCATCGCCAATCGTCACCGCAAGTTCGAAAATCGCGTGATTTTTGAACGTTGCCGGCTTTTGGGAAAAGTCCGCATTTTCGCGGCTAAACAGACTTACACAAGCTGGCAACCTGGAGACGGTCGCGCAAGAATGTAAACACTCACATTCTTCGTCGACGACCTATGACGGATTCTCCGTTACAGGCCCCTCACACGTAATAGAAAGCAGGATCCGAGAAGGGTCCTGCATTGTATACGGACCGACACTGCACGAAAGTGCCATTGCACGACGGCTAACGTCCATTGTTACTCGAAGCCGCATCGAGGGACTTAGCGGCATGACAGGCCCGAACCTGCGCTTGCACAGTGCGCATGTGCGAGGGAGAATCCCGCACGTCCCTTCCAAAAAACACCCATTACAATATATATATTGGGAGTATGAATAAGTTCTCGTTTCACCGTCATATGGTAGTACAAAAATTTTGTGTGTGTAATTCAAGATAATGATGCATCTATAACCTATGTTTAAAATCATTGCGTATCTTTCCATTAACCAATGAAGAACATTTTCTTCTTGTAGCGTAAAACATATCAAATTTCGTGCCAAAAAACCGTTTTTGCGGGGAATTTTACTGCACTATTTTATTCAAAAGAAATCTGCAACTTAAGCACAAAGAGTTCTTGTAGAAACCTATGGTGATCATGCTCTGTTGGAAAGAACATGCAGAGATTGGTTTAACCATGTAACATCGGTACACGACCTCCGTTTTTTTCCCTTGTGTCAGCCGATAAGTTTCTTCTCTGCCTTTCCTATCACGATAAAGCCCCCTTTACAACCTACGCGACGCACTCTCTACTGACATAGACCATTGTAAAACTTAACCTACGTTTAAACCGAAAGTTAAATACATAACTGACTTATAAAAAAAATAGCCGCTTTCGTTAGACTCAATTTGACTACGATGCAATTTTTTTAAAAGCAATTGCACACAAGTAATCATAAAATCATGCATACTACAGCTGAAAATAATGTTCTCCTTTCTAAGTGAAAAAATGGCTAGATCGCTAAGTCGGTTGATACAAATTTTATTGACATTCGTAACACAAATTTTTGCGAGGTAGTTCTTCTCTTTGAGCAAGCATCATTAGCGTAATTTGGGACATCGCGCAATAACCTGCAATGTCACAAATTCTTCTTGCAATACCCTTATAATAATTTTTTTAAAAGAACAATTAATTAAATAAAAAAAATTAAAATAATTAAATAATTAATTTAAATTAATAAGCAAATGTTTAAGTGTTACATGCATCTATTATAAAAACATTCCTCTAGTTAAATTTCAACTTATACGGTTGTTATTCGGCGGCAATTCAACTATCCTGATTATTATTATTTGACTATTTTATAGAGTAATAATCTTATATCTTTAATAACTGTCTACGACATGCGATTTTATGAGACTAGCTGCGTTTTCTAATTAAAATTAATTCTTTGATTAGCTTCTTACAGAATAGTTATTTCCATATTATTACTGGTAATTCCAATATTAATTTACGATCTCATTAGCGAATATTTACTAAATAACTCTTTGAAAATAAAATTAATTACCTCTTGGCCTACACGGTATCAACCGATTGCACGAGCCATAGTAAACAAGAAGGTCGGTGGCGCGCCGTGCCATTCAGCTGTTCAGCCGTGTACCCAAACTGGCGCAAAATCTATACTTATCATGAAATTTATATTTTGTGACGTGGTGTTTTCGTACCAGTCACATGAGGAGGCTAAACCATAGCTTGTAAGCCTCTTCGTAGCCTGCGATACCCCCTTACAATCTAGGCAGTCTCGCAGAACTGCCACATTTGACCCTGAATAACAGCCACACAAGGGTGTGTATACTGTACCTCCTCCAGGTACATGGGCTTGGAGCTTAAGTAAGGCTCCAGCGAGGAGCCAGTCTCAGGAGCCCATGGCTAATCGATGGCAGTGCTTGCACACACTGCAGCAGGGATTCCTTCTCCAAGCTCCTTCCTGTCCTTGTCGTTGTTCCTTACCTGTAACCTCCCAGACGGTAAGTAGAAAAAAGAAGAAAGACATAGCAGCAGCTGCACTGTGGAAGGTAAGTACAGACTGCCACACAACACCATAGGAAATTGGACAAGGAGAGGTTAGGAGGCAAGAAAAGATACCTAAGCACCGCCTCGACGTGCAAGTAATTACGTACCTGGAATTGTCTAGGAGCGTTGCCTCGCTGCCGCTGCTAGCAGGCCATCGCTGTCCCCGACACCGCCGCCTCGCTTTCTCCGCCGCTCATCGTTTGATTCCCCTGCTGTTGATCCGCCGCAATGCCGCACATGGAAAGAAGAGAGAAGAGACAAATTAGTCGACGCCTACCAGCCATGGAACGCGTCGGCTTACCTGGACTCCCTGGACATCGGATGTAGATTCTCGCCGCTCAAGAGAAAATATAACAACACTGGAACTCGCAAACGGATAACCTAAACGCGCGCTGCTGACGCGCGGTAATGTCAACTACCGACAGCGCTGAGTACGCGCGGTGGCTGCGTCGCATAACGTATTTTACACGTACGTTGCGCCGGCGCAGAACGATCATCTAAAATCCGCGCTCGCGAAGGTGCCACGCAGAAGCTTCTCGTTCACTCTGTCCGGTGCCACAGTCGCGATCGTTAGCCTTCGTCGCTCGACTCCGCATTCGCGTTCAATAAAAAAAAGACGAGCGTGTACGAGCAGGCGGATCGTTCTTTTGTAGTCGAGCGTGTTGTAGAATATCTAGTAAGTACACCCAGGTGTAGTGGCAGTTACCATGAGACATCCCGTCCCCGAATCATCCAGTTTCCTCCCCGGCTGTGTGTGTGCGACCGCGACGCGTGCTACGCACCATTTTTGTCTTCTCGCGTCTTGTATGCCCGCGACCGCTCTAACCGTGAGCTTGCCGTGCGAACGTAATTTCCGCGCACCAAAACCGCGCCACCCGAGTGTAGCTGGCGCCCTGGGCTCGCGTAAAAACGCGAGATAAATTATTGTAGCTAATATGAAAAGTAATTATTAAGTTCAAATAGACGGTGTTATATGTTGTGTTTCAAGTTCGTGATTTTCCACTTATACTAGCAAGCAGCCCGCCCGCTTCCCCCTACATTTGTACGCCACCCTGATCCCCAGTGGCGTTACAAATTGACGCTGACAACGTGGGGCCGACACAAATCACGCTGATTTGTGAAAATTTTCGGGATCGCGCAATCGTGTGTATGAGTGAGGACAGAAGAAAATTTGTGTACAATAAAAGCAGAGACAGTGAAGTGTTAAGTGTAAAGTGCATGTATGGTAGTCGCAGTCGTAAGCGAATACCACATTCTCGAACTCGCCGTTCGCCGCAATTTTTTTTCGCTCGTCGTAAAAGCACACGCGGCCGGGCGAGGACGAGGAGGGAAGGAAGCCAGTGGGCGGCCATCTTGATCGACTACGCGAGACAGCCGCTCAGTAGTGCTGGCGCTCAGGTTGGTAAGCTATTTCGAGTGTGCGCATCCGGCGGTAAGATAGAGAGTAATCTCGAAATCTTCGAAACAAATTGTTTCGAAACGAATTACCATAAGTAAATTAAATTTTAACATAGTTTTTTTTACAATTTAACGATTCGTGACTATTACAAAATTTTGATGATCTTTTGCTTTATTTTATTATAAAATCAGCATTGCTTTTTGTATAAATAATTTATTTTTTTTTATTTTTTTTTCTCTTCTTTGTTGTTTTCTCTGCGCTTGGCTTGCTGCCCACCGGTGAAAATTTTATTGACATTTAATCATAAATTATTTTGCATGCTAATGATTTAAATTAAAATTGTTTAGTGTTATTGCTTGCATACCGCCGCTATTATTCCCACCCGCGTGTGTTAGAGTGAGTGCTTATCTGTCGTGGAGCTGTGACGTCAGCTCGATCGCTGCGAGTGTAGCGCCGCGCTGGGACGCGTATCAGCGGACGTGCGTCTCAACTACGGAGTTTAGCACGACGCAAGCTACGTCGCATATTCGACTGGCGCTTCGGAGTGGTTAAAATAATCATTTTTTTCCGTTTTTTTTTCTTGTTTCTTTTGGTAATTTAAATTTTCTTTTCTTGTGGTCTTTCTTTCTTTAGTAAACCAAAGATAATATTTTTTTATTAATATTTTTTTTTAATTATTAAATTCTTTTTTTACACATTTTCTGTTCTTTCGTAGAACTGTGAATTCTTTTTGCCTGTGTTTTCGCTTCCAGCAGGGTGTGCCGTCGTCGCTACATTGTCTCGCAAGACGACAAATCTTCCGCCGCTCACTCTTACACGACTAAGAAAATTATTTTATGCTGTTTTTGTTTCGTTTTTTTTTGCACTCTGACCTCGCGCCGCACTGCAAATGGCAGTGGCGGATATTTAATTGTATTAATTATAATGTTTTATGTTGTGAATTTAAATTATATCTAATTTATATATATTTTTTTAACATTTTGGCGCAAAATCTATTTTTGTTTCGTATCCTTCGGGATTATTTTTGGTTATTGCATCGGTTGCTTACTCAGTGGCCATTTTTTCTGCAATCGGACTTCGCCTCGCGCGCATTTTCCCGCTACATCCCTCCGTTTGTAGCATAGCTTGTCGCGGACCGCGACTGTCTCCCGCTAGCCTAACCTTCTCCCGCCTGGCACCATACTATAGAGCATTTACCGGCTTAAGTACGTTGCATTACGCATTCCGCGCCGACGCATGCGAGCGAATTATTAGTTTCTTTTCCACTTTTCAGTTTCGCTTGAGCTGGTGGATTCGACTGTAGTAGTCGGAGAGCAGCTTAACCCAAAAATTTCAGCAGCAGTTTGCGAGCTAGTGTGCTCGATTCGGCTTGTTTGTCATGTTTATTTTTTTCGTTTTGCGTAGCAGTAGCTGTTTAGGTGGAAGCCAACTCCCTCAGCAGAGCTAACCGAGCATGTACTCAAGCTATTAGTCTCAGTTTTGGAATTTGCGTTGAGCTGACTTTACTAAGCGTGATATTTGCTCTCCGCGCCGTCACTTCGATTCGTCATGTGTCGTTGCTGAACGTCGTCGCTCTCGTCATTGCGACTTTCTCTGTTTCCTTTACGCGGTTTAGCATTTTTTTTATTAACGCAGAATGGAGTCGCATCGCGCCGCCAATCGTGACATGATTTCGCTGGAGCTTGAGATTCTCAGGAGTTCTGTTCGGTTGGCGATTTATACCGCAACCGATGGGCGCGTAATCGAAAACGCGCAACGATGTGGACTCAACATCGATTGTGACACATACGTATTGCGAGAGCAGCTGGAGAGGTACGATCTCCGTCACCTGCTCGGAGCTGATGCCGCTCCATGGAACCCCGCGCAGGATGAGCGCGCAACTGACAGCAGTCTTCCCCCGCTCGACGCTGAACCCATTATACAGCGAAGTTCAAGTCCGAACTTCGATTCCCCGGTGCGTCCGCAAGCGCCTAACGTTTCGGTTTTCTCGTAGCTGGTCGCGCGCGCATGGGATAGCACCTCGTCGGAAACAGCACGGACGCCGCAGGGCGAGCCGGATACCCACGCACCGCGAGTGCGTATCATCGATGCCAAGCCAGAGAGAGCTCGTGCGATAGAGACCCCTCTGCTGCCCCACGCGCAGTCCACGCGGTTACATCAGACGGTTGGCCGGCTCGGCAGAGACTCGCCGATGGAATTGACGGACCCCGTGGAGCGTACGTCCCCAGGAGCAACCACCAGATACACGGTAGGCCCTACAGCTGCCCTTGAAGAATTCGACCCGTTCTGGACATACGTGGTTGAGAGCCAGAGGCCGACGAAAGACCGACGGACCGCTGCAACGTATCCAGAGCCAGCAGTGGACGCTCCGCTGGACAGCGAAGGCCCAAAGTACAGCACTTCGAAGCAGCGCACGCAACCGCCCCGTTCGGCGATTTAGTTGCACAGCCGTAGCCTCCAGCCTCTCGGCGTGTTACCGTGAATTGGTGAGCGTCCCCGAACGAAGAGGCTTACGCACCGCTGCTGCCTCAGCGCCCCGCAGACGCCAATCCGCAGCAGTCGCACAGAGCGGAGGGACACTAAGCTTCTTTAATACCTCCGCTCAAAGCTTCAGCGCCACGGCACGCACACACTAACGCCACACAGTTTCTTTACGATAACTCCACGTTTCTGCGCGAAAAGCAGACGTGCGGCATACTAGAAAAGTGGCGCATTTCCTTCAAGGGCGTGCAAAAACAAGACCCCGCGGGATTCTTGACCAACTTGGATCAGTGTCGGGAGTCATACGGTCTAACCCTGGAGGATATTGTTAAAGCTTTGCCGGCGGGTCTCGATGAAGAGGCCTGGTATTGGTTTCGCCGCCAACACAACCCTGGCTAACCTATGCTGATTTCGTCGACGCGTTACGGTTGCAGTATTGCGCCGACAATCTGCAAGTCCGCTTGCGCCAGGAGATTGGCAGGCGGACACAAGGCCCGCAAGAGGATATATCTACGTTCCTGCTCAAATTCCGCAATCTGCTCGATCAAGTGCGACCGCCGATGTCGCTGTCCGAGCAATTAGATTGCACGTGCCGCAATCTCCACCCAGCATATAGGCAAGCTGTTTCGCGCGACCGTGTTCGTGATTTTGTAGAGCTGCAGCGTCTGGAAAAGAAGTTCGAGACGAAGAAGTTGCAGGACAAGGCTTATCGTCCTCCTCCTCCACCCGAGGAGTCGTTCTTTCCCAAGGACGCGTACGTGCCGCTGCACCCGGTAAGTTCGGCTAAAGCCACTCCCGTCAAAACGGCTCGCTTGATAAAGATCGACGACACCAGTCATCGCACGGACTTCGTCGCTGCCGCGGGCGCTTCGGAGAATCGCCTCCCGCACAAGCAGCCATAATTTAAGCCTCCGGCTGCGCTGCAAGCTCGGAAGACGCCCAAGAAGCCGCGTCCACTAGCGATTACGTGCACAGCAGCCTCCAGGTCATCGGCGGGGACGCAGACCGAAATACCGCCGCTTCTCCAAACCGCCGAAGTGCCCCCGCAATGGCAGCATAATTCTAACTATTACGCGAACAGCAGCACCACGCTGCCGCGTGCAGTGACATATACCGCCAACCACTAGCAAGATAACTCGCCGCAAGCTCGTAAGCAGCGAGAGCCGTGCCGTCGCTGTGACCAACTAGGGCATTGGGCTGCCGAAGCCCGAGAGCCCTGAAATGTTACGGATGCGGGCAACCAAATGTACTGCGCAGGGACTGCAATCGATGCAGAGCGACTCCACGGGCGGGAAACGCACCGCAGGGGGCTCGTTAGGAGCTCGCGGGTCCTCCCATAGCCGAAAGGCAGCTCCACGCCGCGGGCAGCTTCATCCTAACCCGCCACGCCTGTCACCGCCGCACGACGCAGTTGAGATTTCCGCCGCAACGGAATCTCCGGCATCAGCACCATTGGATCGGCCGCCGTCGCTGATCCAAGGTAAACCGCATCTCTGCGAGGTACGGCTATTTTTTAATATTGAGCTTAACGGTTTAAAGCTCAGAGGTTTACTGGACGATGGTACCGTCCATTCGTTCCTGGGAAAGGGTTTGAGCAAGTTGTTGCAAGACAAGCTCTGCTCTGCGGCTAATACAATTATCGTAACAGATGGAGGAGCAGTGGCAATCCAGGGAGTGCTGGATGTGACTGTCTCCATCGATGGAGAAACGTGCACGCTTCCTTTCTTCGTGGCAGATGGGTTGCAATACGATTGCATCCTGGGCATCGACTACAAGAGGCTGTTTAAATTGAAGATCGATTATGGCACGGATACCTGGTGGACACCACGGGGCGTGGTACACCAGTTCTATCCGTACGGATCCGATACGGCGACTTTTTTGGCCGTCGCGACCCTCGGCGGATTTGTTGTGGCAACCGACGACGAGCACGCGCAGCTAAATGCTCTGCTCGACCGCTTAATCCCGCCAACACCCGCGTCGCTAGGATTAACCAGCTTAGCAGTGCATACCATCGACGTGCAAGGAGCTGCAACAATTCGGTAGCATGTGCACAGACATTCTCCGAAAATGCTGCAAATTGCGTACGAAGAGATCGATCGCAGGCTTGCCGAAGGGATCACTGAGCCGTTCGAGAGCCCGTGGTGCAGCTGTCCGGTAATAGCACCGAAGGCCAATGGAAAGTGGCGTTTTTGCATTGACTACCGGCGCATTAATGCTAAACGCTCCGCTTATCCTCTCCACAACATGGACGATATTCTAGACAAGTTTAGATCCGCTCGCTATATTTCTAAGCTTGATCTCAGTCAAGCGTATCACCAAGTCCCGCTCGACCCCGCAAGCAAAGAGATGACCGCTTTCTGCATCCCTGGACGCGGTTGTATCAATTCACGCGCATGCCGTACGGCTTGACGAACGCCCCCGCAACGTTTTAACGAATAATGGACCGCCTTATTAAGCCGTAGTGGGAACCGCACGTCTTCCTCTACTTGGACGACGTGATTATCGTCACTTCTACGTTCCACGAACACTTGCAGTGGTTGGAACGAGTGCTCGCTGCGTTTAAAGAAGGCGATTTGCAATCAAATCGGGAAAAATCCGAGTTCTGCTGCGCTGAAGTCCGCTACTCAGGCAACGTCGTAAACGCAGAAGGTTTAAAGCCTGACGGCGATAAGATAAGGCCGATTGTTGAGTACTCCGCACCTACGAACGTCCGCCAGCTGAGGCGACTTTTAGGTATGGTGGCATGGTATTCGTGCTTCATTGATAATCTGGCAGCGTATAAAGCACCACTCACACGACTAATGCGGAAAGGCATTCGTTGGCATTGGAACGAAGAACAACAGCTCGCTTTCGGTCAAATGAAGCAAGCTCTTACGCAAGCGCCTGTGCTAGCTCGCCCGGATCTCACCCGCTCGTTTACGCTGCAAACGGACGCGAGTGATTACGCCATCGCAGGCGTTCTTACACAAGAGGTTGATGGACACGAGCACCCGATCTATTTTGTAAGTCGTGTTCTGTCCAAAGCCGAGCGCAACTATTCCGTGACGAAAAAGGAGTGCTTGGCGGTGCTCTGGTTCGTCGAACGGCTGAAAGATTACCTCCAAGGGGAGGAATTTACGGTGATCACTGATCACCACAGCCTCTTGTGGTTACATAATTTAAAGGACCCCGCAGACCGCTTAGGGCGATGGAACATGATGCTGCAGCAATATTCCATCAAATTTGTGCATCGTAAAGGTGCGTTGCATCAAGTGCCGGGCGCACTTTTCCGTGCGCTCAAAAATAACGTTGAAGCCGCCGCTGTAGCTCCATCCGCGCACACGGACGATAAATGGTATCAACGACGTTTGCTAGCTGTTCACAGCCGCCCGCACATATTCCCTGATTGGTGTATTGACAACAAGCTGCTATACGAACACCGGCCGAGTAAGCTGATTGACCCGTTAGTACCGGATCTCGACGCGTGGAAACTCGTATTACCGCAGGGCGACCGCGCTAAAGCATTGTTTGAAGCGCACGATATACCACAGACGGGCCATCTCGGTGTTAAGAAAACGTATGTGCGGCTCGCCACCTACTATTATTGGCCGGGTATCTACTACGATACGTGTCGCTACGTACGCGCTTGCCAAGAGTGCCAAGCGCACAAGGTATCGCAACAAGCACCAGCTGGCTTGATGGGAGAGCGATACATTGATGGACCGTGGACAGTAGTTGCCACGGACGTGACCGGGCCAAAACCAATGTCGAAACGAGGGCACCGCTATGCCATAGTGTTCGAAGATTTCTTTACGCGCTATATCGAAATCCGTGCGTTACGAAAAGCCGTCGCGGAGAGCGTAATGCAAGCGTTCGACGACTTAATAATAAACCGATGTGGCTGTCTTAAGGTCCTGCTCACGGACAATGGGACCGAATTTGCGAACAGAACGGTAACCAAGCGGCTGCAGCAGTACGGAGTGACGCAGTCCACCATTTCTCCGTACCATGCGCAGGCCAACCCCGTGGAACGCATTAATCGAAATTTGCGTACAATGATTAATAGTTTTCTCAGCGAAGATCATCGCGAATGGGATATGCATCTTAATGAATTCTATTTCGCGCTCAACAGTATGGTGCATTCATCTACCAAATTCTCCCCAGCGTTCCTCAATTTCGGCCGTAACCCGCAACCCTGCATGATTCTTCGCAGGCATCTCGAAAATCCGGCTTCTGTACGGCCGCCCGATGCAGAACAATGGCTCGAACGTGTAACCCGCTTACCCGCGGTACACGACCTAGTAAAGAGACACATCGAGCAAGTGACCGCGAAACAATCAGCGCACTACAACCGCCGTCGTCGCGACGTTTAATATCAGGTAGGCGATTTAGTGTGCCGCCGCCAACACCACCCGCCCTCTGCTGGAGAAGGATTCGTGGCAAAAATGGCACCGCGATTCGTAGGACCAGCGACCATCGTCAAGGTACTCTCACCGGTAGTCTACCTCGTCGTAAGTTCGTGATTCACAACTTATACTAGCAAGCAACCCGCCCGCTTCCCCCTACATTTGTACGCCACCCTGATTCCCAGTGGCGTTACAATTTCGGTGCGACAAAAGGAATTGTGAAATAATAAATTCTTTATCACAAGTTAGACTCGTGATTTTCGTTTATGACACAAATTCTTTAGCACGAGTTAGACTCGTGGTTATCGCTTATAGCATAAATTCTTCACCACAAGTCAGACTCGTGGTTATAGGCCAAACGGTTCGATAAGTACTTCTCCAACAGTCCATTAATCAAAAATTATAACTTTTAAAGAATGATTATTTAAACTATTATTCAACATTTATTTCTTTTTTGTAATTATCAATGCTAACTTAAGGATATCGTTTGCATCTATAGCAGCAATCTTTTTTCAAATAATCATTCTTTATCTAAAAATCATTATGTAAATTAATCGCTTAAAATGCGACGAAAAACTTCGTTCTTTTTTGTAATATGCGTTGAATTTTAAATAGGACACGATCGTACAATTTAAATTAACATGTTTTTATTACAAATAATAAATAACGAACTTATGTAAAAATTCCGCAAAAATGGATCATCTCTCTCTCTCTCTCTCTCTCTCTCTCTCTCTCTCTTTCTCTCTCTAATTCTGGCTCTCCCTTCCTCAGACCAAGAAGCTTGTCGGGAAGAGGGGGCCCGAAGATCTTGCACTCCCCCTAATTTTCAAAAATTGCGAGACAGCTTCTTCCACATGCTTAAATACGGCGCAAAATTTTCACCAAGTGCAGACCTCAGGCAGCACTCGAGGGAAACATTATTACGGATCATATAGATACGCAGACCTTAGGCAGCACTCGAGGAAAACCAATTCTACTCAACTTCTAAGGAATCATCTACACGAACAGACTTCAAGCAACTACAAAAAAGCAACTACGACAAGCAGACTATACAATTTTTGAATTAAATAAAAAGTAGACGACGAGAAGTCAGCAACAGCAACAGGAAGTCAGAGAGAGAGACAGAGAGACAGAGAGAGACACAGAGAGAGATAGAGAGAGAGACAGAGGGACAGAGGGACAGAGAGAGACAGAGAGACAGAGAGAGACAGAGAGACAGAGAGAGACAGAGAGAGAGAGATAGAGAGAGAGAGACAGAGAGACAGAGAGAGACAGAGAGACAAAGACAGACAGAGAGACAGAGAGACAGAGAGACAGAAAGACAAAGAGAGAGACAGAGAGACAAAGAAAGACAGAGAGACAGAGAGACAGAGAGACAGAGAGACAGAGAGACAGAGAGACAGAGGATTAGTCGCACCGGAGGTGAAAATCGATAAAAGTGAGCTTAAACTTAAATTTTGTATTGTATATTTTGTTTTCTTTTTTCTCTATACTCTCATCTATCCTATATTCTTCCAAAGGTAGACCTAGCCTGAATTTCGGCTAACTACCTTTTACTTAATATCGCATTGGTTAGGTTCTTATCCAGAGCGGCGTAGCTGGCCTGAGTTTCGGCCTCGAAGTACGTTTAGTCCCGAATTACACTACCGCATCCTCGAAAGAAAGGAAAAGATGAAGCTCCGAATCTTCTCCGCCATCCCGAGCCCGTAAGATTGACTGCTTAGGCTCAAAAAGGCAACGATGAGTTTGCGTTACTCAAATTAACGCTGCGAAACGTCATTTCGGCGTTACAACCAATTTAAAAATGGTGATCTTGATGTTCAAGATAGATAACACAGTGGTGCAGCAAAAAAGTTTCAAGACGAAAAATTGGAAACATCATTTGCTGAAGATCCATGTTAGACGCAATCCGATGTAAAATCATTAGGGGTTGATTGAACAACAGTTTCGAAACATCTGACAGCTTTATAAATAATATAAAAGGAAGAATCTTGAGTGCCGTATGAACTGAAGCCGAGAGATGTCGCACAGCGTCTTGTCACGTGTAAACAGCTGCTTCAACGACAAAAAAAAAAGGTTTTTTACATCGTATTGTGACTGGTGATGATACTATAGTAATCCTAAGCGTAAAAAATTGTGAGTTAAGCCCGATGAAGTAGTAGCATCAACGCCAAAGCGGAATAACCACGGTTCCAAGCTCGTGCTGTGCATTTGGTGGAATCACCCGGGGGTAGTGCATTACGAGCTACTCCAACCCAACTAAACCATCACAGGAGATCTCTATCGATGTCAATTGATGCGTTTGAGCCAAGCATTAAAAGAAAAACGGCCGCTATATAAGCAGACATGATAAGGCGATTTTGCTGCATGATAACGCTCAGCCGCATGTCGCGTCACCGGTCAAAACATACCCGGAAACGCTGAAATAAAAAGTCCTACTCCACCCGCCGTACTTTCCAGACATCTCCCCTTCTGATTACTATTTATTTCGATCGGTGACTAACGGCCTGGCTGAGCAGCACTTCACTTCGTGTAAAGAAACGAAAAAATGGATCGATTCGTGGATAGCCCCAAAAGAAGTGTTTTTTTTCGACGTGGAATTCAAATGCTGCTAGAAAGATGAGAAAAAGTGATCTCCAGCGATGGGCAATAATTTAATTGACTTGTTTTTTTATTATTTTTTCTAAATAACGGATTTATTTTCACAAAAAACGACGAGAACTTATTCACACTCCCAATATCAACTTTTAGCAGAAATTGAAGGAGCAAAAAAAATTCTAAATTTTTTGGTAATTTCTGACGGGCTGTATTTTAGTGAAAAATGGTCGTATCGAGACTTTTAGAAAATCATTTTAAAGCTCTAAGATTCTAGTTTCGAGATCTTATAGCCAAAACCTTAAAGAAGCTACAGTTGTTAAATATTCTGAAGTAATAACACGAAAAGAAAATTTTGCAAATTTTTTGCGATGTTTTTCTCGCCCCACGAGCTTAGGAAAATTTTCTTTAATTAAATCATTATACAGAGCTCATAGCCTGTTTATTCAGTATTAATTTCCTTTTTCTAATTTTCCGCTACATTGATTTCTTTCGGAGATATCCGACTTTGAATGCAAAAGGATCCTTTTGTCTTTAACCATTAATGTATTAGCAACCAATAATCGGGCAAAAAATTAAGGGGCAGTTTTGAAATCTGGAATAAATTTCCTGAAAAATCCTGTAGCGTTATTTACGAAGAAAAATTTTTTTTCAACCCTGATATTAACTTGGAAAAGGTTAAAAAAAGTCATTTTTTCTGTTGTTTTGAAAAATCGACCACATCTTTGCTAATTTTAATAAAACTGCTCATGTTTTTGAGAATTCTTTTATCTTAGTGTTTCCCTAATAACTGTGTGAAGTTTCGGATCGATCCATTGAACGATTTTTCCGGACCAATTGATCAAAATTTCCGAAAAAATTAGGGCAAGATTTATGTTTTTTAGGACCTCGTAATTATCTTAAAAATGGAAAAAATTAACTTTTTCCGATTTTTCCTACAATTTCTCATCTCTTACTCTTCGAATTTGGAAACAAATTTTTAAAAAAAAAATTTGAATAATTTTTTTTTTAAATTTGTTCTGAAATTTTTTCTTGCTCAAATTTTGATAGTTTTTGTCAACCGCCGGCATTTGCATTACCCAAAGCGTACCATGTAAAGGACGCATGTTTAGATTCACGCTTCTTTTGTGCTTTCGCACTGTGTGTCTGTGTTTGTGTATATGTGGGGTTTTTGAAGAGAAATGAGACCCTGTGGTTCATCAGTTCTACAGTATTTTATGGCTCCAAACTCATTCTCTGAAAGAAGCGTGTGTGTGTGTGTGTGTGTGTGTGTGTGTGTGTGTGTGTGTGCGCGCGCGCGCGTGTGTGTGTGTGCGCGCGCGCGTGTGTGTGTGTGTGTGTGTGCGCGCGCGTGTGTGTGTGTTTTAGTAACAAGTGTTACCACCGCGACACCGAATTACTGCTTGCAGCCTTTCACGCATATTCATGATGCAATTTTGGATTATCAACTTAGAAATCCTCCGCCAAATTGCAATCAAAGCCCGTTCGAGTGCAAATTTAGGTATTCGTTTCGCAATCGACGGCCCATGATATACGTACTCAATGGGATTGAGATCAGGACTCATTGCAGGATGCTTTAATAGCGTTATGTCATGTCTTTAAAAAAATTGACGGGTAATTTCGCGGTATGAGGACGAGCATTATTCTGCATATAAATGAATCTGCCGGTTTTGTTGTCATGGTAAGGCAAGAGGCCTCAAGATCTGGTCGATGAAGCGCCTAACGTTGATGTTTTCGCGGACAATAACTAAACGAGTTTGCCATGACTGCGAAACTCCAGCCCAAACCATCACTGATCCTCCGTTGGAAGCTGCAACGGAACGGACAACGTTTTGCGAAAAACGCTCTCCCTGACTTCGCCAAACTCGAACTCTTCTATCGTTACCGTGCAGACAAAACCGAGATTCATCTGAGAACAGGACATTACTTCATTTCCTTATGTTCCAGTTAACGTGTTGATGAGCATACGCTAATCGAGCTCTGCGATGTGCAGGTGTTAACATTAGCACACAAATAGCCCTTCTCGATTGCACCCCAATTTCACGAAGACGGTTGCGAACTGTTGACCTTGAAATGTTTTGCGGCCGCCGTCATTGTTGCTGTCGATGATTTGGAAAGTACTGCGCGACAACGTTTGCAGGAACGAAAGGTTCTTGACTAACACGTCGAACAATCGCGCGATCGTCCCGAGAAGTCGTTATTCGGTATCGACCTTGTCCAGCACGTCTCTTAAATCCATTAGTTTCCAGGAAACAGTTGCAGGCACGAAAAACGACTGACGAACTTACGCCCAGTCTTTTGCCGACCTTCCGGTAATGGTACCCCTCCTGGACAAGAGTCATGAGTTGCGCAATTTGCGCAAAAGCTTTCGAAAAAATTGATAAAAAATCAAAGTTCACAAAAACTTTTAGATAATTTTTTTTAACAATGTGAAAAAAATTTTTAGTTTTTAAAAAAACTGTTGGATGGTTTTTTTACCAAAAGAAGATTAGTTTTTAAAAAAACTGTTTTTAACGCTTGTAAGCTTTTCAGATAGAGTACAGAATTTACTGCCCGGGATTTTATAGAACGAGTACTCGGTATACCTTGGGGGTATCAACTTATGATTAATTTAATTGATTTTCAATTCGAAAATTAAGATAAAAAACAGATCAAGTATTTCAGAAATGAAGCAGTGATTTCTTTATCTTAAAAAAAAATTTTGGAAAAAATTTTTAGAAAAAAATTTTTTTCAAATTTTTTTGTTTTAAAAAATTTTTGTTACCAAATTCAAAGAGTAAAAGACAAGCAATTGTGGGAAAAGTCGAAAAAAGTAAATTTTTTTCCATTTTTAAGATAATTACAAGGTCCTTAAAAACATAAATCTTGATCTTTTAATTTTTTCGGAAATTTTGATCAATCGGTCTGGAAAAACCGTTCGATGGATCGATCTGAAACTTTACACAGCTATTGGGGGTACATTAACACTTTACCGACCGGTAATCGATTAATCGGCTTTTTGTTGCCAACGCTTACCGACCTTATTTAGCATTAATATCATAAAAGTATAATTATATATATCCAGGGTGATCCGTTTTAATATATCGGTCATTATAACTTCAAAGGGAGATGGTTACATAAAAAAATATATAGACAAACGTTGTAGGAGTTGAAGGGGGTCGTCCAACGCTGACCTTGGCGTTAACCTTGAGATCAAATTTAGAGGTTATTTTAGGGTCAAATCGCGAATTTTAAATAGAAATCCCAATTTTTAATTACAGATTCTGATTCTGCGTCGAAAAATATGAAAGTTTTGTCTCAAAACATTTTTCTAGATTCGTGACAGATGTTGCTGTAATCGACAAAATTAAAAATGCGTAGATCAAAAATCGAAAATCGTTATCGAATTAGAATTTCTCGATGAATACACATCGAGTTCTGCAAATTAGAATATGCAATATAAAATTGGGGTACCCATTTCAGATTTTTAAGTTGAAACCGCTCATACGGGGGGTTAGAGGGGGAGGGGTCGATTGTGGTGTCATTGCATGACCCCCATCCAGATTAAGAAATTTTCCTTTTCTACCTTTTCATATGCGTAGTTGAGATATTCGAATCGATAGATTAAAACTGCCGATTACAGAGTCATCTTTCACGCATCGAAAAAAATGTTTAAGACAAAACTTTCATATTTTTTGACGCAAAATCAGAATTTGTAATAAAACATTGAGATTTCTATTTAATATTCGCGATTTGTCCCTCTGATAACCTTCAAATTTAACCTCAAGGTTAACTCCAAGGTCAGCGTTGGATAACCTCTTTCAACCCCTACAACTTTTGTCTGAAACATTTTTTGATATAACCATCTCCCTTCGAAGTTATTTCGATCGATAGATTAAAACGAACCACCCTGTATATGCGCTTTTCTTATGGTTATTATAGGATAATATATAATAAAATCTTTTATTTTCACGATATTAATGCTAAATAAGGTCGATAAGCGTTAGCGACAAAAAGCCGATTAATCGATTACCGGTCGGTAAAGTGTTAAGATAAAAGAATTCTCAAAAACATTAGCGGTTTTATCAAAATTAGCAAAGATGCGGTCGATTTTTCAAAACAACAGAAAAAATGACTTTTTTCAACCTTTTCCAAGATAATATCAGGGCTGAAAAAAATTTTTTTTTCTAAATAGCGCTACAGGATTTTTTAGGAAATTTATTCCAGACTTCGAAACTGCCCTTCAATTTTCTGTCCGATCATTGGTTGCTGGGACATCAATGGTTAAAGACAAAACGATCCTTTTGCATTCAAAGTCGGATATCTCCAGAAGAGATCAATGTAGCGGAAAATTAGAAAAAGGAAATTAAAGCTCAATAAACAGGCTATGAGCTCTGTATAATGGTTTCATTAAAAATTTTCCTGAGCTCGTGGACCGAGAAAAATATCGAAAAAAATTTGCAAAATTTTCTTTTCGTGTTAATGCTTCAAACTATTTAGCAACTGTAGCTTCTATAAAGTTTTGGCCAAAAGATCTCGAAACTAGAATCTTAGAGCTTTAAAATGATTTTCTTAAAGTCTTGATACGACCATTTTTCACAAACAAGGGTACCACCGCAACTCGACCCCACCGATTTTAATAATTTTTAGATATGTTGTAATACTCAAAAAAATATTCGACACGTTTTTTTTTTATAGGCTGACATCCACTTTTAAAGGGTGAAATCCACCCCTGAAAACCACCTCGGAAAATCGTTTTTTTAATATATCTCTGCATCTAATGAATATTTTTGAATAAAATCAACGCCAAAATATTTTTTATTAGTAGGTGCTTTTACTGATATAACTTTAACACCAAGGGGTTGCAACCCCTTTTTCTATAGGGGTCAAAGTTCTATTTTTTTTGCCATTTTGCGATTCAAAATCTGTTAAATAAGGTCGAGTGGGTTAAAAACTGCATTCATCATGAGAAAATAAGAAATTAAAATTGACGTATTTCGGGGTTTTTTAAGAAAAAATTTTTTGGGGGTGTGTTACCCATAAAAACCACCTCTACCAAACCACAAGCAGGCGAACCCACCTAAACCTGGCCACAGTGTGTCTATTAATTATTTGTTCTGTTATATGTACGATATGACAAGCGAAATATGTTAGATAACTAAGCTACCCCTAACCTCTAACTCCTAACCTCAAAAACCCAAATAACCAGCCCTATCAAACCACAAGCAGGTAAACCCACGTAACCCTGGCTACAGCATGTTTATCTATTATTTTTTTAACTAAATATATCCTACATCACAAGCGAGCTATGTCCGCAGAAATCCGACCCTTGACCCCTAACTCGCCCAACCCCAAAAAACCTCCCCTACCAAACCACAAGCAGGCTAATCCAACTAATCTCTGCCACAGCATGTTTATTAATTATTTTTTCTGTTATTAAATATATCCCATATCACAAGCGAACTATATTAGCTAACCAAGCTACTCCTAACCCCTAACCGTTCAAAATCCAAAAAACTACCCCTATCAAACTACAAGCAAGCTAATCCCTCTTAACCTGGCCCCAGCGTGTTTTTTGATGATTTTCTTTTTAAAATAAATATATCCTATATAATAAGCAGTTTATGACAGCAAACCATTGTACCCTTAACCCAATGAATCCCTAAAGAACACCCTTACCAACCCACGAGCAGGCTACCGCCCTCAACCCTGACCACAGCGGCGTTTATCGCTCATTTCTTCTTGAAATAATTGTCAAATCGAAACCTGGGATGAAAAAGTCACGTCTAAAAATAAGTATCTAATGTAATACGTTGTTTTATTATTTTCAAATGAACTTTATTAAAAGTTATTCTTATAAAAGACCATATTTTTGACTTATATGTTAATTAAAATGTATTATTTGACATAGTTTTCACAGTAATGATAATCTTCAAAGAAATGCTTGAAACATAATGACTTTTAACACCAACCACATCGTATTATTGCGACATTCTTACATCCTTCTACTTCGCAGTTGACATTACAAGATTCTCCAAAACTAAAATCAACAGGATTATCAGTTTTATCTGATTTTTGAGTAATATAGCCGCTTTTATACCAGAAATATTCAAAAATATCCGCATATCTCGGTGAAGAAAACTGGTTATGTACCAGCGATTGTAATGTTATAATATTATTTCTTACATGTAAATTTAAGTCATAATTCATCAGCATTACTTGATCTGAAAATTGCCTCACGAAATTAAAGACTCTTCTTTTAATTTACAATCATAGCAAATAATAAATTATGGTGCCACTTTGAAAAATATGTTTGAAATTTGAAAAATTGGGCCTGCTTCAGGATTGCTAGAGGTACCGACACAGCATGAATTAATTCTGAATTAATTTTGAATTAATTCATGATATAATAAAATTATTTTAGAATTAATTCTGTATTAATGCTATGTCCGCTTTTTGATTCCTTAAGAATTAATTCATAAAATAATTATAAAATAATTCCAAAATTATTGAGGAATCATTTCATAAAATAATTTTGTAATAACATTCGAATTATATATATATATATATATATATATACATATATATTCGAAATAATTTATTATTTGCTATTATTGTAAATTGAAAGAAGAGTCTTTAATTCTTCGCCATTTAAAAAATGGAATGAGTGTTATATATTAAAATTTCAATGTATTAATTTTATATTCATTGTAATTTAGTGTAATAATATAATGTATTATTCTATTATTTTTCGTTTAAAGAATAATTTATAACAAAGTTTGATTAGATTACTACTATCATCATTGCTCTTTTAAGAAAGTTATAATGTTTACAAAGCATACGTTATCTGCATTTTTATCTAATCCATGTTTTGAAGAAGATAATTTCTTGTGTAAACATCATTGGGGAAAACATACGTCTTGCATTTGATAAATAATAACAGTTTAACTAAAGTGAATTATTTATTGTGCTGGATGTATAAACACATTTACTTGTATTTTTATATGAAATTTTCTTAGCACAAGAATACTATAAATAAAAATAAGAAAAAAATTTTTTGATTACTACGTAAGTATTTATGTCACTTTTTACGTATAATTTTAATCACATGTTTTGATTTGTAAAACAAAATATGTATTAGACTAGGTTTTTTTTTTTAATACTTTACAACTGCGAAAAAAATATTTATTTAGTGCTTTTATTTTAGATTCAATTATGAAGGTTAATGCTTTAAACGTATTAAATTTATTATTCGCATATTTTCAAAACTCACAAATACCAAGCAGTGAGATTAATTTCAAAGAAATTGAATTATCAGAGAAGTTGAAACAAATATTAATAGATATAGCACACGAGTTCAATGATGTGGACATGATTGTTGAAGAAACGTTGAATTTCCATGAAGAATATAAAGATAGTGATGCTCAAATAGTCAAAGATGAAATACAACATCACTTTCCTGATCCAGAATTTGCACCAACGAATCATTGTACAAATGATGTTGAAGAAGTATCATTTGAATATAAAAATAATGCCGTAGAATATTGGAGAAGCGGAAAAAAGAGAAAAAATTCAAAATTAGAAACTAAAAGTAATAGATTTAAAAAAGTTTCATCAATAAGTCAACTTAAACGTTGGGCCAAAACAATAAATAAAGGTGGTACTTATCGAGAAAAAATTGCTCGAATCTGCCAGTATACATTAGACAATTTCAAAGCGGCTATTAAAGGTGGTTCGATAGTGCAGGACAAGAATATACGTAAATGGGCGTTACAAGAACAAAAAGAACTCGGCTCAGAAGATGTAAGATTCAAGGCTTTTGCGAATTGGGTATTAAAGTTTAAAAAAGCTCATAGAATTGTGTCCAGAAAAATAAATAAATTGATTACTAAAAAAACATTAGAAGGTGCTTCAGAGCTTTGAGCTAGTGCTGAAGCTTTTGTTGCTGACGTGAAATCGTGTGTACCAAGAATCAGAATAGCAAATATTTATAATTCAGATCAGAGTGATTTTCAATTACAAATGCATTCAGGAAGGACATTAGCGATAAAAGGAAAAACAAGTAGAATGTTTGGTACAGTCAGTTTTATCGACAACGCACAGTTACGCAATTCAACGAACTATATCAGCTACAGGGAAAATTATATCACCACTTTTTTTAGTATTAAAAGAAAAAACTGGTGAATTCGGTCCTATAGTACAATCATCTTTGATAAAACAAAATAATGTGAATGGGGAAGCATCAAAATCTGAAAAATTAACTACAGGTGAGATTATTTTTATGTATAATAATGCAATAATATAAAAAGTATTCTATAGCAACATTTTATTTATTTCAGAGCACCTTAAAATTTGGTTAAAAGAAGTATTTTATCCAAATGTTGGTCCTCAATCTATTCTTTTACTTGATTCTTGGAGTGGACATTGTGATAGAGTTATAGAGGAAACGATGCCAACGAATAGTATTGTTAACATTAAAAAAATTCCCACTGAAACGACAGGGAAGATCCAACCTCTTGATGTATATGGTTTTAGGGTTTAAAAAATTTTGTGAAGCAATTTTCAGATCAAGTAATGCTGATAAATTATGACTTGAATTTACATGTAAGAAATAACATTATGACATTACAATCACTGGTACATAACCAGTTTTCTTCACCGAGATATGTGGATATTTTTTAATATTCCTGGTATAAAAGCGGCTATATTACTCAAAAATCAGATAAAACTGATAATCCTGTTGATTTTAGTTTTGGAGAATCTTGTAATGTCAACTGCGAAGTAGAAGGATGTAAGAATGTCGCAATAATACGATGTGGTTGGTGTTAAAAGTCATTATGTTTCAAGCATTTCTTTGAAGATTATCATTACTGTGAAAACTATGTCAAATAATACATTTTAATTAACATATAAGTCAAAAATATGGTCTTTTATAAGAATAACTTTTAATAAAGTTCATTTGAAAATAATAAAACAACGTATTACATTAGATACTTATTTTTAGACGTGACTTTTTCATCCCAGGTTTCGATTTGACAATTATTTCAAGAAGAAATGAGCGATAAACGCCGCTGTGGTCAGGGTTGAGGGCGGTAGCCTGCTCGTGGGTTGGTAAGGGTGTTCTTTAGGGATTCATTGGGTTAAGGGTACAATGGTTTGCTGTCATAAACTGCTTATTATATAGGATATATTTATTTTAAAAAGAAAATCATCAAAAAACACGCTGGGGCCAGGTTAAGAGGGATTAGCTTGCTTGTAGTTTGATAGGGGTAGTTTTTTGGATTTTGAACGGTTAGGGGTTAGGAGTAGCTTGGTTAGCTAATATAGTTCGCTTGTGATATAGGATATATTTAATAACAGAAAAAATAATAAATAAACATGCTGTGGCAGAGATTAGTTGGATTAGCCTGCTTGTGGTTTGGTAGGGGAGGTTTTTTGGGATTGGGCGGGTTAGGGGTCAAGGGTCGGATTTCTGCGGACATAGCTCGCTTGTGATGCAGGATATATTTAGTTAAAAAAATAATAGATAAACATGCTGTGGCCAGGGTTACGTGGGTTTACCTGCTTGTGGTTTGATAGGGCTGGTTATTTGGGTTTTTGAGGTTAGGAGTTAGAGGTTAGGGGTAGCTTAGTTATCTAACATATTTCGCTTGTCATATCGTACATATAACAGAACAAATAATTAATAGACACACTGTGGCCAGGTTTAGGTGGGTTCGCCTGCTTGTGGTTTGGTAGAGGTGGTTTTTAGGGGTAACACACCCCCAAAAAATTTTTTCTTAAAAAACCCCGAAATACGTCAATTTTAATTTCTTATTTTCTCATGATGAATGCAGTTTTTAACCCACTCGACCTTATTTAACAGATTTTGAATCGCAAAATAGCAAAAAAAATAGAACTTTGACCCCTATAGAAAAAGGGGTTGCAATTCCTTGGTGTTAAAGTTATATCAGTAAAAGCACCTACTTATAAAAAATATTTTGGCGTTGATTTTATTCAAAAATATTCATTAGATGCAGAGATATATTAAAAAAACGATTTTTCGAGGTGGTTTTCAGGGGTGGATTTCACCCTTTAAAAGTGGATGTCAGCCTATAAAAAAAAAAACGTGTCGAATATTTTTTTGAGTGTTACAACATATCCAAAAATTATTAAAATCGGTGGGGTCGACTTGCGGTGGTTCCCTTGTAAGAAATAGCCCGTCATGAATTACCAAAAAATTTAGAATTTTTTTTTGCTCTTTTGATTTTTGCTAGAAGTGTATACATACAGCGTGTTCAAGAAGCCCCAGTACGGCTGAATGACTAAAAAAATAATAGTCCTGGGGAAAAACTTTTATTCTAAATTTTTTAAGAAATTTCCTTGGCTATCCGGCGGTGACCTTGGCTTCGACTTTAAATTGGGCCTTCAAGGTAATTTGAAGGTCGAAATGTTTTTTTTAATGGGAATCCCTATTTTTGATACCGGAAATGAATAGAGCGGAAAATTTTACGTTTAAATTTGTCCTTGATCATTTTTAAAATTTAACCTCGAATGGACATGGTAAAGGTCAAATTTGGAAATAATGGAGCTATTCCAAAGGCGGTTATGGTAATGCGAAACAATAACGAATTAATTTTTATTAGCAACCTGATGATGATCATGGGTTTATTCTCGTCCTTGACTTTGAGGGAAGGTAGAGATATGTACCCAGCCTGTTAAGGCAAGGAGATATTATACCTAGCCAGTTAAGGCAAAGTGTTTAAATTGTTCACCATTAACTTGTTGACAATGTGCCAAACGATAATAGAACGCACCAACAGCATCTTGAATTTTCGGTGCATCGAATTGTTCTATTTCGTTCCGAATGTTTTGTTTTAGTTTTTCTATATCTGTCGAATTTGTTCGGAATACTTTATCCTTCAGATATCTCCATAAAAAAAATCAAGTGGAGTAATATCGAGAGATCTAGGTGGCCATTCGATCTTACCTCTCCCCTTCCTATCCATCTATATGGAAACACATTGTTAAGGTATGCTCAAACATTAAGACCGTAATGAGGACCTGCACCATCCTGCTGGAACTAAGTATTTTGGAATTCATTGTCAACGATTGCCTGAATTATCGGAATGACATCGTTTCGTAACAAATTTTTATATTTTTCAGCAGTAAGATTACCCTTAATAAAAAATGGTCCAACAATCTTGTTGTCAATAATACCTGCTTGGACGTAAATTTTTTGAAGGTATTGAGTCGATCGGCTATTAATCATCCAGTGTGGATTTTTAGTACTCCAATACCTCATATTATGTCTATTGATATTACCGTTTAATTTAAACGTAGCTTCATCAGAAAAAACAATAAGACATGGAAAACTATCGTCAGCTATGATTTGGTCTGTCATATTTTTACAAAACTCGACACATCTGTCTGGATCATCTTCATTAAGCTTCTGCACAAGCTTCACTTTGAATGAATGGAATTTTAATTTTTGTTTTAAAATATTGTAAATTGAACCAATGCTAAGACTATGTTGTTGATGTACTTTTCTGAATGACGTATGAGGATCTTCTATGACTGATACCGCAACATTCATCTGATTGTCTTTATTTGTAGCTGTTGCAGGATGACCAGATTTAGCGAGATCTTTTATACTACCTGTAAATTTATAGCGGCCAATCGTAATTATAACAGTATTCTTTGAAATTGGTTGGACTCTTAGAAAATCTCCATGAAATATAGTGCGAACTTGTTCTACGATCTCTCTTGATCACCGTAACTTTTATCATGAGAATCTTTATTCGCTTTCGCTGAATTAATTGCACCATTGTGCTTTCAAAAAACTAGTTACGTGACTGAATAAAACTTAAATCACTAAAACCTACCAAAAATAAACTGTAGCCTAGACAGAAATCGAAAAATGAAATAAAGGGATAAAAGTAGGAAGACAAATTAACAGAAAATACTCGTCATATGTTTTGATGCAGTGTATCTAATAATTTAAAATATTCTACAGAATATTTCCAGCAATCGACAAAACATAGGACTTTCGAAAAAATCTAGAAGAGCGTCTTAGAATTGATATTAGTAATTTCATCTAAAATAGAATAATTTTCTATTAAATAGAAAGATCTGCTGAAGAAAAACGAAGTTTAATTTCCAAGTTTTCTTTTGAATCACTGCATTTGAAATTGTTAGTGAATAGAAATAATATTTCTCAAAAATTGTATCAAGAGGTTTTTAGAATCATTGATTTTGAATCTGGTGGTGAATTTGAGATGTTTGAAATGACGAATCATAAGTGTTCCAGATAAAATTTTCTAAATAAACAAGGACATGCTTCTACGTGAAACCGTGGCCGCTGAAGGACAGCTCTTAAAAAGGACAGATTGGAACGTAAAATTTTCCACTCTACTTATTTCTGGTCTCAAAATTATAGGGTATTATTTAAAAAAATTGACTTGACTTTAAACGACCTTCAAGGTCAGGGTTATGAACAAACCCATGGTTATCATCGGGTCGCTAATAAAAGTTAAGGTATTATTTTTTCGCATTACCGTAACCACCTTTAGAATAGCTCCATTATTTCCACATTTGGCCTTTACCATGACCATTTAAGGTCAAATTTCGAAAATGATCAAGGATATATTCGAACGTGAAATTTTCCGCTCTATTTATTTCCGGTGTCGAAATCAGGGGTTCCCATGTAAAAAAATTATTTTGGCTTCCAAATGACCTTGAAGGTCCGATATAAAGTCAAAGCCAAGGTCACCGCCAGATAGCCAAGAAAATTTCTTAAAAAATTTGTATTGAAAGTTTTTCTCCAGGACTATTATTTTTTAAGTTATTCAGCCGTACTGGGACTTTTTAAACACGCTGTATATTAGGAGTGTGAATAAGTTTTCGCCGTTTTTTGTGAAAATAAATCCTTTATTCTACATATTAGGTGTAGTAAAAAGATATCCATTATTTTTGCATTAAATTGAAGGTTTTATTTAGCATAGATAGAATGATACGATTTAGGTCAAATATGCACCGTTTTGTTCGATAACTTGTTGCCATTTTGGAGGCAATTTCATAATGCCTCTCTCGTAGAAACCCATGTCCCTATTGTCAAAAAACTGGGACAGTCGATTTTCACAATGTTCTCTTGAGGCGAATTTTTCACCTGCAAAATCATTAGTGATAGACAGGAACAGGTGGTAATCACTTGGTGCCAGGTCCGGATTATAAGGTGGATGCATAAGAACTTCCCAACCAAGCTCCCGGAGCTTCTGGCGAGTTACTATCGATGTATGCGGCCTGGCGTTTTCCTGATGAAACACAATTCCTCTCCTATTAGCCAAAGCTGGCCGCTTCTAGGCGATTGCTTCTTTCAGACGGTCCAATTATTGACAGTACAGGTCCAAATCGGCCGTAGGAGAGCAGCTCATAGTAGATAATTCCCTGCCAGTCCCACCAAACACACAGCAAAACCTTCCTGACTGTCAATCCTGGCTTGGCCACCGTTTGCGCCGGCTCACCGCGATTTGACCACGACCGTTGTCGCTTGACGTTGTCATAAGTGACCCACTTTTCATCACCAGTAACCATCCGCTTCAGAAATGGATCGATATTGTTGCGATTCAGCAGCGATTCGCAGATGGAAATTCGGTCCATGAGGTTTCTTTGCGATAACTCGTGTGGCATCATACATCGAACTTCTTTTTGTATCCAGCCTTATTTAAGTGGTCCCAAACGGTTTTTCGTGCAATCTTTAGCTCCTGGGCAATCGAAACAGTGCTTACGTGACGGTCGGACTCGACGATTTTCATTATTTTATCGACATTTTCGACAATTGGCCTTCCAGAGCGTGGTGCATCTTTGACGTCAAAATTACCGGAACGGAATCGATGAAACCAAAATTGCGCGTGATTGGCTGTTACAGTATCAGGACCATAAACACTATTCACATTTTCAGCTGCCTGGCTTGCGTTTTCGCCTTTATCGAAGAAAAACTGTAAAATATGGCGTATTTTCTCTTTATTGGTGTCCATCTTTGACGCGTGCTAAAGAAAATACTGAGTCAAACAATCACAAAACTGTATCAAAAGCTTTTTTAGTACGAAATCGTATCTTTCTAACGCCATCTAGTGTAACCCGATCGCACTTTTACAACGGGAGATACAGACTACTAAAGCCATCTATTGGCAAAATAATGGATTACTTTTTACTACACCTAATATATACATTCTGTCAAAAAAGTACCGGGAATCGTCGATTTAAATCTGGCGGGGCAATTTAAGCAACTTTCTCGCCAAAAACTCAACGAACACGCTTGAACAACCACCGTATTTGCCGGATTTGGCTCCCTGTGACTTCATTCTCTTCCCAAAACTTAAATTGCCGCTCCGTGGCACCCGTTTTTAGTCGATTGAAGCCATAAAACAAAATTCAGCGCACGAGCTTAAGGCCATCCCGGAAAGCGCCTATAAAAAATGTTCCGATGATTGGAAGTGCCGTTGGCATAGATGTATCGGAGCAAATAGAGCCTATTTTGAAAGCGACCTAATAAATTTTGATTATTAAACGCAAAAATGTTGTTTTAATTAAAAATTCCCGGTACTTCTTGGACAGACAGTATATATATATATATATAACTTTATATA
The DNA here is from genome assembly GCA_949987625.1 of Chalcis sispes. Classification (NCBI taxonomy): domain Eukaryota; kingdom Metazoa; phylum Arthropoda; class Insecta; order Hymenoptera; family Chalcididae; genus Chalcis; species Chalcis sispes. Next base: position 29,639,173 of record OX465095.1, on the reverse strand, counting down.
ATTTATATGTTTTAGAATTTCGTACTTAACTAGAGATATAATCTGTTTAATGCGTTAATGTATTGAACCTTGCTAATCCTCATATTTTCTATATATACATATATATACTTATAGAGAATAAATTATGGAAAATTATACGTCTTCGATAATAATGAGGCTACAAATTAACATGCAAATATTATTGGATTTACATATATTAATTATTAATAATTATATATTAATAGTGGTTAACAAATATATATAATATATCAACGATATAATAATCAACGATTCCCAAATCGATGGGTAGGTAGAGGTGAAACAGTTGCATGGCCCTGTTCCAGATGGAATCGCTGGCCTAGATCGAGGGATCTAAACCCGCTAGATTTCTTTTTATGGGGATACGTAAAAGATGCTGTGTATAGTGAAGCTTCAATGATAAGATTGTATATGATGGATAGAATAAGAAGAGCTTGTAAAGCGATACCCCCCCCCCCCCTCTCCTAAATGCTTAGAAATGTACAACGTAACTTTCGCCTTCGATTACTGTTGTGCTTAGAAAATAATCGTACCCACTTTGAGCATCTGCTCGATATGGAAAGAGCTGATAACAATGCGATCTTGCCTTAACTGGCTGAATCACTACACGTTCTTTCCTAAACTGGCTGGGTCTCTACACGATCTTGCCTTGACTGGCTGGATCACTACACATTCTTGCCTTAACTGGCTGGGCCTCTAGACGATCTTGCCTTGACTGGGTCACTACATAATCTTCATTGGCTTCGTCTTTGCAGAGCAACACAACCACAAATCGGCCCTTTTCAAGGCCAAAGAAATGGAGCCGGGAGGCCCCCGTATGTCCTCGTCGTCAGCTTCGGGGCTGCTTACACGTTTCATAAAAATTTGCACGTGTAAACATCGTGAAGAGGGGGTTTCCTTACCAATAGATCTTTGAATCTGTGTTGACTTGTACCTAGTGGCTAGGTTTGCACTGCATTACAGAAAGCATTACGTTGCCCTTTAGTGCCCAGTCCAGGCACAATAGAAGTACATATTATATCATTAGACATGGTCACTGATGTATGGCAGTCATTGATACAAGGAGCAAAAATTATGATTAAAAAGCTTTCTGCTTAAAACAGATATTTGACCTTAAAATGACTTGTAGAGTTAACTTTGACCCTTAACGTGAAAGCTCGTCTGGACGTAAAATTTTGCGTTGTTTCAGAATACGAGGTCAAAAATAGGGGACTATATTCAAAAAATAAAAGTTGACCTTCAAATGACCTTAAAAATAAAGTTTAAGGACATGTTTAAAGTCATAGTAGAGTCAGCCTCTCAATACTCAACAACTTTTGTCCGAAACATTTTTTTATAAAATTGCAATTTTTTGAGTTATTTACCTGTCTAAGTTAAAATGGGACACCCTGAATATATATATATACTACTGTGATCAAAAAGTAAGGTGAATTTGTTTATGAAATGTAAATTCTTCATTTATTCTTCCAAATCAATTTCATCCCCTTCAAAGTAATCCCCGTCCGATAAAACGCACTTTTGCCAACGCTTTTTCCAGTCCTCGGACACACAACAGTCGGAATAGTCTTTTTCCGGTATAGCCTTCAAGACCTTCTTCGATTTGGTTTTTATCTCCTCAATCGTGTCAAAACGGCGTCCCCGCATTGGCCTTTTGAGTTTGCTGAATAGCCAGGAGTCACACGGAGCCAAATCAGGCGAATACGGTGGTTGCGGAACGATATGAGTCGAGTTTTTAGCAAAGAAGTCGCGAAGAACCAATGCAGTATGACATGGTGCATTATCGTGATGAAGGAACCAAGAGTTGTTCGCCCATAATTCCGGCCGTTTCAGACGAATAGTTTTACGCAAACGACGCATAACGCTCAAATAATATTTTTTGTTGACAGTTTGGCCCGGCGGAAGGAATTTATAGTGCACCACACCACGATAATCAAAGAAAACTGTCAACATGACCTTGATTTTCGATCGACCGTTTTCTTTTCATGGTCGATTTGCCGTGGTCTTTTCAGTCTTGCTTCACCTTTTGCACGATAATCGCTGGATTGGTCGATGGTTTCAGGGTCGTATGCGTAAATCCAAGTCTCGTCTCCAGTAATGATGCATTTCAAGTGGTCCTGATAGTCAGACAGCAAAGTTTCACACACATCAACGCAACGCTTTTTTTCCAAAAAATTGAGCGATTTTGGCACCAATCGAGACTTGACGCGTTTGAGACACAAAACATCCTTTAAAATGGTTTGGGCTTAGCCAAATGATATTCTAACACTATCAGCGAGGTCTCTAATTGTCAATCGACGATTTTCAAGCACCAAATCTTTGATTTTTCGGACGTGGCCCTTGTCGGTAGATGTTGATGGTCGTCCAGAGCGTGGTTCGTCTTCAACGCGTTCTTGGCCCGCTTTGAACTCGTTATACCACTTATAAGCGTTTTTTTGTGCCATAGTTTGATCACCAAAGGCCTTCCGCAACATTTTCAACGTGTTTGCACAAGAATATTCGTTCCGTAAACAAAATTTGATGCAAGTTCTTTGCTCAACAAAATCACCCATTGTAAAAATCGAAAAATTCACTTTTGGTTGTTTACAAAAACACGTGTAACTCGAAGATAATTAAACCTTTTGACAAACAGACGCTTGGCAAATATTATAGACAGTCCTACCAACCTAGGAAAAAAAATTTACCTGCCTTCCTAATGCCCGGGAGTTTTAAATGACTATTTCACCTGACTTTTTGATCACAATAGTATATATTTATTCATATCTCCGCATACTAACCAACTATACATATTAATATCTATCTACACTATTATTTCATCGAAAAGGTAGGAAGTCTAGGTTTAATCATATATTAACTCCATTTACCTTTCAATTTTAAATAAGATCCAGGACAAAAATCAGTATTTGTTATTATATGCACCAGGAAACTATCTTACATAAGAAGAAAAATAAATATCGATGCAGTTTAGAACAAGATAATTAGAGCAAATAATACCTAGAAAGAAAAAAAAAGGGAAAGAAAAGAAAAAAAACAAAAACCAAAACGTATATATAACCGATATATTAGGACCTTGAATAAGTTCTCGCTGTTTCTCCAAAGATGGAATTAGCAGTACTCCGTGCATGGAATTTTGAATGGTGATGCACCTGAAAGGAAGTACTGTATCTAATCTTAAAATTTAGTATATGATAGTTCCCTTTAGTGTTAACAATGTAATTTTTTATTGATTCTGAAAATGTCTACTTTTGTGCCAAATAAAGTATATTTGCGGGGAATTTTATTGCATTATTTTATTTAAAAGAAATCTGCAGCTTAAGCACACAAAATTTCTATTGAGACTCAAGATGACAATGCTCTGTCGGATGCGACATGCAGAGACTGGTTACGACGCTTAAAAAATAGTAATTTCGAACTTGAGGATAAAAAACGTTCTGGCGCACGGAAAAAATTTGATGACAAAGAATTGGAGGAATCAATTGATCAAAACCGGTGTTAGACGCTAGCATAACTTGGAAAAATATTAGAAGTAGATGAGTCAATAATTTCAAAACGTTTACAAGTATTAGAAATGATCCAGAAGTAAAGACATTGGGTGCCGTATGAATTGAAGCCGAGAGACGTCGAACGGCGTTCTTTCGCGTGTGAATGTACTGCTTCAACGGCAGAAAAGGAAAGATTTTTTGCAGCGTGTTATGACTGGCGATAAAAAGTGGATATACTACGATAATCCAAAGCATAGAAAATCGTGGGGTTAGCCCGGCCATGCATCAACATCGTCCGCAAAACCAAATAACCGTGGTTTAAAGCTTCTTCTCTGCATTTGGTGGGATCAGCAGGGTGTCATTTATTATGAGCTGCTCATACCGAATGAGACTATCACGAAAAATCGCTATTGACTTCAATTAATGCGTTTGAGTCGAGGCCTAAAAGAAAAACGGCCGCTATACGAGCAGAGACACAATAAAGTGATTTTGTTACATGGCAACGCTTGGTCTCATGTTGCAAAACCAGTGAAAACCTACCTGAAAACGATTTAATGGGAAGTTCTACCTCACCCGCCGTACTCACCTGACATAGCTCCTTCCGATTTTCACACATTCCGTTCGATGACACATGGTCTGGCTGAATAGCGCTTTCATTCTTAAGAAGATGCTAAAGAATAGATCGATTCTTGGATAGCCTTAAAAGACATCGTTTTTAGGACGTGGAATTCATATACTGCCAGAAAGATGGGAGAAAGTGGTCTCTAGTCATGGGCAATACTTCGAGTAAAATCTTATTGTGACTTATATTTTAAAATCTGTAAGACCAAATAATAAGACCAAACTACAATTATGATCGAGGCCGTAAATCCACCACCTCTGAACTAAAATGGCGAAGGAGAAGGGCCAACTTACACTACGCGAGGAGCTGATGAAAACACACATGAATCCATTCGAGTTCTACTGGCAACAATAACGTCTGGTATTCAACTAAAGAACGTGTGACAGAGAGTCCGTCATAGGTCGTCGACGAAGAATGTAAATGTTTACATTCTTGCGCGACCATCGCTGGATTGCCGGCTTGTAAAAGCCCGCTTAGCAGCGAAAGGGTGGACTCCTCGAAAAGCCGGCAACGTTCGAAAATCACGCGATTTTCGAACTTGCGGCGATGATCGGCGAGGAATTTTGGGAGCCGCGAGGGAAGGAGAGAGGAGAGCGAGCGTAACGGGCAGTTACGCTATACGCTTCTGCGAGGACAGTTAAGCTGTGAGCTCCTGCGAGAAAAGTCAAGCCGTGGGCTCCCGCGAAGTAGAGAGTTTTTCCCGCGTTTGGAGAGTGAGTGCCGCGAGTGAGTTGCAGCCTGGGTGAAGAAGTGCAAGTGAGAGAGTGTGAGAAAGAAGGACACAGGAGTGTGAAAAGGGACAGGAGCGACGACGAGAGATTATAGTGAGGAGGTGAGACGGGGGACGAGTAGGGCAGGTGTCAGCGGGCGGCAATTGGGGGTCGTTACCGTTACACCTGAAGCCGAGATTAAAGCGGAGGCCGTTGGCGAACATGCGGGCTATTCTCGAGGTCCAGCAGCCTTTCTCCAGGGGGGGGGGGGGGAAGCCGCCGGAGCCAAGGACTGCGGCACGGAAGAGAGCAGCTAGGCGTTCAACGGCAAGCGGATAAGTCACCGAGAGACCAACAGTAAGTGTCCTTATCTTGTTCGGGAGTAATAAGTGCAAGAGAGAGAGAGAGAGAGAGAGAGAAAGAGAGCAAGAGTGAGTGATCGCGAGTCCGCGTTTTAGATGGCAACCGATTACCACTTCCCTGCCCTAGGGAAGCGAGAGGCCTCCACCGGCTAGAGAAGTGTCCGCGGGCGGCTGGCCTGAATTTTTCGGGCTCAAGTCTCGCGTATATCCGAGTATGCGGGAAAGAGACGGCGCGAGCGTGCGCTGTTGTGAGAGAGAGAGAAAGAGAGAGAGAGAGTGAGAGAGAGAGTAAGGGAGTGAATATAATAAAATTAAAAAAGAAACTAATTTGTTTTTTTTTGTGCAAGGCATACAGAGCGCACGTAGCCATTTCGGCTACGACGTGGTGCCTTATCACAAACGCAAATGAAGGATTAAAAACCTTCAATGGCTATAATAGACCACTTGAAGATTTTTTGATAGATATAAGGAATGAAACTGCCCAACTCTCAGACAATCAACAAGAAAATTATATAAAAAACGCACTTGGATATTTGGAAGGAAAAGCTAGACAGCATATATGGATATGCATTTAAAGACATAGAGTCTTTAATAAAGCATCTAAAAGAGCGATTCGCTCCCGGGAAGAACTACTCATACTATGCAGAGAAAACATAATATAACAATGAAAAGAGGAGAATTAGTCGGAATGTTTCATGATAGACTGAACATACTACTAATGGGAGCTCGAGGAGCGTTAAGACAACTCGACGTGACCTCACAATAAATAGCCTTAACGGATCAAACCTTCAGAAGAAATAGCGTTATTAATGTTCAAAAAGGGGCTACCGGCAGAAATTGCTACTACTGTGCATAGTCGATGGCCCGCTAATTTAAATGAGGCGTATCAAGCCGCTGTAAAATTAGAAAATCTAATGAAAAGGCACATCTTACCGGACGCCAAACCTAACCATAGACAAATTGAAGGATGTGAAGAAGATGATGAGTTATCAGGATCATTTAACCGCAAAAACGATAGATTTTATCCAAAAGAACGGGACAGCATAAACTATAGACTGAATGATCGAGGGTATAGTCGTAAAAATATCCAGCTCATAGAAAAGGAAACCCCGCAACAAGGAGCCTAGACTAATAGAAGGACCAACTATAACTCAGATAGACGATATGCGTCGTCGCAGTATGACAACCGAGTTGAATATCCTCAACAAAGAAATCATTATCCAACGCATTACTTGTCACCCATAAGAAATTATTAACAATCTAATGGACCCTCGAAACAATACCTGCGGAATAGCAGGGACGGATACTATAATCAATATAATAACGATTCGCGTCTACATAACCCTATGGCAAGTAATCATCAACCAAAACATTTGACTTACCAGCTACGTTGCGACAATAATAAGTACATCGGAAGCAATTACAAAACACGAACCAATTATAATGGACCATAGAGTCAAACCCTAGCATGGCAACCGTGAGCCAAAGCCCACACAATTTTGGTCCAGTCTTGTATACGAGGAGGAAAGAGCCCCCGACCACGGAAAGTTGCGCTCGAAGACAAATCTTACTGATCCAGAAAAGAATACAGAAACGGTTAGACAAATTGCTACATGTACAGGACCTCAAAAAGAAAATTCAGGAGATGACGAACCAACAGTCATAAGCTTACGAATCCGCGAAGGCCGAAGACTATGGTTAACCTTTATGATAGATAACAGAACTGCGGTTAATCTAATTAAACACAGTTCCTTGAATCCTGATCTACAAATTGATGTAGGAAATATAGGCACACTAGGCTGCATAACGGATAAGATTACAGGGTGTGGCAGCATAACTTCCTTTTTTCAAAACTTGATAAAACACATTGAATAAATCAGAAAATTTTTATTTGTTTTTTCTAATGTAGGTGCAAATCTTAAGTTTTTTTTACATAGTTTTGAAGATTAAATCAGGTAGGTGACGTCCCCCGTTCTCCACACACTGAGTAAGCCGATTTCTGGCGTTTGTCATGACTCTTGCTAGCATAGCAGGCGTTATGTTGGCAATTTCTTTCTGAATGTTGGTCTTCAAATCTAGTAGGGTCCTTGGACGGTTCACATAAACACGGAATTTGAAAAAACCCCATAGAAAGAAATCACAAGGGGTCAAATCGGAAGAGCGGGCCAGCCACTCTTAATCGCCCCTAATTAGTGACAACATTGAATAGGATAGAATAATTGGACGAGGTTATTTAAAAAAGGAGGAAGTTGTTATCTCATATCATAACCAAGTCCTTATGATAAGTGGGGATGTTATGCATCCTATACCGTTCCAATCGATAAATAACCAACATAAGCAAGAGACCAGAAGGATATATAATACAAGAGACCTTCGCACGAATCATAATGAATTATTCGAGACATTCATGAGTAAATTATTAATGGAAAACGAAGAAGATTCAGACCAATTGACCACCAATCACGAGAAATTCAAACTTAAGTATCAACTTAAAGGAAGAACCAGGCAAGTACTCCAGATAAATATTAAACCCAGTGAGTTTAAGGAAGGATATCTGCCTAAATTAGAACTTAATAACGACCGAATATATTAGGTTGCTGCAGATGAAATGGCCGATTTAGTAATGACATAAAGTTGGCTGCAATTTTTGTGTATTATCTTGGCACAAGGCGGCGCAAATGATATGACATATTGGAGTATAAATACTGCTACCTTGGTTTATGCAGTCATTTCTGTTTTACACTTCATAGTGATCGTAAAAATAAAAAGAGAAAGTGAACATGGAAGTGAATCAGAAACAGCTAATTCTACTATACGAATTTAAATAAGAGCACCACGCAACGGAAACAACAAGGAATATCAACAGCGCATTTGGGCCTGATACAGTTAGCGAACGAACAACTCGGCGGTGGTTCGAAAAATTCCGATCCGGAGATATGGACCTTGGAAATGAGCCACGTGAACACCCAAAACCATCGATCGATAACGACGAGCTGCGTGCATTAGTGGAGTCTGACGCCCGCCAAACCATAAGGGATCTTGCCGAGAAATTAGGCGTTCACAATTCGACAGTTTGCCGCCACTTGCAACAACTTGGAAAAGTGAAAAAGCTTGACAAATGGGTTCCGCATGATCTTACCGAGCAAAACATGACGTGTCGAATAGAGATTTCAAGTTCTCTTCTCTCCCGCAACAAAAAGGAACCATTCTTGCACCGAATTGTGACCTGCGATGAAAAGTGGATTTTATACGATAATCGTCGCCGATCGGCCCAATGGCTAGATGCCGATGAAGCGCCAAGACACATGCCGAAACCAAGCCTTCATCCAAAGAAAATAATAGTAACTGTTTGGTGATCTGTAGCTGGAGTTATCCACTATTCGTTCCTGCAACCTGACGAAACCATCAATCCTAAGAAATACTGTGCTCAACTGGATGAAATGCTTTAGAAATTGATAGTTCAACGACCTAGGCTTGTCAACAGGGATGGAGTGATACTGCTTCATGATAACGCACGACATCATGTACCGAGAACAACGGTCCAAAAATTAAACGAGTTGTGCTATAAGACTCTTCCTCACCCTCCATATTCACCAGACCTCTCACCAACAGATTACCATTTCTTTAAACATTTGAGTCAATTTTTGACAGGAAAAAGATTTAATAATGAAGCTGCTGTCAAAAATGTCTTCGAGGAGTTTCTTCGAACCAGAAACTCGGACTTCTACAAAACTAGAATAAATGTACTTGTATCTCGTTGGGAAAAGTGTGTTGCATCTATTGGTACCTATTTTGATTAAATAAATTGTCTTTATAAAAAGTTACAGCTATTTAAAAATTTATTACTAAATCGGCCATTTTATTTGCAGCAACCTTATAGGGGAAGGAATAGTACAAAATAAACACAATACCTGTCGGGTGATGACAATGAACACACAGGAAGAAGACATCTATGTAAATATAGACCCCGTAGAAATCCTACCTTTTGCATATGATACCCCTGAATTTGACCCATATATCGACAACAAGCTGAAAACTCCACCCAATAGAATAACTCAACAATAGAAACGAATCAATTTACTCAAAACTTAAATTCGAGTAGACCACTTTTACCAAGAGGAGAAGGAAAGTGTAAATCAGATAATAGATGAATACTGTGTTGTATTTTTTCTGACCAGTACATACAAAGCAATATAGACATCCCCTGAAACATAAAGAAGTTATAGGTGAAAAAATAAGAAAAAAACTGAAGGATGGCATTATAGAACCCTCGAATTCATTCTGCTTCTCCCTAATTTGGGTCGCCCCAAAACGACCAGACAGTCATCGTAAACCTTGTTGGAGAATGATCATTGACTTTAGGGTACTGTACAGAAGACTATAGGGGATACATACCCTGTCCAACATAGCAGATATTTTAGATAAATTAGGAGGAGCAAGTTATTTTACATGTTTTGGCCTGTGTAACGTTGGTTGCGCTACTATCCGTTGATTTGATGCAACGCTAACAGGTAGCTTTTTGCTAACAGCTGCCTTTTTGAGCCTAAGCATTTAAGCTTACAGGCTCGAGATGGCAGAGGACAGGAGAAGCTTTTATTTTATTTCCTTGTAAGGATGCGGTGGTGAAGTTCGGAAGTGAGCAAACGTCTAGGCCGAAACTCAGGCCAGCTACGCCTCTCTAGAATAGGTCCTAACAAGTGATTTGCGGATAAAGGTAGTTAGCCGAAACTTAGAATGACGCTACCTTTGGGAGGATACAGGATAGATGAGAGTATAGAGAAGAAAGAAATATGCAATGCGAAAATTAAATTTTACTCACTTTTATTGATGTTGAATGTATGAAGACCAAACCCCCCCTCTCCCTCTCTCTCTCTCGCTCTCTCTCGCTCTCTCTCTCGCTCTCTCTCGCTCTCTCTCGCTCTCTCTCGCTCTCTCTCACTCTCTCTCGCTCTCTCTCTAGCCTGCTAGAATCTTCGACGTCTTCTTCTTCCTGTTATTTGAACTCTGAATAGTATTTGCTCTTAAAAAAACAGTTTGTAAATCAAATAAGAAAAAATATATATATATTTATGAATCCAAGGGCGCTGGAAGGTTGGTTGAATTGTTGTGGCTCTGGCTTCTTTCAGAGGTCTGCTTGTCTGGATGATCCGTAGAATTTCCAACTCGTATATCCTTCGAGTGCTGCCTAAGGTCTGCTCCTTGGTGAAAATTTTGCGCCGTATTTAAGCACGTGCGAGAAGCTATCCAATTAGTCGGAATTTTCCTATTGGTCGGAAAATTCGGGGAAAGGGCAAGTTTTTTGGGCCCCCTCTTCTCGGCGGGCCTCTCGGAGAGGGCGTGGAAAGCCTCTGTAAGGGTATGTCGTCTTGATAGTAAAGAAAAAGAGATTGAGAGGGGCTGTCTATTTTCACAAAAATAATTGATAACTTAAAAACTAAATTAATACTAATTTTTTTATCAATTTTTGTTTTTGTTGTTATTCTATGTAAAATTTGAACTAGGCTACGAAAAAGAATCGTTTTCATAGCTTATTTCTAACTATAATTACAATTAGTTAATTTATTTTTATTATATTATATAGTTTTGTTATTATTAGAAAAAAAAAAAAAAGATTTTATTTTTATGATAATTCTTAAGTCTCTTTCTATTATTTTATCAACTATATAATTTCTATTTTTTACAAAGAGTTTAAGGAGACATTCGCCTTTGAAATTTTCAATGAATCGATTTTAAGATTTTTACATATTTCGATTCTATATACGTTCAAAAGCTGCCTCCTAAAATTTCATTAAGAAATTCGTAATAGAAAAAAAGTTACAGCTATATTTGTAACAGCGTATGCCTATGAGTAAAAACCGGTTTCTACACAGTATGACGGAAAAGTTCCCGAACTTTTGAAATAAAAAATTGAAAATTACATCTAAAGAAATTTATTCCAGTTAACTTTCAACATAGTCCCCTTCCCTAGATATACACTCATTTGAGCGCTCCATAAGTGATTCGAAGGCTGTCTGGTACTCCTCTGAAGTTATCACTGTGAGACGCTCGGTGCAAGCCGCTTAAATGCTCGGTACATCTTCAAAAAATCGTCCTTTCAAGGCCATTTTTAGCTTGAGAAATAGGAAAAAGTCGGCTGGAGCCAGATCTGGTGAGTATGAGGCGTGATTGATGCGTGGGATCTGATTTTCGACGAGATAACGCTTCACAATGTTCGAAGAATGAGCAGGCGTATTGTCATCCAGCAAACTCCACGATCCCGGTTCCTCGTACTCGGGCCTGATGCGATTGATCCGGCGCTTCAGACGTTTTAACACCTCTACGTAATACGCAGCATTCACGATGGTGTTTAAGGGAACAAATTCTTTGTGTATTAGGCCTTTGGAGTCAAAGTAAGCGATGAGCATCGTCTTTACCCGTGATTTTTATTGGCGCACTTTTTGAGGCCTCGCACGGCCCGGACTAAGCCAAGCGGATGACTGGCGCTTCGTGGAAGGATCGCATTAAAAGCACCAAGTCTCGTCTCCAGTCACAATTGAGGTTAGAAAGCCCGGAGTGGTGTTGTAAGTCTCGATAAAATCTTGACAACATTGGATGCGAGTTTCTTTCTGCTCTGGTGTGAGAAAGTGCGGAACAAATCGAGAGCAGACCTTCCTGCGGTCCATTTTTTCTTTCAAAATCAACGCAACGCTATCCTTGCTCATGTTCAGTTCGTCTGTCAACATTCTGAGAGACATGTGGCAATCCTGCTTCAGTAGCGCGCGCACGCGAGCCTCGTTTTCGTCGGTAACAGCTGTTGACGGCCAGCCGCTTCTATCGTCATCTTCTAACAACTCTCTACCCTTCTTGAACCGACTGAACCACGTGTAAACAGTTGTACGCGACACTACACCTTCACCGTAAGCCGAATCGATCATTTTTTTCGTTTCCGCGAAAGTTTTTTTAAGTTTATAGCAGAATTTAATTGCGCCACGATGTTCAAATTTCTCATCCATCGTAGAGCTTGCACCGGGGTACTAAACACATGTTTACTCAAGCACGTCTATCTCGGCAACTAATGAACAGATACTAGTGAAAAAATTCTCAGACACTCCAGAGGGATGTACCAACATAGTACCGAAGTCGTCTAAGAGGTGGCGCCACTCGTACAAGCGCTACAAAATAAGTTCGGGAACTTTTCCGACATACTGTGTATTCATGCGTGTAGCGCGGCGCGCCAGCTGCTTCTTCTCCTGGTGTAAACATCTTTAGTATACATATATGTGATATTATACTACTCGGCAGTTGCTTTGTGTTATTCTTTGAGCAAGCACGTGTTTTATTTTTTTGAAATTCGTTAAAAATTGGCTAAAAAGTTGTAAAAAATGTCTAAACCTGGTGGTCATTTCAAAGGTAATAGAAGTACTGCTCGTTTTAGACGTCAAAACAAAAAAAGAACATTTACTGGCAATCAGTTTACTGCAGAAAAAATCCTGATTTACCAAGTTCCTCTGCTAAAAAATTAAAAACAAGTAGTGAATTGCAACCTCCTACGGACAGCTCTATCCAGTATGTGATTTTGTGCTTTAATTTAGTCTTTTCGGCTTTTTTTCAATATTGTATAAAGTGCAAAGAATGTAATGGTGAAATTTCATTTACCCAGCAAAAAGGTAGAGGCCTTGGATTTAAAATCTGTGTGGAATGTTCGTGTGGTAGAAAATTCATTGAATCTTTCCCATCTATATCTCGAAATTTGTACGAAATAAATCAGAGACTCCTATTTGTCTTGAGAGTTCTCGACGTAGGGTATAATGGCGTGAATATGTTTTTGAGTTTGATGGATATTCCTGCAAAATTTTCGGACTCGCTTTATTATACTGCAATTTCAAGAATACATAAAGCTTGTAAACAATGTTTTGATTTTGTTACTAAAAAAGCAGTCAAAGAAGAAATGCAATTAAATGAGGAAGCTGGCAATGTTTAGGAGTCACTTAGTAGTGATGAGTTGCTGCAAAGATGTCTTAGCAAAAATACTCAAAATAGTAACGAAAGTTATAACAATTTGATTTGGAACATTTCTCCGAAAAGCAAGTTTTCTGGCAAAGATGTGACTGAAATTGCAGCGTGGATCGCAGCATCCATTTTCAACGAAGGCTCGAGAACTTACCTAGCTATTATGGATCTCATGGGCATCAAAATTGGCAAAACTGCAACGGCTTTTGCGCAATAAGTTGACGAGGACCGTATCTCTCAAGCCCATTGGAGGAGCAGTGAGCAGTCAAAAGAAGGTCGAATTAAGAAGAAAAAAGCTTTGGCCAGACACTTACAGCAATTACTAGATAACGAGGGTCCTCAGTATTCACCAGGAATGGCCGATTGAAGGTAAAAAAAAAATTTTCGACCTTTTATTCAATAAAATTATGGTAAAAAAACTTTAACCGCGTTTTTCTCAAAACTACCTTTTTTAAACTGGTAGGACATTTTTCTCCAAATCTACTCGACCGATTTTAAAAAACCAAAGAGCATTTGATTACTTATTGAAAATAGTCAACAATAAGCTTCTAAAAGTTTGAAAAAATGTCCCCCCTTTTTTTTACGGGGGTGACTTACCTCCAAAAAATGCCGTTTTTTCGCATTTTTCAGAAATATACATACAACAACTTTAAAATATGGAAAAGTATGAGTTTTAGAGACTTATTGTATAGTTTTGAGTTACAAGAATAGAATCCATTTTGAATTTTTCGAAAATCTGTTACAGGAGGTCCACAATATGTCCTACCGTTTGAAAAGTAACTTTTGGATGACGCCCTCTACAGCAGCCAAGGGAAACTAAAAATTAAAAAAATTTTTTTTATATTTTTTAGAGACTGTTTAACAATGTCCAAAAGGAATTTTGTCAATAAATATAATAGTTTTTTCATAATAAAATTTTTAAAAAGTGTTTCTTTTCAATTTCAAAGGCGAATGTCCCCTTAACTTAATAATATGTTTTTATGATTGTCTGTAATTTATGAGTAATAATGATAATTGTCACGTTCTTTTTGTTGAATTAATACAAAATAAATTTTGAGCAACATATCGTAGTAATAATTTATTAAGTGTATTGTATTCAAATATTTTTAACTTTACGTTTAAGGTATGATTCGATTTTAAATTTACATTATTATTACATAAAATCTAGGCAATTATAAAAGTGACTTATACAGTAATTTAAATCTTATTGTTTAACTCTAAATATAATCTTAATTATTAATTAAAAAATATAATTTAAAGTAATTCTTAAACTAATTCATTCTAAATAAAAAAAATTTAAACTGGCGAATTTTAAAATATAACCTTAAAATAATTTTAAAATAATTAATTCTAATATAAATTTAAATCTAAATATAAATTTATCTTGAAGTTAGACAAAAAAAATATCATTCTTATTACGAGTTTCAATTTAGTTTTTAGCACTTTCTTATAAAAATTCAGATCTAAAAATAAATTTGAGAAAACAGAAACCTTAGGTGTTATTTAATGTTTTACGAATGATAATTTTGTGCAAAAGACGCGAGAAACACTTTTATAAAAATAAAGCTAGTTATTAGTAAACTCTATATTATATACTTATTCGTAATGATAGTTTTACAAAACATTTTTTTTTACAGTCTGTCAAGTGAGAGCGTGGTCGATTTCACCGACAGGTAACGGAAGATTTCGCTCTAATTCTTTTGCGAGCCAATAGAGGAAAGCTTTGTCCTTGATGCATTGTTGACAAAAATTCAGTTGTCGTTAATCTTTTGAAAGAGAATCACGTTAAACGCCATGAGTGCTAAGTACGCGTCGCGCTACGAGGCTGTGTTCCTTTGCATCGACCCGAAAGGTCCCAAAATGTCGCAATCAGCGGCTGCTAAATATATGAGAAAGTCGAAGGCATTTGTACAAAAGTGGATACAGCGATATGAAGTGGCTAAAAATGTCGATGATTTACCAGAACGTGGCTCGATAGGAAAAGTGAACAAAAAAGATGAAAAAAGAATAGTGAATCTGTTTTCGCGGAATCCTGCTTTAACACTGCGGCAAGGACAAGCAAAATTAATGGCAAAAGGTTTAGATATATCCTACGAAACTATCCGAACCCATCTTCGTACTCATCATCTGAAATGGTGCAACACAATGAAGAAGCCTCTGTTGACTGGAAAACATGTGACAAAGCGACTCGCTTGGGCGCATGAGAATATTGATAGAGATTTTGAAAATGTCATTTTTACTGATGAATGTTCTATATGGGCACGTTCTGTCCTCACGCGAGCCTAGTCAACTTTCACCAATAGGCTTGTTCAGCGGACCGTAAAACATGGAATAAAGGTGCATCTTTGGGGCTGCTTCTCAAAGCAGGGATTCGGCACTTTGCACCTCTTTACTGACAACCTAAATGCCGAGAAAATGATAAAAATCTACAAAAAGGCTTTACTGCCATCTGCCAAACGATGGTTCATCACAAAAAATGAAGATTGGATTCTGCAGGAGGACAACGATCCTAAACACCGCAGCAAGCTCTGTACTCAGTGGAAGACTCAATCTGGCATCGTTACATTAGATTGGCCGTCGCAGTCGCCCGATGCAAACCCTATTGAAAATGTGTGGGCATATATTAAACAGAAGCTTCGTGGAAGACGCACATACACTTTGAAGCAGTTGTCTTACGAAATTTGTCGGATCTGGAGATCCTTGCCACTAGAATACGCCGTCCAATTAGTAGAAAGCATGCCTCGGAGATGC
Source organism: Chalcis sispes (assembly GCA_949987625.1). NCBI lineage: Eukaryota > Metazoa > Arthropoda > Insecta > Hymenoptera > Chalcididae > Chalcis > Chalcis sispes. The sequence goes on along the minus strand of OX465095.1, from coordinate 29,623,242 downwards.
CAGGCAATTATCGACGCCGGTGGTGACTGGACACATTATTGACCGAATTGCATCATTGTTTGTAATGTGTACAATGTATATATGAATATGAAAGTTTAATCAAATAAATTTTTTTATAAATTAACACGACCACGCTCTAACTTGACAGACTGTATATTAATCTTAAAATTTAAGAGCGTTTATTATAGCAATTATTATGTATAATTTCACATAAATGTCTTCGAAAAGATGCATTATTCAATACATATAATATTGGTATTAGATTTTAAATAAAAAACGTTTTATTATATATATATATATATATATATTTATATATATTTATGCGCGTTTTTTCGTTCGCATATACTTTAATAGTTGAAAATATCGGTCGTGTAAAAATAAAATAATAAGCTTAAATTCTAATGCTTGTGCTTACGTAACTAGATTAAATTTCAATAATTTGTTTAGTATCAAATATTCATCTTGATTATAAAAAGATAAAATTGATTGTTCATATTATCAATTTATTTCGACTGTTTATAAATAAACTTTTTGAGCACAAATAAAGAAACGCAGCGAAAATTATTACATGTTTCTTCATCTTTCTATTTTGAGAGAAAGATAGAAAAATAGTTATACATATTGTCTTCTCATTTTAATATTTTAATTGTAAAAAGAACATAGTCAGGCCGTTTGCAATTTTTAAGTTATTAAGAGATTTATTATCGTGAAACATTATCGCAGATATTTCTGTAAAATTCTTTTTATATCTGTTTGTAATAGTATATTGTATATAGTTTTCTTTTAAAAAAAAAAAAAGACAGTTGCATTATTTAAATTAAAAGCATAGTTGAATTAAGTTTAATGATAGCAGCTATTTTTTACATAAATATACATGTATTTTGAGAATTTATTGTTTTGAATAACCTACTCTTAGTTGTTGGCAACACTATTAGTTTCTATAATGTGTAAATTCGTTATTAATAATTTTATTTAAAAAGAGGAACTGTTTTGTACAGGTATTTTGTTAAAATAAAATATATAGCTGTTAAAAATTTATTTTAAAATTTTAAAAGATTCGAAATTTAATTTAACGTATATTTAATAATTTAAATGTATGATATTGTTTTATATTCTGTGTGTTTTACTTACTTTTATATTTTTATACAAAGGCATTATTATTTTAATTATGTGACAATTTGATTTTGTGATCGAAACAATTATCTTCTTTATTATTGAACTATTTTACGTGTTGTATAAAAGTATGCCTTGTGTGGTATTTTTGGAAATCGCAACTTCTATTCTCTTCGTTAAAGATTGTACTTCTTATATTGTTTAAATATTATTCAATATATCACTAGTTTGAAAATAGTTATATACTTTATTTACCGAGGTCTTCTTAGTGACCTATTTATTATTTTATGGCGCTACGTGTACGGTGTATTGGTAACCAAGGGTTGCTGTTATATTTCGCGATAATTATTGCAGTAAAATAATTTAAGAATAATTGTCATTCTTTGCATAACGTTACAGTGTATTACGAAGGGAAAGTTTGAGTAAGAAAAGATACATTACAAATGGGAAAACTACGTGTAGAAAAAAGACTATTTATGGGACATTTTGATTGTTCTGGGCGCCGAGTTGACGTGCACGTGTTCGACCTGGCATTCCTTACTAGAGTCGAGCGTATGCACTATTTTTTCTATGTTTCGGGAAAACTCATAAACTCTTGACCCACGCATAGGCTAGATTTCACAACGGTCTGGGTCTGTGGAAAGTGCGTCGAGTAGGTTGTGGAGGAAAGCTTTTTTGTGGCGGAGTCCTTGGGTATAGATCTATGTGGGCGGTCGACACGATCGATGCGCATCTTTCTCGTTGATGAGCGAGGGCAGGAAAAGCAGAGAGAAAACTTATCGGCTGACACAGGAAAAAAAGAACGAAGGTTATGTACCGCGTTATACCTGGCTAGCGGATTCCAACAAATACCCGTGAAACCAGAAGATAAATGGAAGACTGCCTTTACTACCTTTAATGGGCATTATTAATACGTTCACATGCCAGAGGGATTAAAGAATGCACCCGCTACTTTTCAAAGACTAATGGATAACATCTTAAAAGGATTTCACAATACCGAAATTTTGGTGTACCTCAATGACATTATAGTATACGCAAGGGATTTGCTGGACCACGATAGAAAAGGTAGACAACTTTTAGATCAACTGAGATATGCTAGACTGGTTTTACAACCCGACAAGATAGAATTTTCACAGCGGGAAATTCCATTCCTAGGACATGTCGTCAGTGAAAGAGAGGTTAAACTAGATCCCAAGAAGATTCTGGCAGTAAAGGAGTTTCCCGAGCCAACTACCATAAACAATATTTGACAATTCTTGGGACTGGTAGGATACTATCGGAGAGTCATAGAAAATTTCTCAAAAAATAGCAAAACCACGAACCGATCTTTTAAAAAAAGACCAAAATTGTAATAATTGAAGTCCACAACATGATGAAGTTTTGAAACACTAACGAAACGATTACGTGAGAGTGCTATTTTGATTTGTCCAAACTTTAAAAAAGAATTCACTCTGACGACCGATGCATCTGACCATGCAATTGAAGTAGTACTAAGTCAAGAACAGAATGGATTCGATCATCCTGTGGCATATTTATCAAGAACGCTAAATAAGGCCGGAAGAAATTATAAAATAGTACTACAGAAAAGGAATGCTTAGCCGCGCTATATGCCATGCATTAATTACGACCATTCTTATTGGGAAGAAGATTTGTTTTACGAGCAGATAAACCACTAAACTGGATGCATAGTAGTCCGACCCTCGACAACGACCAATGTGCTGGATGTTCAAATGTGCAGGATATAAATTCACATTCAAGTATAAACCTGGACGATTAAAAAGCAACACGGATGCTTTGTCTCGCAACTTAGTAATAAACGACACTGAGCAAGAAATTAGTGACACGAGTAAATTACCCTGACTCAGAGTACTAGTATTAGACAAAGTAGACTCCCAGCCAAGGAAAGATAAAAAACCAAAGGTTCCAAGATTGAAAAGCCTTTTGGCGGGGGAAGCACAAGGCCAGTTAATGGCAAGTCAAGGATGAACAAGGCCACCTGGTTCAAAGACTGTTAAAGCAACACCTGATCTAGAACACAGCACCATAGCTCAGAGAACTAGAGCAAAAATAGAACAAGACTCAAGAAACAACCCTCGAGTAGAAGTGCTTCAAGAGCGGCAACTTCCAAAGCACCAGGAAGTATACGTAAGTTCTTATCTGGGAAAACATCCAGTAATACCCGTACTCACAAGGAAAGGTTCTCAACCTGGACCTATCGATTTCTTTGGTTTAGGATATGTTAAAGTACACCAAAAAATAAAAGATATGTGTTTCTTCTTATCGGCTAACTTTCACTTTTAAGGGGTTAAAATGCCCCTAAAAAAAGGGGTGAAAACAGTTATTTGTAAATATCTCATAAACTAATAGGGATATTTTAACGGATCAAACGGCAAAAAAACTTGTTATTTAATGTCAAAATTTTGTACATAATTTTAATCCCATAATTTTGCGACCCCTAATTTTTATGGGGATAAATTTAGTTTCTATAACGTATTTTTCGATTTAAAACTTTTAAAATTTTATGAAAATAATTGCAAATCATTTTTTTTTTTTTACAATAATGGAAAACTAAATTGATGTATCTTGGGGTTTTTTAGAAATCACACCTTCAGAGGGGTAACCAACCCCTTAAAAGAAATTTTAAATTCCTCCTAGTCTATTAGAAATATTTTAATGATTCAAACGGCAAAAAATTTGTTATTTAATATTGAAATTTTGTGCATAATTTTATCCCCGTAGTATTATATCAAATCATTTTTATCTTATAATGTAGCACTAGTTATTTTTCTTTGGATTAATTCTATTTTTTATTGTATTTCATGGTACTACTTTTGTCAAATACAAATAGATTTTAAAATCATTTATCCTATGTAACAAAATTAAATTTATTTTTATTTTTACAAAATTAAATCAAAACTACGGATTTAGTAGGAATAATAATATTTACGTGTTATTAAAATACATTATTGATTATTCATTAGTAGTTACAGCTACATAATTTTATTTTTTAAAGTTTTGGCAGTAATGATAATCTTTATTAAAATGTTTAAGACACAATGATTTTTAACACTAACCACAACGTACAATAGTAATATTTGTATAGCCTTCTATTTCGCAGTTTGTACTCTGAGAATCTTCAAAACTAAAATCAACAGGATTATCAAATTCATCAGGTTTTACATCGATGTAACCAATTTTATACCAGAAATATTTAAAGAGATTAGTATATCTCGATGACAAAAGCTGGTTGTGGACTAAAGATTGAAGTTTAATTATTTTATTTCTTAAATGAAGATTTAAATCATAATCTATCAAAATCACGTTATCGGAAAATTTTCAAACAAAGTTCTTCTAGATGCGGTATCCAGATACATCAAGCGGTTATATTTTTTCTGTTTTTCCTGCTGGTATCTTTTTGATATTAACAATTTTATTTTCTTGCGTTGTTTCTTCTACAACGGTATTACAGTGCCCACTCCAAGAATCAAGTAATAGTACAGAGTGATGACCTACATTTGAATAAAATACTTTTTCTAATCAAATCTTAAAAAGGTCTGCAATTAAAACAAATGCATGAAATTATTCAGTATCATATCGCATAAAATATTTATCACATTATATATTATCACATTGCATAGAAGTTGTTTGAAATATGCATACTTGTAGTTAATTTTCCAGATTTAGATGCTTCTACGTATACGTTTTCTGGTGTAAATAAATTAGCTTTTACAATAGGACCAAATTGACTACTCTGTTCTTTTAAGACTATAAAAAGTGGTGATAGTAGTTGCCCCGCGGCTAATATAAGTGGTTGTATGGTGTGACTGTGTGTTGTTGATGAAACCGACTGTACCAAGTATTGTACTTGTTTTTCTCCTTCAACTGCTAATGTCCTTCCAGAATGCATTTCTAATTGGAATCCACTCTGATCTGAATTATATAAATTCTGGATTCCAATCGTTGGTACACACGATTTAACGTTAGCAACAAATGCATCTGCTTTTGTGGGAAGGTCTAAATCACTTTTTAGTGTTTTCCTAGTAATAAATTTATTTATTTTTCTAGATACTATTCTATGAGCTTGTTTAAAGCGTAATAACTAACTTCTTGAAGCCTTGAATCGAAAAGCTTTAGAGGCAATTTCTTTTTTAGCGCGTAAGGCTCACCGACGTATATCGCGATCATGAATAATTAAACTTCCTTCAACACCAGTTTTAAAATTATCCAATGTAACACATCGTTCAATAAGTCCAGAGACTAACAACGAAAACAACATTTTTTTACAATAATCATTTTTATTCATCAATATAATCTCCTTTTAGAGTGATACAATCTTTCCAACGCCTTTCCAACATTTCTATACCATGTTTATAGAAGAATTCATCCTTTGCTTCAAAATAGGCATCAGTTTCAGCAACGACCTCCTCATTCGAGCCAAATTTTTTTCGCTGGAGCATTTTTTTGAGATCAGCCAAGAGCCAGTAGTCACTGGGGGCTAAATCTGGCGAATACGGGGGGTGGAAAAGCTAATCAAAGCCCAATTCGTTCAATTTTGCTATTGTTTTCATGGACTTGTGGCATGGTGCATTGTCTTGGTGAAAAAGGATTTTTTTCTTCTTCATATGCGGTCGTTTTGCTGCGATCTCCTCCTTCAAACGTACCGACAAGTCAATATAATAATCACTGTTGATTGATTTACCTTTTTCCAGGTAGTCAATGAAAATTACGCCATGTGTATCCCAAAAAACAGACGCCATGACTTTGCCAGCAGACTGCTGCGTTTTTGGACGCTTTGGGCGGCTTTCGCCAGCCATGCGCCACTCAGATGATTGCCGATTCGACTCCGGAGTGAAATGATGTATCCATGTTTCATCCATGGTCACGTATCGACGCAGGAAATCCTTTTTATTACGAGTAAATAGCGATAAACAGCTCTCTGAACCGTCGACTCGCTGCTCTTTTTGTTCCACTGAAAGCAATCGCGGCACCCACTTGGAAAAAACCTTTTTCATGCTCAATTTTTATGAAGGATTGTAAATACGCTTCCAGATGATATCTGTGTCATTTCTGCAATTTCACGGACCTTCACTTTGCGATTTTTCATTACAATTTTTAACACTTCACTCACATTTTCCTGTGTAACGGCTTCCAATCGCCTACCCGAACGTTCCGCATCGTTTGTGTCCGTACGACCACCTCTAAACTCAGCATACCAACGACAAATCGTTGGCTTGGATGGAGAGGAGTCCGGGTAATGTTTTTCAAGCCATTGCTGGGCTTCTACGGTGTTTTTACCCATTAAAAAACAATGTTTTATCAACACGCGAAACTCGCTTTTTTCCATTTTTCAAACAAATTACAAAGTGACTTTACTCTAACCTCGATAACTCTGCTGTCTGTGATCCGATCGACGTGAAATTTTTACACGCTTTATGTAAAGGTTCGCACTCTATGGAAACGTAGCCAGTTTGGTACTACTAGCACCATCTCTGGGTTAGTCTCGGGAGTTATTGAACGATGTGTTATATTGACAAATTCTTGCAACTTTGTCTCTATAAGGGCCGCCTTCATTAATTGTGTGGGCCCAACGATTCAGTTGACTGGTAGATATCACCTTTTTAGATCTATTCATAACATTTTCAATAATTAAATTTTTCTTTTTGCCACTTTTCCCAAATTCCACGGCTTTTTGTTTGTAATCGAAATCTACTTCTTCAATATATTCGGTACATTCATTTGTTGGTGCCTAGATAGGAACAGGAAAATGATGTAATTCATCCTCGACTATTCTTGCATCATGGTCTTTATGCTCTTCATGAAAATCTAACGACTCTTCAACAATCATCTCCACCTCGTTAAATTTATCATTAGCATCTAGCAATATTTGTTTAATTTTTTCTGCTAATTAAAATTCTTTATGGTTGGCCACGCTATCTGGTATTTTTAACATTTGAAAATATGCTAACAATAAATTTATAAAATTTATAGGATTAATCCTCATTTTCTAATCTAAAATTAAAATACTAACAATTATGAATTATTGTAATTATTGAACAATTAAAAATGTATATAAATTTACTTTGATCATTTACTACTTCTCAATTATAATAGCATGAAAATTTAATTGAAATAAGAAATAAATTACAATGCACATAATATGCAAATGCTACATAATATATCAAAAGATTAAAAAGAATTCATTAAAAGTTTTTTTTTATCTTGTTAATTATATGTTAAACTATGTGAAATGTGAATCACTTACTTAATTTTAGTACAAGAAAAAAAGTTAATATTTAATCTTTTAGATCATTCTAATATTTTTACATTAATACAATATGTATATTATTATTACAACATAAGGAAAAATATGAGTTATATAATCAAAGAAAATAATATAAAATAAATAACAGTTATAAAAATACTTACATAATAAGTGTATATAATTAGTTTAATTATTTGTAAGAATTACTATATAACTTTTATTTGTTAATGTTATATATCTAGAAAATACTTATTTAAGAAAATTAAAAGACTTTATAATTTTAGTTGTTACCACTATTATTGTCTTTGTAGCAATGAAAACTTCGATGTTCTGCAAGTGTACCAGGCTGTTCAATAAGTTTTGCGGTTCGATAAGAAAAACACAATTTTATAGTTTGAAATACACTTTATTATTCAGTATAGTCTCCCTGAACATCAATACACTTGTTCCAACGAGATTCCAATTTATGAATTCCATCCCTGAAGTGAGAATCTGGAAGGGCTGCAAAATACGCTTCCACATCTGTTAAGACCTCATCATTTGATGAAAAACGCTTTCCACGCATGAATTTTTTTAGGTCTGAAAACAGATGGAAGTCGCTAGGGGCCAAATCTGGTGAATACGGTGGATGCTCCAACAATTCGAACTTTAATTCATGGATTTCAGCCATTGTCGGAATGCTCTTGTGACGCGGTGCATTGTCCTGATGAAAAAGGATTTTTTTCTTCCGCAAACCGGGTCTTTTTTTACGAATTTTTTCCTTTTGCTGGTCTTAAAGGTAACAACAATATTCATAATTTATTGTTTTACCAGTTTGCAAGTAATCCACAAACAAAATTCCTTTCGCATTCCAAAAAACTGATGCTAACACCTTCTTGGCTGATTTCTGGACACGAACTCGTCTCAGAGCCGAAGAACCAGATTCACACCATTCTTTAGCCTCGTGTTTTGATTCAGGATCATGGTGATAGACTCAAGTCTCATCCATAGTGATGAACCGACGCACAAAATCCACTTTATCCTTTCGAAAACGCTCTAAATGTTGCTGAGAAAGTCGCACTCGAATGTGTTTTTGTTCCATTGTTAGCGAATGCGGCACCCATTGTGCACACAGCTTTCTGAAACCCAATACTTCAGTCGAAATATTGCTTACACTGCCTAATAAGATGCCTAGGGCTTCTACTAAATCTCTTTTAGTCACTCGACGATTTTCCAATACGATATCCTGTATTTTTTCTACGATTTCTGGTGTTGTTGCTGTTTTTGGACGTCCTTGACGTGGATCGTCTTCAATACTTGTACGACCACGTTTAAATTCAGGAACCCATCTTTTTATTGTACTAATTTAAGGCGAAGAGTCCTTATACACTTTCAACATTCGTTCATAAATTTCCTTTGCTTTTAAACCTTCCAAAAATAAAAATTCAATCACTGCACGATACTTGATTTTTTCCATTGTAAAAAAATACTGTGACACGTTGATACTAAATGGCTTGCAAGCAAAGAATGAATTAACAGATTAAAATGAAACTTCACATACGTTTATATGAAGAGTGTACCAACCTAACAAAAAAAAAATGTAGGCTAGTAGCAACACCCTCTCTTATCGAACCGCAAAACTTATTAAACAGCCTGGTAATAAGTAGAATGATTTAAGTTTTCTGCAGTGAACCTGACTGGTGACTATGAATAAAATACAACATTCTATTCTAATTATATTCAAATTATATTCTAATAATATTCTATATTTACCTAATGTTTGTTCAACTACTTATTATTTTGTGAAAAAAGCAGTCACTATAATATCAGCAGTAATAATGATAATAAAAATAATAATAATTTCATTATTATTTTTATAACGATCGTTATTTAACCATGATTACAAAAATTATGATAAGAGTAAACTTAATTATAAAAGTAATCCAAAAGATTATCAATGACATAGATTAAAATTAAATACAATATTATTAATTCTACTAGAATATAACAAATGCTACATTATGAGATAAAGATGATGCACGAAATTTCTATATCAAATAACGAGTCTTTTGCCGTTTGAATCATTAAAATATTCCTAATAGACTAGGAGGAATTAAAAATTTCGTTTTAGGGGTTGATTACCCCTCAGAAGGGGTGATCTTTAAAATCCCCAAGACACGTCAATTAAGTTTTTGATTTTTGTAAAAATTATTTGCAATTATTTTCATAAAATTCAAAAAGTTTTAAATCGAAAAATATGTTATAAAAACTGAATTTATCCCCATAAAAATTAAGGGTCGCCAAATGATGGGATAAAGATGATGAGGTAAATTTCCACATTAAATAACAAGTTTTTTGCTGTGTGAATTGTTGAAATATCCCTATTAGCTTATGAGATATTTACAAAAAACTGTTTTAACCCCTTCTTTTAGGGGTCATTTTAACCCCTTGAAAGTAGAAGTTAGCCGATAAGAAAAAATACATGTCTCTTATTTTTTGGTGTACTTTAACATATCCCAGAACCAAAGAAATCGATAGGTCCGGGTTGAGAACCTTTCCTTGTCAGTGGTCCAATACTAAACAACCTGATATACCCGCTGAAATGAATGGACCAGCGGAGGCCGTGAATGACGAGATAGCATAGAACCAAGTATCATTAATGGCAAACTTACCTGTGGAAAAACAGACCAAAGTTAGTTCAGAAGCGATATCAGAGTGTACTGACCCAATTAGTGGTGACATTGATAGAAATGGAATACCACCGCGAGCCGACCCTAGAAGAAGCGGGTTGTGGCAAGAAACCACGGAAGATTCAAACCTTAATATCGACCCTCGGCATAACAAACAAACATAAATTACCAATTCACATCGAAGTAACCGCAGATTCGAGTAGTGAATCCGAGAGAGTCACTGCGTCAGAAGAGAATCTAGAAGAAGAACAGGCTGACGACCCACATGTACAATCTAAGAATTCAAAACCGCTAGCGTCAAGTGAATCTTTAAGTAGCGAAAATACCGAAAATAAGTAAATGACGGAAGACTAGAGGAATTTCGACGAATCCTTAGGAAGGATTTATAACAAAGTATACAAGCGATACTGCCACAACTCTGATGAACCGCTACTGAACAGAGACAACAGACTCAGAGGTAAAAACAATTTCTCCGAGGGAGACATAGTGAACCATGAATTTCAGGTATATTTAGACACTCAAGACCCTTATAATGACAGAAGTCTCAACATCACATTATGAAACAGCGGATTGTACGATTGGAACAACAACACATGAATAAGAAAAATAGTACTACTCGCGAAAATGAATTTATCCAACACAGGAAAATCAAATTAACTATCAAACGGGCAGTAATATCGTCGTAGAAGAATCAGATAATATATCCAAAATACCGTGCAAAATACGAAAACCCATCTCTGACACAACTTTCTGTTGCAACAACTACAAACTAAAAGCACTCCTCTAATAGGAAAAGTAAAGAAACATTCACGCTTTGGCGAGTTAATTGAGATCCCTGAAATTTCTGAAGAAACTTCCCAGAACACCAACAAATACAAGAATAAGTTACGGCAAACTACCCAGAAATACTATTGATGAATTACTACCCTCAATATTATTATGCATGTCTTCAACTGACTCGCATGAGACTACTACTACGGATCATACCGATCTGAGCTCTGATGACTCTGGCTCAGAGACCTCTGATGAACGACAACCCTACTGTATTCAAGAAACAATATTAATACATGACGACAATGTCTGACCTACAAGAGAGGCAATCTAGTACACTTTGTATCCAGTGATATCAAGAGCATGACATTTACAACAAGATTATTAGTTGATATCGGGGCAATAAATCTACTGAATTTGAAAAATACAAAACCGAAAGAGGGTTAAATCCTGGTTACACTATATAAAAATTATAACATAATATCATTAGTTGTAAAAAACAAGTATTTTTATAATTTCACTGCGCCAAGCTTAAGAACTGCCCTCGCACACCTTAAAAAGGAAATGATTCAAAGAAACCTTACCAGTTTTCGGAAGAGGGACATGTTGGATACCCTCGAGACAGGCTTATTAGCCGAACTCCTAACGAAAACGTTTTATTGCAGTTCAATTACTGCAACCTTGTGCAACGAAAAGGTGGATTTTCCTGCTCCAGAAGAAAGAGCAGTTATAATACAAAACTTACATGGATGTCTGATAGAAAAACATAAAGGCGTAAACCAAACCTATCAGAAAATGTCGTGAATACCGTATCAAAAGTTGAATCGAATCACGACGAGAGAGCCCATAATTATAACAGACACTTGCCATTTGACAAGGCTCCATCGACACCGTAGGTAAATTGAGAATGACTGCTCGAGGCAACAGCCATATGCTTACAATGAAATACAATCCAATCTAACCAAATACCTAATAGTGGTACTGATACCTGATTTACGATCCACTACTATAGCTAATGCACTGGCTAAGCACCTCATATGTCAATATGGTGCACCTAAAGCGATATTGCGAGTATCAGATAGAGGAGCCAGCTTTCTGTCGGATCTAACAAAAACACTTATGAAGAAATTTTGAATACGACACCTTACTACATCAGGATATGGACTATAAATTAATGGATTAGAAAGAAGCCATGCAGCAATAACTGACTTCATCAGGACTTACTTAGCATCTTATAATGACTAAGATAGATTAATACCAAATGCCACGTTCACTTATAATACTAGTTTATATTCAGCCACAAAATTCACTCCCTACGTACTAGTTTTTGGAAGAATTGCAAGATTTCTTCTAAGAATACGCGATGAAGAAAAGCTGAAAATGTATAATACATACTTACGAGACTTACTTTTTAACTTAGCCGAGATGAACCACATCTCCAGAGATAATCAGATAAAGACTAAATTACAGTCCGATATGACAGTAAAAGTAAAAAGCTCAATGCCAAAGTTAGAGACTATGTGCAAATTCTCAAGAAAATAAGGGCCTCTAAGTTTGAAAAATTCTATAACTAACCCTTAAAAATTGTTAAAATAGTGGATAGAAATAACGCTATATTAGAATTATCTGACGGTAAGCGTATTAGAAAACACACTGATGAATTAAAATTAGCCCTTAATTAAAAGAAGTAATCGTTTCAGGAAGTCATGACCAAGCCTCGCCATTTCACTTACGTGATAATGTTAATATTAGGTGTAGTAAAAAGTAATTCATTATTTTGCCAATAGATGGCTTTAGTAGTCTGTATCTCCCGTTGTAAAAGTGCGACTTCTTTTTGTTTCCAAAGATAAAATCTGCTTTAAAAGGGACCCGATTTAAATCGATGGAAGCGGTAAAGCAAAAAACGGTAGAGCTCCTAAAGGCCCTCACCAAAGAAGACTTCCAGCACTGCTTCGATCAATGGAAAAAACGTATGGAAAGGTGTGTGGCGAGGGAAGGGAAGTATATTGCAGGGGAGCATTCGAATGTAGAATAATTTTTATAATGAAACCCTTTTTCGTAACCAGTCTCGTTATTTAATAGCCAGATCTCGTATTAAGTTCTGTTTTAAACTCGGTAAATCCTTTACTGAGACGCATAATTTGCTGAAACAAGTTTATGGCGATAATTATCTATCCCGTACCAGAGTGTATTAGTGGTATAAGCGGTTCCAGGAAGATCGTGAAGACATTCAGGACGACGAACATCCAGGTCCTTCGAATACCGTGGTTACTCAAAGTAACATTGAAAAAGTGCGTGAATTTATAAAAAATGAGCCAAAATCTTCATTGCGATACATGGAAATGGAATTAAATATGTCCAAAAATTCAATTCATCGCATTTTGACCGATCATTTGAATCTACAGAAGGTGTGTGCACGCTTTGTTCCACACAAATTGACCGACTACGAAAAATTGCTCGGAATTAAACATTGTAAGGATTTATTTAAAGAGACAATAAAGGACCCAAACTTGAAATATTCAATTGTGACTGGTGACAAGACATGGTGTTTTCAATATGATCCCGAAACCAAGCGTCAAAGTGTTGAATGGAAGCACCCAACCGAGCCCAATCCGAAAAAAAGTCGTCTTGAAAAGTCAAAAGTGAAGACAATGTTGATTTGTTTCTACGATTCGGAGGGTATTATTCATCGTGAATTCGTTCCACCTGGTCAAACAATTACTGCTGTGTTTTATCTTGGTGTTTTGAAGCGTTTGCTCAGCTGTATTCGTCGTGTGCGGCCACAATACCGTGAAAAAGGAAGCTGGCGTTTGTTGTATGATAATGCCCCGTCTCATCGATCGAACTTGACCACGGATTTTTTGATGAAAAATTCCATCTCAACCATCAACCATTCACCGTACTCGCCGGATTTGGCTCTGTGCGACTTCTACTTGTTCTCCAAATTGCACTTGCTTATGAAAGGAAAACGTTATGCCGACGTAGAGGCCATCCAAAGAGCGACTGACATACTAAAGTCGATGGATAAAAATGATCTCAAAAACTCATTCGATATGTTAATGGATTGTGCAAAACGTTGTATTGATGCAAAAGGAAACTATTTTGAATAAAATAAATGAGATTTGCCGGAATATTGAGTTTTTGTCTTTATTTTGAAAAAGTTCCGTTTTCCATGGGATACACTGTGTATAAGATTAATACATACAGTATAGAGTCAATGCATAGAATCATACTAACACTTAGGTAATATATTAGCATATGCTACGTGCGGGGCTACACGCACAACACAAAATTTAAATATTGATTTTATTGCGGGACCCGCCAACGCGTCCCGTACGGGCCCGCCCGCGCATCGCGAACCGAAAGGGACCTTTACCGTTGCGCCGAACACATACTTCGGGGGGGAATTGCCGCCTCTGCCCCATAACTTAATAATTAATGAATCATTAATTGAAAAGATTAAAAGCTTACCTTGTGCTGAACTTTGCCCTTTTCGTTGGGATCGCCGTGATGAGTGAGGGTGGAAAGTTATGATTCACAATAGTGTCTTTTTTTAATAACTTTATTCAGTTTACAGGTTTTTTTTTATGCTTCACAACACAGCACGATGCGCGCCGTACTCCGTGACGGAAAATGATAAAAGAATTAAATGATGAAAAAAGTTTTTTCCTACTTGTCGTTAACCCGATAAAAATCAGACTAAAACTCTATCCCCCGGTCACTACTGTCAACTTGGGTCAACTCCTCGCGGCCCGTCGGTACTCATATTTAAAGACCTTACAGTGGAGGCATCGTGGGGATTTTTGCTTATTTGGCATCGGCGCGAGCCTCGGTGGACTTCCGAGCCTCCCCCGCGCCTCCCAACTAAAATGCAACCTTAGATATTTTATTTGATTAAATGTGCGTGCCGAGGCGAGTTGAGCAACACAACTCTCTAAAGGTGTGTGGGAAAAATATCTGACTGTAAGAATACGTTTATTTTCCATGTCTCCTGGGTTTTTTCTACAGAAGTCAATTTGCAGCGTGAGTGCAAGTATCACCCACCTTTTTCTAACACTCTGTTGTACAGAGTTCGTCGAACTGCGCGCTCAGCATTTTTACACATTAAACGTACACATTTATGTGTTGCAGTAGTACATTGAACTGTTTCATTTTGATTTAATTTTTTATAAATTCTTAATTTAATTATTATTATTTAATTTAATTATTTAATTTAATTATTAAAATTTTTTCACGTAACATCCTTCCCCCCTTCAAGACGTTTACCGTCCCGGTAAACAGCGGACGTGCTGCGTGGTGTATGCGCTTACAACAGACTCTTAGCCTATATATTATGGTTTGTTAATATTACATAATTGCCAAATGTTATTAGCCTTATATTATTGTTAGTGTCGTATTATAAAGGTTGATTAATTTGCTTAGGGTCGTAGGCAGTCTAAATATTACTTTATAACATTTATGATAACTCACCGAAAAGGGGAAAAGAAAGAAGAATTAAATTATTCAGATTGCCTTTACATGAAAAAAGGGTTCTTAATCTAGCATAAGTTTTTTTTTTTTTTTTTTTTTTTTTTTTTTTTTTTTTTTTATTAACAATCTATAAGCAAACAATCCGAGCTGATTTTCTTATTAATATAATAATTCCTTAGGACTGTCTGTAAAATGGAACCGTTTCGATTGTTTTTACAAGTTTTATTCTATTATATTGGCTAAATGTTAATATGGTTATAAGAATTAGTTTTATACTATGTGTTAATCTTTTAGATATATTCTTAATCTTCTTTTATCTTGATTAATGAGGCTGAATGTGTGTGCTGGTTGATGTTCATGTCCCTTCTGGTGTCAATGGTCTGCTTAATTGCGTGTTTATTTTCGCACATGGCTTTTGATTTGAAATCTGGCGTGGTGCTAGGGACTCGATTAATAGTCTTTTCGTGTCTTGCAATAGGGTCTTTGCTGGATCTTGATTCTTCACTCTCAAACTTTTGGATTACACTCCTTATTTTTTTCAAATGCCCTTGGCGGTCTCTTATTTGACACTGTATTTGGCATGTGGTTAGATGGTCTTCAAATGTTTTGCAGTCTACCCAGAGCATGCATTTTGAGTGCAGTGTCTTCGCATATCCTTGGTTTTTATCCTGATCTGCCTTCGACATCTTCGGGGGATCGGCGAAAATAGCACGGTACGTCTCCTTACTTCCTTTCAAGGCCTTGAGAGCATCCTTAGCGTTAATAAACTGAATGTATCCGCAAGTGGCCTGTCTTTCAATATTTCGGATGATCTTGATGAAATCTAACGATCCAAATATTCGAAAGTCCTTAAAGAGTTCTTCTTCCGTTATATTCCAAGATAATTGGCAGAATAGTCTAGTTCCAGAGGGTCTGGTAGGTATGACCCTTGACTTTGCTTTGTTCCGTAATTTACCTAGCTCTCTAGTTTTATTTTCTTCGTTATAATACCTTATCTTTAGTATTCCGGCTGGATCCCCATCTCCATTTAATCGTATGTTTACAATTCTTATTGGTCCCTTTTCTTCGGCTCTTCCTACAGCAGCTGATAAGAAGGTGGTGCAAGGGTTGTAAAATACTAAAGTGCCTTCACCTTCTGGATTTTTAGTCACGTTGATTCGGCATCGCCCAGCCATGGTCTTTTCGGATTGATTTTTCTGGAAGCTAAGGTTATGGATTAGGCTTTATAAACGCCGGGTTCGGAATAAACTGGGGTTTATTAGTAGGACATAGTTTTAATTGTGGTCTTACGGAAACGTGTTCCGTTGGGTCTTTGTTCCTTCTCGTAGAACGGTTGTATAGTTTGAAGTTACGGATAAGTCAGTGTCCGGGATCTGAATAGATAATGTTTGTGGATAGGACAGGGGTTGTGGGGGAATTAATGGTTGATTTATCCATCTTCCAGGAACTAAGGCCTGTTCTGGTATCTGTAGTGTGCAAGACTGGCCTTCGTATGTTGGTTGATTTTGTAGGCCAATTGGGCTCAGTAGTGTTTCCTGCATACGATGTGCAGGGGTAGTGTCAGAGATTATTTTAACTTTGCGTTTGGTCTGATATTGATGTTGCAGCATTCTTCGAGTATGACACTTCCAGGCAGTGAAGATGAGTCCTACGGTGATTAGGATTTGGCCCAAAGCTCTACCGTATATTAGGTAATGCGTGTTGGAGATGCTTCTCTGATGATTTCCTATTTGTTTTAAACGACGGGTAATCTTCTCTATCGACTCTTCGCGGTTTTTCCATCCCTTAACGTCTGGTGCAGTGGCGTTTTAAATCTCTGTTTCTGGAGTGCTGATCAGTTCTTGATGATAGTTTAACATGTCAGGGAATATGGCCTCTACATTAAGTGTTATCTCTGGTTTGTATATGTATTGAAAATCGTTGCGTTGGTTTCCTTCACTTATGAGAAGATGTTTGTTGGTCTTGCCTACACAGCCGGGCGCCATACGTAAAATTCCTACCTTCTGGAGGTGTATAGTTTGGTCTGGTTGTCCTGGACAGATTAGACGTAAATCTTCTTTTTGTCCTAAGGAATAGAGCCAGGATCCATCCATCTTTAGGTAACTCCATTGAGTGACGTTATTGGGAGTTATGGTTACATCGCAGGTTCTCATTATTTGTATTCTGGGTCTCAGCAACATTGATACCTCGCAATCTTCTTGAATAGTGGTTTCAGACAAGGGTCCGTTGGTTGAACATATGTAGGCATAATGTGTATGTTGGCAATTCTGTAAGTCCTTATAATTTATTTTCATGTACTGCCTTTGGTCCGTTTCAATGATTAGGTATCTGTGGCTTGGCTTTATATATTCTGTTCCTATCCAATTATTGTTTATTGTTTGCGATACAGCTAATGGATGCAGTCTATAGAGGTTGTAGGGTACTCGTTCTACTAATGGGAGATGCATGATAATTAATAACTTCCCGTTGTTGTAAACCGCGTCTACTTGCGCGATTCTTGCGACTTTTTCTGCCCTTAAATGTTGAACCGGTATTGTAAATTCTAGTGCTCTACTTGCCTTTGCTATGTCGGTTGTTAGGTGCTTTAGTATATCTTTATTTAAGAAGAAAGGATCTACTTTGCGTTCCTTAAGTCCCCGTATAATTTGCAGCATTCGTCGATTACTTTCAATTAGATGTTGCATTGCGACGTCTATCTTACGAGTGTAGATGATTAAAGTAATTAGATACCTTAATTCATTTTCTCCACTGACAATGAATTTGAATTTCCGGTCCATGTCCTTTTCGATTTGGTTTATTACCTCAGCATGGGCCTTCATAGTATTGTATAAATCCTCTAGAGATTTGGTTATTATGTGTTCTTTCTCATTTACTAGGTACACTAGCTCCTTTTGGTCTGTGAATAACTGGTCTATATAGGTATTTATCTTGTCGACGTCTTCTGCCGTGACTAGTCCGAATAGGCTTTTACTAAGGCTTCCAATGAAACCTAAGGGCACCATCCGCTTGTACCTCATGCTTCCTGGAATTTTTATAGGATCTTCTACGGTTTGTCCCATATCAGAGAGCATGGTTTGTATCTCTGTCTGTATTTGAATTAGGGTGTTTTGTCTTGCTTCCACTAGGTCTGTCCCGAGCATAGCCCTACAAGTGTTCACTTCCATGAGTGCGGTACAATTAGCGAGTAGGGTTTGGTAACTGTCGATCGTCCCGTGAGTTTCTAGAAAATCTTTTATGTTCACATAAATTGTTACCTGCCAATCAGCTCTTTTTAATCGTACTACTTCCATACGCTCATAATACATTCCTGGATTTTCTTTTATTAGCTCTATTTCGAAATTCTTTCCTGTGAGGTCTGGAGAAGTTCCTGCGTGTACCATTATCACGTAGAAGAGACAGAGAGACTTGTGCATGGTTTCCTTAAACGTTTATTCTTTTTATTCAGGGGCTAACTTTAATTTATCCATGTGTTTTCTAATACGTCTGCCATCGGGTAATTCTAATATAGCATTGTTCCTACCCAATATTTCAACGATTTTCAAAGGTTTATTATAATATTTATCGAACTTTGATGTTCTTATTTCCTTGAGCACATACACATAGTCTCCGACTTTGGCTTTTAGTTTCTTCTCTTTACTATCATATCGAGTTTTAGATTGTAGTTTAGCTGCTATCTGATTATCCCTGGCGATGTTATTCATTTCATCCAATCAAAGAAGTAAATCCCGTAGGTATGTGTTATATGTATTTAGTTTTTCCTCGACTGGTATTTTTAAAGGGAATCTTGCGATTCTTCCGAAAACCAATTCATAAGGAGTGAATTTAGTGGCAGAGTGTAAGCTGGTGTTGTAAGTGAAAGCTGCGAAAGATATTAATCTATTCCAGTCGTTATAAAATTCTGAATACGTTCTGATGAAATCAGTTAATGGCGCATGGCTTTTTTCTAATGATCCATTGGTCTGGGGTCTATATCCTGACGTAGTAAGATGTCGTATTTTAAATATTTTCATAAGTGTTTCCGTCAAATCTGACAGGAAGCTGGTTCCTGTATCTTATAATATTGGTTTAGGAGCCCCAAATTGACATATGAGGTGCTTAGCTAAAGCGTTGGCTAGTGTGGTAGATCGTCAATTAGGTATTGGTACAACTATCAAGTATTTTGTTAGATTGCATTGCATGGTCAGCATGTGGCAGCTGCCTCGAGGGGTCATTCTCAATTTGCCAACGGTGTCGATGGATACCTTATCAAATGGTTCTATCGGTGTGTCCGTGATAATCATGGGCTTTCTTGTCTTAGTTCGATCCAACTTTTTCATACTGCATTCTCGGCACTTTCGGACATAATCTAGAACGTCGTTTCTCATACCTGGCCAGTAATGTCTCTCTCGGATCTTCTGATATGTTTGGTTTACACCTTTGTGTTCCCCTATCAAGCTCTTATGTAAATTTTGTATTATGCCATTTCTCTCCTCTGGTTCTGGACAATTCACCTTTCCGTAAAACAGGGTTACGTTGATTAGGCTACCTTTAAATGTTTCTGTCAGCAGCTGAGCTAATAGTCCTGCCTCTAGGGCATCCAGCATGTCTCCTTTTCGTAAAATGCGAAAACTGGTAAGGTTTCTTTAATGCATTGTAGTTCTA
Organism: Chalcis sispes; assembly: GCA_949987625.1. Classification (NCBI taxonomy): domain Eukaryota; kingdom Metazoa; phylum Arthropoda; class Insecta; order Hymenoptera; family Chalcididae; genus Chalcis; species Chalcis sispes. The sequence continues at coordinate 29,603,316 of OX465095.1, read as the reverse complement.
AGATTAGCTAAAGCGGTCCTTATGTTCGGAATAGTGAGACTGTCGAAGTACTTATGTTTTATAACCACTGATAGTATGTTATGATTCTTATATGGCGTAACCAGGATCTGTCTTACCTTTGGTCTGGTTTCCTTTAATTTCATTTGATTTATAGCTCCTATATTAATCAATAACCTTGTTGTACTCGTTATGCTCTCAATATCGCTAGTTATGAAGTGCACTAGGTTGTCTCTTTTATGAGTGAGGCTTTGTCAAGATGCTTTAATGTTATTTCTTGAAATCAGTAGAGGCCGGAGTTGTTGTTCTTCTAAGCCGTCGGTATCTTCCGAACTTCGGTCACTGTGATCGGTGGTGATAGTTTTATGCGAATCGGTTAAAGATATGCATAATGAGATCAGGGGTAGTAATTTGTTGAAAGAATGTTTGGGCGCTTGGCCATAATTTATATTTATACTTGGCGTTTTTCCGAGTAAGGTCTTATGTGAGGGTTCTTTAAAGTCTCCGGTAATGCAAACTGCCTCGCTAAAACGCAAGTGTTTCTTTACATTCCCTGTAAGGAGGGGACTTTTGGCTTGTGGTTGTTGGTTGCAACTGAATGGTGTGTCTGAAATGGGTTTAGGTGCTTTTCTTGGTATCCCATGTATATTATCTGAATCTTATGCGTCGGCGTCACTGTTTGTTCCATAATTAATTTTGTTATCCAAGGTTAGGGGAGTCGGATTCCTTGTGCTAACTGGAGGCTGTCGTTCCAGTTGTGCCACTCGCCGTTCCATAACGTCGTCGTTAAGAGTTTTGTCGTTGTAGGGATCTATGGTGTCTAAGTACTCTTGATATTCGGGATCTACTATATCTCCTTCAGAGAAATTACTTTTACCTCCAAGGGTGTTGTCTCTATCTCTCAATAGTTCGTCGGAGTTATAGCCTTATTGATTATATATCCTGCTATAGATCCTTCCCAGAGACGCGTTAAAATTTCTCCAGTCTTCTGTCGTTTCTACGTTTTCCGTAACTTCGTCACCTAACTTTTTGCTTGGCGTTAGGGGTTTCAAACTTCTACCTGCTCCTTGCGAATCGTAATTAGATTCTTCTTCTTGATTTTCTTCTATGGCGGTGACCTCCTCGGTCTCACTTCCTGAGTCTGCGGTAACATGCATACAAATTGGTAATTTATCCTTTTCTTGGCGGTGTTGAGTGTCGATGTCAGAATCCGATTCTTCGGTGGCTTCTTCCCGCAGCCCGCTCCTCCTAAGATCAGCTCGCGGTGGCACTTCATCTGTGTCCGTGTTAATATCAATTGACTTTGTACTTATTGATGCTAGCTCCAAGCTGGTTCCGATCTCGTATCCGTAGGGGAATTTGTTGGAAATGACCCTTGATTTGGTGATATTGCATCTCTTCCGATTGCTTTTAGTTTATGTGTTGTATTGGGCGTATTGACAGATTTAGTAGGGGGCCTCTGTGTACGGGGATTAATAGATTGGGTCACAGATAAGGGCTTACGGATACTCCTTGATGCTTGAAAGGTTGTCGCTCCTGAGGTACGAAGATCATTCCCTGTATTTTGGTTAGTCTTAGCTCTAGTTCTATGAGCTACGGTGCTATGGTCTATGACAGGCGGTGCTCTGGTAGTTTTCGAGCCAGGTGGCCTCCCTCGCCCTCGGCTTGCTGTTGCCGAGCCAGACGCATTTCCTGCAGGCAGATTTCCTGTTCCGGGGGCTTTGGATTTTTTTTCTTTCCTTGGCTGAGTCGCTACCTTATTCAACACCAATATTCTAAGTTGCGGTAATTTATCATTGATCTCTTGCTCAGTGGCGTCTATTACTGGGTTGCGGGACAAAGCGTCCGCATTACTATTTAAACGTCCCGGTTTGTATTTGAAAGTATATTGATACCCGGTGAATTTGAACATCCATCGCATTAGTCGTTGCCCAGGATCAGTTCTATTATGCATCCAATTTAAAGGTTCATGATCTGCTTGTAAAACGAATCTTTTTCCTAGTAGGTAGGGTCGGAATTGGTGCATGGCATATAATGCGGCTAAACATTCTTTTTCTGTAGTACTATAATTTCTCTCAGCCTTATTTAGGGTTCTTGATAAGTATGCTACGGGATGATCGAATCCGTTCAGTTCCTGGCTTAGTACTGCTCCAATTTCGTAGTCAGAGGCGTCGGTCGTCAGCGTAAATTCTTTCTCAAAATCCGGATAAATTAAAATAGGGCTTTCACATAACCGCTTTTTCAGTAACTCAAAACTTTCATCCTGTTGCGGTCCCCAGTCACTACACTGCTGACATTTCTTTAAAAGATCGCTTAGTGGCTTTGCAATTTTTGAGAAATTTTCTATGAGTCTTCGATAATATCCTGCCAGGCCTAAGAATTGTCGAATATTTTTTATAGTAGTTGGTTTTGGGAAGTCTTTTACTGCCAAAATCTTCTTAGGATCTGGTTCAACTCCTCTTTCGCTGATCACATGCCCTAGGAAGGGGACTTTACGTCGTAAGAATTCAATCTTGTCAGGTTGAAGCACCAGTCTAGCATCTCTCAGGCGATCTAAAAGTTGTCTCACTTTTCTATTATGGTCCTGCAAATCTCTTGCATATACTATTATATCATCGAGATATACCAGCATTTCTGTGTTTTGGAGTCCCTTCAATACGTTTTCCATTAGTCTCTGGAACGTAGCGGGTGCGTTCTTTAAACCTTCCGGCATGCGTACATATTGGTAGTGACCGTTTGGGGTAGTGAAGGCGGTCTTGCATTTGTCTTCTGATTTCATAGGTATCTGTTGAAACCCACTGGCCAGATCGAAGCATGTAAAGTAACTTGCTCGTTCTAGTTTATCTAAAATATCTGCTATATTGGGTAGAGGATATGCATCCCCTATAGTTTTCTTATTTAACTCCCTGAAGTCAATAACTATTCGCCAACGGGGGTCACCATAACTGTCTGGTCGTTTCGGGACTACCCAAATGGGCGAGGACCAAGGTGAATTTGAGGGTTCTATAATGCCATCCTTTAGTTTCTTCTTTAGTTGATCACCTATGACTTCTCTATGTTTTGGGGGGTGTCGATATTGTTTGGTATGTATGGGTACATTATTTTCTAATGGTATCTCGTGTTCCACCTTATTAGTAAAAGGGACGGGATCTCCTGGCAATAAGAATACATCATAGTACTCATCTATTATCTGGTTCACGCTGTCTTTTTCCTCCTGATTAAGGTGACCGACCCAAATTAAACTTCGTAGTAACTGAGCTCGTTTCCATTGCTGGCCTATTCTGTTCGGTGGCGTTTCCATTTCAGTATCTGTGTCAGGGTCGAATTCGGGGGTAGCATATTCAAACGGCAGTATTTCCTCTGGGTCTATATTTACGCAGATGTCTTCTTCTTGGGTATTTATTGCCATCACTCGGCAAGTATTATGGTCATTTCGTACTATTCCTTCCCCTATATACACCCAATCATTGTTGAGATCTAATTTGGGCAGATATCCTTCTTTCAACTCGCTGGGCTTGATAGCTATCTGGAGTATCTGTCTAGTTCTCCCTTTTAATATATATTTGTGTTCGGATTTTTGTTGTTCGAGGAACAATTGATCTAGATCTAGTTAATTGTCTGTGAACAATTTGCTTATGAAAGTTTCGGATAAATCACTATGTTCTTTACAAGGGTCACTTGCTTTATATATCTTTTTGGTTTTCAGCTTATATTGATCACTTGTTGATTGGAAAGGAATAGGATGCATAACATCTCCGCTTACCATAAGGGCTTTGTTATAATATGATATAACGGCTTCCTCCTTTTTTAAGTAGCCTCGTCCAATTATCCCATCTTGGTCAATTTTGAATTAATCCGTCACAACATGAAACTCCGCCGGTGACCCTTGTATAGTTAAATAGGTGGTACCTAAAGTTTTTACGGTCTCATCTGTAATCCCACCTAGTGTACCTATATCGCCTACATCAATCTGGAGATCAGGATGCAGGGAACCGAGTTTAATTAGATTAACCGAGGCTCCATTATATATCATAAAGGTCAACCATGGTACTCGACCCTCATGGATGCGCAGCCTTATAACTGTGGGTTCGTCATCCCCTGAATCTTCTTCTCGAGGTCTTGCACACGTACTAATTCGCCTAATGGTCTCTGTATTTTGTTTTGGACCAGCAGGATCTGTCCTCGAGACTCGTCTCTCGTTGTCGGGGGCTCTTGTCTTCTTGCGTATAGGGTCGATTCGGTATTGTATGGGCTCGTCAGCGGGATCTCGTGACGAGCCCCTATCGAGTTTAAATTACTGTTTGTTGGTCTTGTTTCTTGGGTGGGATTATTAGCTGATCTTCTCTACGATTCATTAGGCCACGCTTGCCCTGCCGGGTTTTGATTCCACGGCCCTCCATAATTATTTCTTACCCTGTAGTCATTCCTGGCATAGTCGTTGTTATTGTAATTCGGCTGGTGATTAGCGTATCTTGTTCTGGAATTTTCTCTCATAGGGTTATATAAGCGTGAATCGTTATTATATTGTGCGTAATACCCATTCCTGTTAGTCCGCTGATACTGCTCCAGGGGTCCGTTCGGACGCTCATAATTTCCTCTAGATGGGAAGTGATACATCGGACGATAATGTCCTTGTCGTGAATAGTCCATTTGGTCATGGTACTGCGTTGGTCCATATTGTCTATTCGTATTATAGCCATTAGTCCTGTTAGTCCAAGCTCCTGGTGATGGAATTTTTTTCGCTATGATTCGAACGTTTTTACGACTATACTCACGATTGTTTGGTCTATAGTTTATACTGCCTCGGCCTTCCGGATAGGACCTATTATTTCTATGTTTAATTGCGCTCGAGAATTCGTCTTCCTCCTCATCACCTTCAATTTGTCTATGTCTAGGCTTTGCGTCTGGTAAGATGTGCCTTTTAATCAGATTTTCTAATTCTACGGCGGCTTGATACGCCTCGTTTAAATTAGAGGGCCGTTGGCTGTGCACCGCAGTGGCGATTTCTGCTGGTAATCCCTTTTTGAACATAAGCAGCGCTACTTCTTCTAATGACTTGATCCGCTCGGTTATTTGTTGAAATGTCACTCCTGGTTGCCTTACTGCTCCACGGGCTCCCATTAATAATATATTTAATCTGTCATAAAACATCCCAACTGATTCTCCCTTTTTCATTGTTATGTTGTGTATTTTCTCTGAGTAGTAAGAATAATCCTTCCCGGGCGCGAATCGCTCTTTTAAATGTTTTACTAAGGACTTCACATCCTTAAACGCGTATCCATAGATACAGTCTCGGGCTTCTCCTTCTAAGCACCCAAGTACGTTTTTTATATACGTGTCCTGTTGGCTCTCCGAAAGTTGGGCAGCCCCATTTCTGACATCTATTAGGAAATCCTTAAGTGGTATGTTGTATCCAGTAAAGGTTTTTAAACCCTTAATGGCGTTCTTCAGATTGGGACTCGATGCCATTGTAGTCACTAGGGCTCGGATGGATTCATCGGTGTTTTCATCAGCACCTTGAGTATGGTATGCAGGTTCCTCTTCTTCCCTATGTGGGTTCGGGGTGATTGGGTTCGCTGCGTCGAACATATTGGTCTTGAAATTTGGTCTAATTGTTGCGGTCTCCGTCTTAGCCTCTGTGTACTTTATTCCGATCTTCTTATTCTTCTAGATTGTATTCTTGTTAATCCCAATATATATTAACGTTTGGTCTTCGTTGATTCTGTCCTTGGGGTTGCTTAGCTTTACAAAATGCAACCGATGCGGATGTCCAGTTTATACTTATATAATTTATCGTTGAAATAATGGGTGTATATTGGTGTTATTTCGTAATTATGGATGCTTTGGAGCAGAAATAATTAGATGTTTAGGAATATATATATGTTTATGTATAATTTGTATTTATTATTATATTTGATTATAACTATCAGATATTGAATTATAATTAATTAAGATAGGCAATATGATAAAGATAGGGGCAGAGGCGTCATATATTATTGGATGATACTGTTTATAAATGCAATTGCCCGATTTTCAATTGTGATGTTTATTTAATGAGTTGTTATCTATCTCTCGTGTTCTGTGTCACGGAAGGGAGAATAGAAGGGGAGTTGGAGAGGCATCAGTACGGTTGCCCAATGCCAATAAAATTTGGCTTAATGTTTGGCCTTACCAATCCTTGTATCTTCTTGAGTAAATGTAAATAAATTTCCTTGAAAAGAGTCCCCTTCACGGCTAGATACCTGGTTTCTTTGCTTGCTTTTGTTCTTCTGATTTTTTTTGTGCGGTGGTATTGTACCACCTCGCCCATGATGAAAAGTCCGACCAGTGCCCTTAATCTTGGGACTGCGATCTTTTGTCTTTTCTCTTTTCAAGCCTGCTGCGGATAGGAAGGTGGAAAGAAAAAAAAATGATTATGAGACAGAACAAGAGATTGTCATGGGCAAAAAGATAAGAATCTACGATCAGCTGCAACAGGGCCTCTCCGATTGGGAAAAGATACTAATCTATTTTATATGATATTTAATCTATTGTATTAAAAATATATATATATTTAGTATTGTACAACATTATATAGTATGTATATAACATTTCAATGTTTCCTATTATGGCTGAGATATGTCATTTAAATTAACGCGAACGTATTTAAATCAATTATTTAGCGGTTATATTGTCAGTGTTAGTATTATTATTAGTCAGTATATTGTTTATTTATAATTTATTATAGTAGATTGTATTCGATTTATGATTTATTATAATAAAATAATTATGAAGTATTGTTAATTCGCATGAGTTACCCAGCAGTTAGTTATTGAGACCAAGGTGATTACAACATTAATGATTATGGGTTGTCGTTAGTAATGTAATTTTTCCCTCCGCTATCTTGCCTGAATTTCATGATACATTGTCTCTGTTAGTGTTATTGCGACCCGATATTTCGGATCAAAGACCTGTTAGGTTTTATTTGTGGCGAGGTTTGATTAATGGTGACCTCTCTGCCGATACTTAGATTCTCAGCGGTGGTCGAACCCGTATGCCCGCCGACTAGGAGGGAATACCAGGAGGGACATTGCCTCTTAATGTGTGCTATATCAAAATAGCGTTACGGCAATGTCGGGTATCAAGGATGGAAGAAATCTCCTTTCCATTGATAACCGTTATGACCTGATTCGTTCTTCCCTAATCGATATGGAAAGAATAAATCTTGCTTCATAACCCTACCAACTATTTCGTGAGATTTACTTAGGATTAGAAGGTTATCACCTGCCGCTCATTCACTCGATCGTGAGGGCCTTAACACCCGACAAACTCAGTTATGAGTCAGGTGCGGCAAACCCTCACGGCATCTTGGTAACGAGTCTTAGGGTGACAAAAAAAATTTTCAACAAGTATAATACTTAATTCAAAATATTTTTTTTTTTTTTTTTCCGCTTTCTGCTATCGGCCACTTGGTTGCAACGTGATAGCTAACTCGGCAGAGAAATACTCTCGTCCGCGAAAGCACTCGCGGCTTGCAGGCCAACGGCAGTCAAGCAGCGCATAATTCTACTAGAACAATAAGGATCAGGTCTTAATCCTTTTCTCGTCGACGCAATAATTCCTGAAGGCAATGTATCATTGGTTAATTTATTTATTCAGTTGTATGTATGTCCCAATATTAATTCAATGCATGCTATTTTAACTTAGTCATCGTAAAATAATAAAGTCTCGCGAAACAATCTGCACTATAATGAAAGAGTAGTACCGCCGTGTTTGTACATTAAAGGTAATTACCAAAAGATGATTGCGGGTATTGTAGAAAAAGAAATAGCATAACAAAGAATATTATTAAAAATTGTGTACGTTTGTTTGTTTGCTTGTGCGCCCTAATTCCGAAATTATTAAACGTATATTCAGAGTTTTAATGGATAACCTAAGCTTAGTTCAAAGCAACGTACAGGCAACGACAATTTTCCGTTATTATGCAGTATAATATATTTATAATATTATGCGCTGCTACATACAAAATAGTATGAATATGGCTGCTGCGTGCAGAACATTGAAAAAGGATAAACATTTTTTTTTTCTTTTCATAATAATAAAAAAGTTCTAAAATTAGAAAAATTTTAATTTCACTATACATAATGCTTTTAGGAAAAATAAAAAAGTTTTAAATATGCTAATTTTTTAATTAATATGTAAGTTTAAACTAACAGGGAGATTATTAGTATAGGGATAATCGTGACACAATAAATGTATATATTTTTATGTTTTTATTTATAATATGGTTAATAACATGGAACAATAATATGGTATACGACGCATACATTAATATTCAGTAATATTGTAATAATTATCGAAGCAGAAGGTGTAATTTTCCTTTTTTTTTCAAATAATCAACTAGCTTCACTCTGTGACCTTAATATTTCACTCATAATAATTCATTCGATTTATAATCATTTATTCACTCTTTATCACTAATTTCGTCTAATTTAAAACACTTCATTTACTCACTATCGCGTTATTTTCATTTATTGTAATTATCAATTTTTTTTTTTTTTTTTTATTATTCACTTTTTATTTATTTATGTTTATATATTTATACTTTTCTTCTCACTTCATTTTACTTTGTTTTAACGCAGTTTCTTTCTTTATGTTATTCTTTATATTAATTATTTATTATTTCATTTGTTTTATTTCACTCATTTTAATCCGCATATATATATATATATATATATATATATATATATATACACATATATGTATATATATATGTATATATATATATATATTTACTGGTCTTATTGAAAAAGTGGATCAACAGTTTAAATTAATTTAGTAACAGCTTGTTACATTTTTGTAATTCCCACTAATTTTAATCTTGAAAAAAAAAAAAAAAAAAAAAATTTGATTTTGATATTTTCGTACATTAAAATTTTAGTGCATATTTTTTTTACAATTATTAATTTATTTTATTAAGAATGATTTTATATCTTTAAGAGAATTGCTTTAAATGTTTGTAATACATTAAAAGACTATTTTTTTTTTTATAAACTTTTACGGAGAAGTTATAATAAAATTGTCTGTCAATTAATTTTGTTTTATTTGTACCGCAAATGAAAAACTTACGTTTAAAAATAAGTATCTTATAGAATATATATTTTTAACAAATTAATAAATTCCAAAATTTTTATTGCTAATTAATAAGAAAGTGTCAATAAAATTATTTTATAAATAAAAATTTATAATTTATAATTTTATAATTTTATTCTTAAGATTTTATTACTTACGTGTTTAAAAAGTATATTAAAAATTAATCATATTAATAAAATTAATATACTAGATATATTGAATTTAAATTAATTAATGATGTCTATTAATCCAAACTAAAAATTTGTATTAAATTTAATAATTCTTTTCTGCATCTGAGTAATTAGGTTTGTAACGGGGCAAATTTCTTTACGCCCGTTAGCAACGCAGGACCTTCTTCTGGTCCTGCTTTAATCTCGTGTGTGAGGGGCCTTGCCTCAGGCCCCGCGGCCGGTGCAGCTCCCACCGGGCTCGGCTGCTCAGTATGTGTGCCAACGATCGGTTGGCACACCCGCGGAGGCGGCGGTATTCGGGATAGGGACGCTAGAAGGGAGATGAAAGAAGAAACGCACCAGCTTTGTGCCCAATAGTTAATTTAATCAAAATAAAAACAACAATTACACAGCCAATGGTACGAATTATCCCCGAGAGGTGATTATTGTGAAGAGCAATTAGTATTGCCTCACGCGCAATACTAATTCTCAAGGTGCGCACTGCGCATGCGCACCCTCTTCGCTTCGCGCAGCTACACACACGTGTAGTTTATGTACGGCAGATATAGAGAGAGCAGTTCCCTCTCTATACTGCCGTAGTTCGTGGTTGCTCGAGTGAGAGCGGCTCTACCTCTCACTCGATGCTGTAGTCTATGGTTGAGCGAGAGAGCTCGTTCCTCTCGCTCAACTGCGTGCTCGCCGGTTGTACGAGTAAGAGTGGCTTTCTCTTACTCGTACGCCTATTCTATGATAGTGCGAGAGAGAGATCGATCCTCTCACTCGCACTCGCGCGGCCTAATCGAGTTTGAGTTACGCGGTCTCGCGCGTAACTCTGCTATATCTATATATGCCTGACGCGATCGCACACGCGTCAGGAAAATTAAATATCACTACTCGCGGTCTAATTATGCTAACGAGTGGCCACTTACTTCTACGAATAGTTGCTCGCGGGATTGACTATTCTGATCTGCGTAGACGCTGCGGAAAATCTTCTCCAAAAATCGCTTTGTCTTTTCCCGATCACTCGAAACGCGTGCGGCTCTTTCCACGGCTCGGACGAGAAGAAGGCTTGAGGGGAGGGCTCCTCCTTCCCCTCTCGCCTATCGGTTTTCCCGCGTAGCGCTATCGATTCTTCATCGATAGCGCCGCGTTTCGGTACGCCGCGGCTTTTCCCGCGTCAAGCCATCGATCGCTTGATCGATGGCGCCGCATATCGTCGCGCCGCGAACTCTCTTTCTATCGCCTATGGCAGGTGGCTTAGCCTCTATAAGCCGCCTGTCACAGGTTATATAATTATTTTATGCTTTGCAAAAGAAAACTAGTATAAACCTCACCGTGCGATCTCCCGTCGGATCGCCACAGCGATGAAATTATTAAAATATTGATAATAAATTTTTATAGGATGAAATGTTCTTATTTTTTGACAAATGTAAATATTTTTATTGTTTTATTGTGAATACAAACATTTTCATTTTTATTACAATGATCTATATGTTGATAATAAATATATTAAAATAATTTTATTCTATGTCTTAAAGAGAATTAATGTAGTTCTCTCCGCGCAAAGCCCGGCCGTCGGATCGCCGCGATGTGAAAATGATTATGCTACGAATGCGGTGGCAATTTTTACATTGATACAATAAAATACCATGCGGAAAATTTTGTTTAACATTATACAGTGGAAGTGAGATATGTGTATATGTATGTATATGGCATACATATAAGTAAACAAAATATACATAAAAAAATTATATACATAAAGAAAAGTGACAGTGAATAATATAAGTGGAAAAGTGACAGTGAATAATGAAGCAAAAGGATAAACTAAATAAAAATTTTTTATTTAATAATAACATTTAAAAAAAAAAAAAAGGGGGAGAAAAATATTTTATTTAATAATAATTTTAAATATTTAATAAAATTATCAAATTAAATTATAAAATAATTATTTAATAAAATTATTAAATATCAAACTTATTGAATTTATTTCAAAATGTGGTCATGTCAATATAATAGTGATGTGAATAATTTTGGAAAAAAATATAGGATTAAAAATTCAATCAGAAATGATAAAAGAAAAGCATTTTTATTAAAATACTTGATATATTGAATAAAAATTCTAGATATTAAAGTTTTTTTTTTGAGATCTAATGCCGTTCTTTCCGTGATTTGCCCGGCCGTTGGATCGCCGAGGCATGCGAGTGATCATGCTAGGAATGCAGAGATAAATATTACGTCACGGCGAGATAACGCGCAGCTGATCTTCAAGGTTCTTTTTTCTTATTCTCTCACATGTGAATTAAAAGTGATTTAAAATTTTATAAATAAAAATAATAAGCAGTAGAGAAAGTGTGAAAATGTGAACTTGTGATCTTCAACTATTCGCTCTGTGACAAAAGGAGTAAAAGTTAACATTAGTGTGAAAGTGGTCTATAAAAGAAAAATAAAGAAGTAAAATAAATGAAATGATAGATAAATAATGAAATGCGCGAATAAATAAAAGTGAATAAAATAAAAGAATAATAAATAAAATAAAATAATATAAAAGAGAGTGAAGTAAAAATATATGCGCGAATTAAAATAAAAAGAATAATATAAATGAAATAAAGGAAAATAAATGAAAAATAATAAAATACGTGAAGGAATAATATAAAAATTAATAAAATAAAAGAATAATAAAATAAAAGAATAAAATAAAAGAATAATGAATAAAATAAAATAAAATAAAAGAAAGTGTTGTAAAAACATATATGCGAAATAAAATAAAATAAAAAGAATAATATCAATGAAATAAAGAAGAAAAATAAATGAAATAATAATAAAAGTGCGTGAATAAATAAAACAAAAGAATAATAAATAAAAGAAACGATAAATAAAACAAACGAAAGATAAATAAAGAAAAATAAAATAAAAGAAAGTGTATTAAAAATAAAAATATATGTGCGAATTAAAATAAAAGAATAATAATAATGTGCAGCGAATCAATAAATAAAAAGAATAAATAAAGGAAGAATAATAATAAAATGAAAATAATATATAAATGAATAATAAGTTAGATAAAGAATGAATAAATAAAAGAAAAACAGATAAATAAATTGCAACAAAATAAAAGAAAGGGAAAATAAAACATATATATGTGTATATATATATATATATATATATATGTAATAATACTTTGATATTTAACAAATAAACATTAATTTATACACCCATATATATTTTATATAATTTAAAAAAAATAATTTTTTGTTATAAATTATTATTTTCAGTTTTCTCAACATTCAACCTGGGTATATTTCAAATAAAATTTTATTTATTATGTTAGTAATTTAATAGTTATGTAAAATTAACTTAAATAATCAAGACTTTTCCCTTTTTAAATAAATATGTCAAACTGTAATCTATTTTGTTACTACTTTTAAATTCATAATATAGAAGATTTTATAAATCAGTTATAACTTTAAAAGACACTATTATTTAAGTGACTTTACTCCTTTCATTATTTTAATCTTGGAAATTTCGAAACTTTTGTAAAAAATATATTAATTACTTATTCTTTTAAATTTCATACATTTGATAAATCTATAATTTATGCAAGATAAAATAATTTTGTTAATTTCAAAACTTTTGAGTTATATAGAAGAAATTTTTTTTTCAATTATCAAAAATGTAAATAATTAAGATAATTAGGATAATCATAATTCAAGATTATTGACAATTGTTTTCATTTATGTTGAAAATGTATTAAAAATTGTAAGAATATAATAATATAAACGAAAATATAAAAGGCGCTTTCAAAAAAAAAGGAAAACTAATCTTTGTCAATAATTAATTAAATAATTCAAATATAATTTACATAATTAATACAACAAAAGTCCCTCAGTGTTGGCGGTTACCCGGCGCCTCCACCAAAAATTTCGCTGTTACGTGCGGGGCTACACGCACAACACGAAATTTAAATATTTATTTTATTGCGGGACCCGCCAACGCGTCCCGTACGGGCCCGCCTGCGCATCGCGAACCGAAGGGACCTTTACCGTTGCGCCGAACACATACTTCGGGGGGGAATTGCCGCCTCTGCCCCATTACTTAATAATTAATGAATCATTAATTGAAAAGATTAAAAGCTTACCTTGTGCTGAACTCTGCCCTTTTCGTTGGGATCGCCGTGAGGAGTGAGGGTGGAAAGTTATGATTCACAATAGTGTCTTTTTTTAATAACTTTATTCAGTTCACAGGTTTTATTTATGCTACACAATACAGCACGATGCGCGCCGTACTCTGTGACGGAAAATGATAAAAGAATTAAATGATGAAAAAAGTTTTTTCCTACTTGTCGTTAACCCGATAAAAATCAGACTAATACTCTATCCCCCGGTCACTACTGTCAACTCCAGTCAACTCCTCGCGGCCCGTTGGTACTCATATTTAAAGACCTTGAGGTGGAGGCATTGTGGGGATTTTTGCTTATTTGGCATCAGCGCGAGCCTTGGTGGACTCCCGAGCCTCCCCCGCGCCTCCCAACTAAAATGCAACCTTAGATATTTTATTTGTTTAAATGTGTGTGCCGAGGCGAGTTGAGCAACACAACTCTCTAAAGGTGTATGGGAAAAATATCTGACTGTAAGAAAACGTTTATTTTCCATGTCTCCTGGGTTTTTTCCACAGAAGTCAATTTGCAGCGTGAGTGCAAGTATCTCCCACCTTTTTCTAACACTCTGTTGTACAGAGTTCGTCGAACTGCGCGCTCAGCATTTTCACACATTAAACGTACACATTTAAAGTCTGTCAAGTAAAAGCGTGGTCGTGTTAATTTATAAAAAAATTTATTTGATGAAACTTTCATATTTATATATACATTGTACACATTACAAACAATGATGCAATTCGGTCAATAATGTGTCCAGTCACCACCGGCGTCGATAATTGCCTGGCATTTCCGAGGCATGCTTTCTACTAATTTGACGGCGTATTCTAGTGGCAAGGATCTCCAGATCCGACGAATTTCGTAAGACAACTGCTTCAAAGTGTATGTGCGTCTTCCACGAAGCTTTCGTTTAATATATGCCCACACATTTTCAATAGGGTTTGCATCGGGCGACTGCGACGGCCAATCCAATGTAACGATGCCAGATTGAGTCTTCCACTGAGTACAGAGCTTGCTGCGGTGTTTAGGATCGTTGTCCTCCTGCAGAATCCAATCTTCATTTTTTGTCATGAACCATCGTTTGGCAGATGGCAGTAAAGCCTTTTTGTAGATTTTTATCATTTTCTCGGCATTTAGATTGTCAGTAAAGAGGTGCAAAGTGCCGAATCCCTGCTTTGAGAAGCAGCCCCAAAGATGCACCTTTATTCCATATTTTACGGTCCGCTGAACAAGCCTATTAGTGGAAGTTGACCAGGCTCGCGTGAGGACAGAACGTGCCCATATAGAACATTCATCAGTAAAAATGACATTTTCAAAATCTCTATCAATATTCTCATGCGCCCAAGCGAGTCGCTTTGTCACATGTTTTTCAGTCAACAGAGGCTTCTTCATTGTGTTGCGCTATTTCAGATGATGAGTACGAAGATGGGTTCAGATAGTTTCGTAGGATATATCTAAACCTTTTGCCATTAATTTTGCTTGTCCTTGCCGCAGTGTTAAAGCAGGACTCCGCGAAAACAGATTCACTATTCTTTTTTCATCTTTTTTGTTCACTTTTCCTATCGAGCCACGTTATGGTAAATCACCGACATTTTTAGCCACTTTATATCGCTGTATCCACTTCTGTACAAATGCCTTCGACTTTTTCATATATTTAGCAGCCGCTGATTGCGACATTTTGGGACCTTTCGGGTGGATGCAAAGGAACACAGCCTCGTAGCGCGACGCGTACTTAGCACTCATGGCGTTTAACGTGATTCTCTTTCAAAAGATCAACGACAACTGAATCTTTGTTGACAATCCATCAAGGACAAAGCTTCCCTCTATCGGCTTGCGAAGGAATTAGAGCAAAATCTTTTATTACCTGTCGGTGAAGTCGACCACGCTCTTACTTGAGAGACTGTATGTGTTGCAGTAGTACATTGAACTGTTTAATTTAGATTTAATTTTTTATAAATTCTTAATTTAAGTATTATTATTAAATTTAATTATTCAATTTAATTATTAAAATTTCGTCACGTAACAGCATAAATCTTGCAAAGGCAATCCAAATAGTTCCATTTTGCAGGCGTGCATAGTTAATTTTTACCATATTAATAAGTAAACCAGTTGGGATTGTTTCCCTATATATCGTTAACTAGTACAAACCAAACCACCTATTAGCCATAAAAAAAAATACATACTCACAACTAGGTTAAAAGCCTTTTTATGTGAAGGCAATCTAAACAGTTTCTATTTTTTTATCTCTATGATTCATTTTAAATATTTTAAAATGGATTTAGATTACCTACAACCCTAACATTGTTAAGCAAACTAACTATTTTCTAAATTAAGGATTTTAACAATATAAAACTAACAACAATTATAGATACTAACCTTTAGAGTAAGTTCATTCTTGTAAAGGCAATCTAAACAGTTTCCAAATCCATGAATTCGCATCTCTTACAAGTACAATCAATCTAATTTCGATTCCCTATAACTATAATATTATTATAAGAAATAACAAACCTATTTAATTACATATACTCTTATCTTTAATTAAAGAATGGGAAACAAATAAAATATTCATTCATAATTTTATATATTGTGACGAGGGCACCGCGTCGTAGCCGAAATAGCTACGTGCGCCCTGTAGACCTCGCACAAAAATAATTAACATGTTTATGCTTTCTCACGCCCTTCTTCTCTCTCTCTCTCTCTCTCTCTCTCTCTCTTACTCTAACGCAACGCAATGCAGGCCGGCCGCCCACGACTGTTTCTCCAGCCGGCGGAGGCCTATCGCTTCCCCAGGGCAGGGAAGTGGTAACTAATCTCCACCCCAAGACGCGAACTTGTGATCACTCACTTTCGCTCTCTTTCTCTCTCTTTCTCTCTCTCTCTCTCTCTCTCACGCGCTTATTTCACTCGGACAAAATGAGGACACTCACCGTTGGTGTTCACGTAACTTGCCCGCTGGCCGTTGAACGCCCGGCTGCTTTCTTTCATGCCGCTGCCCTTGGCTCCTACTGCTCTCCCTCCGAAAAAGGGCTGCTGGACCTCGGTAGGAGCTTGCCTGCTCGCCGACGGCCTCCTCCTTACCCTCGGCTTCAGGTGTCGCGGTGGCAATTTTCAGTCGCCTCCCGCTGACACTTGATCTCCTCGTCCCCCGTCTCACCTCTACGCTGAGCCTCTTCACCGTCGCTCCTCTCCTCTCTCGCACTGCTCTCTCGACTTCTTCCTTACTCTCTCTCACTCTCTCTCGCACACCTTCACCCCTGGCTTCACTCACTCGCGACGCTCGCTCACCTTTCTACGACAAAAAATAATCTTCCGGCACTTTCGCGAGAAGCGCGGAAACTCAACTCTCTTCGCAGGAGCGCACAGCTAGACTAACTATTGCGCTCGCTCTCCTCTGCCTCTCCCTCGCAGCTCCCGGAAATTCCTCGCCGATCGTCGCCGCAAGTTCGAAGATCGCGTGATTTCTGAACGTTGCCGGCTTTCTAAAAAGTCCTGCTAAGCGGGCTTTTAATATCGGGCTCAATATCTCTCGCTCCCCATCAACTTCAATGAATACTTCGAGCAAGCCCCTCACTCGACTAGCTCGGCCGGTCACGCCTTTAACTACGACTTGCGACGGCTGTCACTTCTCCTTGTGCCTCTCCGCAACCTTGATGCTCACAAGTAAAATCATGGCACCTGGGTCGAACAGCGCACGAACAACACGTCCGCTTAGAGAAAAAGGTAAAAACAGCCTATTCTCAGCGCATACGTCGACCGCGTATTTATCTTCGTCTCCCTGGCTAGGCATGGCCGAGTCAGACTCGGCCTCTGCCCCCCCCCCCCCTGAACTCGAGTAATCGCTGGCGACGTCTCACAGTTGACCACGCGCCGTCTCGCACCCGCCACGGGATCTTGCAGAGATCTACTGGGCGCAGAGTGAGATGGCGAAGTGTCGAGGAGGTTGTCTGCCTCATGGGCAGACGTACGGTTTGAAACTCGCGGCTGACTGAGTGAATGCCTGTCTTCAGGCGTAGCACCTTTGAAGAAATCGTGCATTGCCTGGCACCAGTACTGGCCGCGCATAAGTTTCTCTCTCTTTTTACTCGCACTTCTTATCGGCTCGTTTATTGCAGTTGCCGTCCCTTTTGGTCCATTTAACGACGAACTGCAGGGCCCACCGGACGACTTGAGGACCCCGCTCGCTCGTTTTCCATACGCAGGACCTTGGGCACGCATCGCGGGCAGGTGAGAGCTGTAACTCCAGCCATCCCGCACATTTGTCAGGCAACAGTCGGTGAGTTAACGATCACTTCGCCGCGCTCTAGTGGCACCTTCGGCGTCGAAGGGCACTCCGCCACAAAGTGGTCGAGATGCCCGCACGCATAGCACCGCCTCTGGGGAAAAAGCGACGCTCTGTTTCCCACCCGATGACACGTATAGCACACTCCGTAAAACGGACCTCTGACCCGTGCAGCCGCCGTAGACATCGGCGAAGGGACTCTCGGCGGCGAGATGGGTCTCGTTTGAGACATCCTCGCCGGTGTCTGCCAAGACACCTTCGCTGGGAGCTGCTTCAAAGCCGGCTTAGGTGTCGATGAGCTTCACGCGACTACCGAGTAACTTGGCGACGGCACGGGACTTCTTGGCGCCCTTTGTACAGCCGCAGCCTCGTCACCACTCGAGGAACTCGAATTTTTCCTCTTTCCTCGGCGCTTCTTCCTCTTAGGGGTTCCCTTAGGGCTCTCCAACTTCCCCGGATACCCTGACGGGAACATCTCCTTCCTCGAAGCGTTCGAGTTTTTGTAGATTGTCAATTTGGGCATTCGCAAGTTTGTCGAAAAAATCGTTCGTAGTTCTAGAATTCGGATGTTCAGAGTGTTGTGGTCCTTCTCGGTATGTTCTAACATTTTGTGTGAAGATAAAATAATTATAAAATGAGAGATTAGCGACGTGCTGAGTGGATGTGTTTAGAATATTTATTTTTGTGAAACCAAGAGAATAAATTTGTACCGACCGGCGTGCCACCATCGCACATCCCGGGAATCATTAATAAAAATATATTCGTACAACCATACACGTATTCGATTAACTGAAAGATCTAGAAGCCTAAGGGCTTGCCTTCGCTATTCCTTCGCTATTCCTATTAACCTTATAAGGTAAGGTTTCAATGACTAAAATGTATGTCATATTGTAATTTTTCCTTTGCCCTACGGGACAGAGGCATCGACTTGTCCGGCCTTCGTATAAAAATATAAAGATAAGATCGTTTTCAGTTCGCGATGCGCATGCGGACCCGTTTGAGACGGGTTGGTAGGTCCCACATTAAAATAAAAATCAAAGTTTTATTGTGTGCGTGTTTTCCCGCAGGTAACATTATAATCAATAATATTAATAAGTAAAAAAGATTGAAAATACTCTAAGAGAAAATATAAAATAAAAACTATTTTATATATTTTAACAAAATTTTCATTATTGTAGGAATATAAATAAAACATGTATTTTTCATAATTTAAAAATTACAAACTTTTATTATTAAATTATACTATCTGTTAAATAAAAAATTTATTATTTAAAAAGATTTGTATTGAAAAATTAGAATTTCAATAGAAACAATATATTAAAATTTAAGCGAATTTGCAAATAATGCTGCAATAGTTTGTACTTTATCTCCGTTATATTTTCGAAGTTCAAAAATAACTTCATTTCTTGGAAAACCAAGGGCTACTATTTCACTAATAGTAGATTCTGTAAATGGATCTCGCGAATTACTTGCAGACTGAAGAGAATTCGTATTGGATGTAGTTCGATCTATGTTTTTTTCAATATTTTTATCTGAAACAAATGTATTAAAATATGTATCCATTTTATATCTGTCCAATATATAAATGTATTAAAAAATATAAAAAAATACAAGAAATCAATGTACAAAGAAAATATATAAAAATACAAGAGCCTCTGCGGTACTCACTAGTACCATTCATGATAATTCAGTCTCCAAAAAGTATCGGGACGGCTACGGGAGCGTTATCGTAAAAAATATTAAATATAACAGCTGTATGGTTTAAATTAACGTATTTGATAGTAGCCCTGCCCTTAAATTTGACTGTAATTTTGAGATCATTTCAAGGTGAACTTTATTTTTTTAAATATGAACCCTTATTTTTGACTGCAGATTCTGAAAGAGCCGTCAATTTTTTAGTTAAATACCGTTGAACCATAAATAAAAGTTATTTTCAGTGGTAAACTTAAAGTCATATTTTTCTTTCGTACTTTAAAAGCTGATAATGCATCAAAATAGTGAGAAAAAAAGAATTATCTAATAAAATTTGTAGACTTTATTGCAAATAATCACTCGGTTACATTGCCTTTGATCTTGAAGGTTATTTAATGGTCAATTCGCATTTTTTTAATCAGAACATACATTTTTGATCTCAGATTCTGTAAAAATGAAGAATTTAAATTTTAATACTGTAGAATCAAAAAAGTTGACCTGGTTAATTTCACCGGGCATTGTAGAAATATTGGTGCAATTTCACACTACTCTTTTCTTCCACTCTTATACTGATGCATCATAACTCGCCGCTTTGTATAAATTTGACTCTCCCTAACAACGTGATAAGCGTGTTAATTTGATATAACTAATGTTACACTTAATTATTTGATCTATATCATTATATACAATATATGTAGATAGCGAAGCGCACACTCATTTTACGATTTTCTTATTGAACTACAATGCGCTCTTTGTCTTGTTTTTAAAGTCTAAAATACATCTGGTTTAAATAGATCGAATTTCGTTCTTAGTTTACTGTTATATATCGACTGCGCTGGGCTTATACCTGTAATACAGTGCGCTATACTTCGATAAAAAAATATATAATTATAGCCGTTTCTAGCATCGTTCTCTCTTAACAATTTTCGAATTTTTTAATTAATCGGTAATCTTTCTTGTTATTCCTGAAGTTTATAATTTCTGGTCATTTGCTATTATAATTAAATATGTTACATATTTCCGAAAAACGAACTTGCGTAATCGCAATGAATGCGTTTCTATAATATGGTGAGCCATGGCCAATAAACCTTGTGGAATTTTCGTATACTAAAATAAACCTTTGTGCGTTACAATCGTTAATAAATCTCTACGATTCTCATTTACTAGAAACTGCATGTACGCATGCATTAAATTAAGCTCTGAAGAAGAGATTCCACTAATCGCATGGAGTAGATACTTATCAATTATTATGTTTGGATTTAAAGTCATCTTACAATAACATCTCCGCAAATTCTAATTTTTTCGTTATTTTTAAAAACCAGAACTATCGGTGTGGCCCATTCACTCACATCTACTGGCTCTGAGTGCGCTAACTTAGTAATTTATACATCTCTTTTACAAAAAATGACTTTAAAATGTGTGCTGCGTGTCTACATTTTAAAACAATTTGACGTGTATTATTTTTGAAATAAATTGTTGCCTTGCTTTTATGATTTAAACAGAGAGTATGACTAAATAGTTTAACATATTTTTTGAAAAATAATTTGACAAATTTTCCATCTCTGATTTATCAACTTTTCGTATATTTCCTTTAGCAATAATCAAAGCCCAAGCATCAAATTGCAATAATCATTATCATCTGATTAAGGGGAGGTTCTCATCTAGCGACCCAAAAATTACGTGATTTTCGCGATTTTTTTTCTAATGGAAGGAAATAAATAAAGTAGTCAAGTTTTTTGGTACTTATTAAGTATGTTATTAACTACTTTTACAAATTTTTTTTAACAAAAATATCAAATAGTTTATTAGTTATATGCATTGAAAAATATTCATCGAAAAAAAAGACACCTCCACGGGCGGCAAGGTAACTCATCCAATTTTTGTCTGAAATAAAAAAATCAAAGTTTCTTCTAAACTAGAAGACATTTGCTGAATCTTAAACTAAAATCACGAAGAAAAGTTAAAAATTAACAATACAGCGGACTTGCAAAAAAAAAAAATATTTTTTTGCACTTCTTTTTGCTCTAAAAAGTGCAATAACAATAAAAATAATCATTGTAAAATTATGATTTTTGATCAAGATCTAGCAAATTTAATTACCTTTGAAATAAAATAAAATTTATCTCGATATCTATAATAGTTTTTGAGATATCTTGCCGCCCGTCTCAAAAAACATGGTTTCGAGAAAAACGCGTTTAAAGTTTTAGTACGCGATTTAGTACGTAAAAAGACGACTTCGGTTTTTTGACTATAACTTTAAAAATAAATTGAATTCGGCAAAACGGGTTTCACGAGCGTATTCTACGAGACATTTGCCAACTTATAAGCAAAAAAAAAAAAATCAAATTTTTGGTCGTGCTTGATGAGAACCTCCTCTTAAGACAGACCCTGAACCCAGCAGTACAAAACAATCCTACGTACGTACGTATTTGATTATTAAATATTATATTATTCAATTCCACCGTCAAATTATTTATTTTACCAAATAGACGTAATATTTTTCCGTCATAAACTTTCAAGTGTTTATCCGTCCTTGTAATTATAGAATAAGCGTTAAAAATCTTTTCTGAGATTACGGTCACGGATGTACCGATCTCAATTTTCAAATTGAATTCTTTTACGTTAACAATAATTGAAGGGTTGTAAGTCTAAAGGGTCTAAGTGTCAAAAAATCCAAAGTTAATATTTTTACGAAAATACGATCTAAATGCCAAGGCTAATAATATCCAAATGGATCCAAGTTATTTTTGTATTGAAATTTGACCCACACACAACTAAAGTTATGGCGGGGTCTAAGTGCCAACGAACTTTCGTTAATGTTTTTCTGTTATATTTCTAAATAATAAAATTGGCACTTAGACCCTTTAGACTTACAATCCTTAAATTTTTATAGAAACAGGTTCTGCATATACGTCGTTAGTTTTTGCAAAATTAAATTCGCTTTTATAAAATGTTTCGCCATTACTTATTTACAGACTGAAAAATTCTTCATCATCGCCATCAATCCTTTGGTATCGTCATCAAATTGACATCCGTTTTAGATTGTCTGTTTTCACCGTTCTTGTTCCGACATGTCCTTTCAAGGTGTCTTTCTTTCGCAGAAGTTAAAAGTATATTAGTATTTACGAAAACTGCATATTGTACTAGTATGGTTCGGCTTGCCACAGCAACAGCACATCATATTTTTTTTTGCACTTGGCCATTTTCTTCCAGTAGTTGATTGCCAGTGTGAATTAATTATATTCACCATTTCACTATTATTATTCAATTTTTATTATTCCATTTATTTTTCTAGTCATGCAAATTCATGGTTGTATATTTCTTCCATTTCTCTTTTTCTTTTTTATATTATATTTTTGTACTAATTATTAAAATTTGGATTAGCTTTCGATCAGAGTCACCTTATTATTATAATTGTTATTATCTTTTACTTTTTTTTTTTTTTTTGTCAATGTTTATAAATTTCCGGCCTCACCATTTTCAACCTTCCCCACGGTCTATGTTCCAGAAGAAAATATGCCTTTTTCTCCTAATCCGTTTTCATGCGGCTACGATACGCCCTTTTCTACGCCTCCGTAAGAGAGTATGGAAGAAAAGGACGACGTCGTCACACTGTCACCATCTCCCTAGGAGAATGTTGTGTTTATTAAAAAAATGATTTAGTAGAATAACTTTTATGCGTAATTTTTGTATAAAATAAAAAAATTATATTTTTCATTGCCGTATATTTAGCGAGTGATTTTTATTATAAATGTTTATTCTTATGTTGCGTTTTCACGTGCGTAATTGTACATAAAATTCTGTGTCACACACATACACACACACACGCACGCACACACACACATATATTGGTTTAGTATGTATGGATCTATTGGGTGTACAACTTTGCTTCCGCCGTTTTGCAATAGATGACTAAAGCGGTAAGTGGTAGTTGAAATAAATAGATCATAGATGTCATACAATAAGCTAAGGTATTTGTAAACATAACGCCATCGAAATATTAGTCGATTTGTGTCTGCATCATAAAGTTATTCTCGATTAAACATGTCAGCTTACGAGCCAAATTCTCGTCATTTGCGGGAGGTTTTAATTTTCTGCTTTAATATAAAGAAATCTGCGACTGAGGCTCATCGAATGTTCTCAAATACCTATGGTAGGGCCGCTATTAGTGAAAGAACGTGCCGAAAGTGGTTTCAACGCTTCAAGAACGGCGGTTTTAACGTCGAAGACCAGCATGGCGGTGGAAGAAAGAAGGTTTCCGAAGATGCAGAATTGGAGGCATTACTTGATCAAGACTCGTGTCAAACGCAACAAGAATTGGCAGGATCATTGGGAGTGACGCAAAAAGCCATTTCAAAACGCCTGAGAGTTATGGGAATGATTCAGAAACAAGGAAATTGGGTGCCGTACGAGTTAAAGCCGAGAGATTTTGAACGGCGTTTGTGTGTTTGTAAACAGCTGCTTGCAAGGCAAAGACGGAAGGGATTTCTGCATCGCATTGTGACTGGGGACGAAAAATGGGTTCACTACGATAATCCCAAGCGCAGAAAATCATGGGGGTATCCCGGCCATGCTTCCACGTCGACGGCCAAACCGAATATTCACGGTTCTAAGGTCATGCTCAGTATTTGGTGGGACCAGCTCGGCGTAGTGTATTATGAGTTGTTAAAACCGACTGAAACAATCACAGGCGATCGTTATCGAACGCAATTAATGCGTTTGAGCCGTGCATTAAAAGACAAACGGCCGCAATACAACGAGAGACATGATAAAGTGATTTTACAGCATGACAATGCTCGACCCCATGTTGCGAAAGTGGTCAAAACATATTTGGAAACTTTGAAATGGGAAGTCCTACCCCACCCGCCGTATTCTTCAGACGTTGCTCCTTCGGACTATCACTTGTTTCGATCAATGGCACACGGCCTGGCTGACCAGCACTTCCGGTCTTATGAAGAAGTAAAAAATTAGATCGATTCAAAAGATGACCAGTTTTTTCAACGCGGGATTCGTATGCTGCCCGAAAGATGGAAGAAAGTAGTGGCCAGCGATGTTCAATATTTTGAATCATAAATGTATAACCAGTTTTTTACAATAAAGTTTCGAATTTCGGAAAAAACGGCGAAAGCAAAGTTGTACACCCAATATTATCTTAAAAAAAATATTGAATTCGTTTCTTCCTAATTATTCTTGTCTTCCCTTTTATTTATTTTGTTTTCTTTTTTTTAAATTATAAATATACGTCCTCTTGAATTGACGTCTGTTTGACAAATGGCATATTGATCTATATAATTTGATCAGTCATGACAGCAATATATGTGCCCGCAGGAAAAAAATGCTATCTCCAAGTTTCCTATTTGGCAGAGTTTCCCATTTGGCATTTGTTCTCCATTGCTACATACGGAGTTATAAATTGTTCGTGGATGTTTTCTGTGTTTTCTTGTGCCTTCTTCAATCAGTAAGGACATTGTGGACTTAATTATTAGTGCTACTTTTATAGACGAGTGTGCGGTTGCCATTGCTGCAATGTTATTTCGAATGCGGTACATTTTAAGGAGTCTCCTACCCCATAATATAGCTCTACTGCGGCTAGTTTCGAATGATCTTAGAAGAGATAAGGCCATTTTTTAGTGTTTGCATTCAAATTTTCTCTTCTGTATATGAATCCGGAGCGTCTAGTTCACTTATTATTTCTATTGAGTCGTCTAGTAAATTAATATTTCGTTGTCTTGTATTTCCCGTATTTTTCTTGTCTGCATTCTCGAATATATCTAATGAGGCCACTTGACTTAACCTTTCGATTTATTTTTTTATCCAAAGTCACTGCAGTAAAGGCTTTAATTGGTTCTTCTTTGATAACTTCTTTTGAATCATCCTCTTGCGCCAATGATATTACATCGTTTTCTTTTTTTATATTTATATTTTTGTTAAGGGAAGTGGATGTAGTATAGTCTGGATCTTCTGGATGTTTCACCCAAGTTAATCTGTTCAGTTTCTCTACTTCTTTCTTTGTCAACTTAACTTTTGCTATATTCTTGTGACATACAGCACATTTATTGTGAAATTGATTCTCTAATGAATTAATGATAGTTATTCTTGTGTATGTTTGTGTCGGAGTCTTTTTTGTGCACATTTTAAGTTTTTATTCTCTCTCTTTTTAACGCCAGTCCTGGTAGTTTCTCGGTTCACTGTCCGCATTTGATAATTGGTTTTTCTGATATTAATAGCTCTGAAGAAATGTTACAATAGATCATGCACTACAGTAGCTCTGTTATATGCGAAAGCACTATTGTTTTGATCGGTTCGACCGGCGGAAAAAGATGAGCAGTGTAGAAGTTCCAACACACTATTCGCTTTGGTTTCGCTGTCAAGTCCAACGTAGATTTCTTGTACGGCTTCTATCTGCCTCAAGCACAATGAATTTAGCAAGTTTCTATAAATTTCCAGATATTCCCTTGGTCGTACTTCATAAAAATGTCTATCCTATGGTCGCATGAATGATTGAAAGACAGAAATGATTGTATGTTCCTAAAAAAAAAGATAAAAATAATAAATACGGTGTTAATGATTTATGATGATTGATTTGTGTCGTTATATGATAATGATGGTTATAACGCTGTTGATCTCTGTCGCTGATTTTGTTTCATGTTTTTATTAAATATCTCCTTGTCAGGCGAGGCTATATGTGTAAGTTCGATCTCTCGTTTTTATTCGTATTTTCGCTGCCTATGTGCAATAAGAACTGTGTCACGGATTTCCATACAGCGACTAACAGGTGCAGCGAAAATCCGTAGTGGCTATTTATAACTTACCTGTAAATTAGTATCGATTAGCAGCTTTATCAATCGGCATATCATAATTGATCTAATTAAGCCAGCGCTAGAAGTTCTGAACATTAAAAATTTCAACCATAAATTATTCTACGTCGATTCAGATAGCTTTGCAATTTCCTTTTGGTCAAACAGTCTATTTGGTATCAAGCCTTCGAGATTTATGTCTATCTGATACGCCCAAAACAAGTTTGTTTATTACCGTTAGCTTTTCTATTAGGAAAAGAATTTAATCGCGTAGTCGATTGAAATTGTCTATGAGTGTGTATTCGGTTCATTGCCAAACTTTCTGGACTTACGTACCTCTACGTTGGTTTTGTTTGTGGTTTTAAAATCTCTGGGTTTTTTACTTCTAGCAGTTCTGGCACCATTTTAAACCATAGACTTTTGATTTTGTACATGACAGACAAGATTCGATCGCATGTTATTTGTTCACCTATACGTATGTGTTTGAGGAGACAAAAAGTATTCGCCTTTCCTCGGTTTACAGGTAGTTATTAATAGCATTTCTTGCTTTCTTGTCGGGTTACTTTGATTTATTGAGATATTGATTTATGTTACTTTACTTTAATGAATGTATTAACTGCTGTAACGGCAACCTATCCTAGTTTTAAAGATCTCTACGATATGTATGTCACCGGTAAAAATAAACCCGGCACGCTAAAAAACCATGCATTCTTCACGATTAAAATCTTTAAAATAGTGAATCCCTCCTCCGAACATCCAAGAAGCGAGTGAATTCATTCCGCAGTGTGCAACGGTCCACATAATTTTTAGCGAACGTTTATACACTTCTACAGTTTCAAAATTTTTATATTGTAGCAATTAATCATACATTCGAGTGATCGTGACTTGGGTTCAACGATATCTCAATCTCTAACGTTGATCAGAGATATGATCGTTAAATTTTATATCTATTTGTCACAATCAAATTCTATGAGGGCAAAGGCGATGCATATTAGCCTTGCTATAAGCGAACAGATTGTCTAACTTGCCATCTGTAATTATATCTCAGTTTCTTGATATGCGACGTATATATTTATATGTATATATTACATGTATATGCCTATGTATATTCCGGAAGAGTTATTTATCTTGGCACAATGTTATAACTTTTTTCAACGGCGTTATTTCAGAAAAAGTTCCAACAAAATTTTTAGTATTTTAAAAAGGTC
The DNA here is from genome assembly GCA_949987625.1 of Chalcis sispes. NCBI lineage: Eukaryota > Metazoa > Arthropoda > Insecta > Hymenoptera > Chalcididae > Chalcis > Chalcis sispes. Next base: position 29,575,915 of record OX465095.1, on the reverse strand, counting down.
AAATGTTGGTAACCTTTAATTAGACCTTGATCTTCGAGGTGATTTGCAGTTTAAGTTGACTTTTTCAAATGAGAACCCCTATTTCTGACCCTAGAAATAAAAAGAGCGGAAAATTTCGCGTCCAGATATGCTCTTGACTATTTTTAAATTTTGAAAATGACGGATCTAAGATGGCGAAAGATTTTTGATAATCAACAAATTCAAGCCAGGTTCGGTTTACAAGAGTTTAAGGGGTCGCTGATTATGAATCGGCCGTCAAATTTACCAAATTCAAAATTGTTACATAGTCTCTACCATGTGACAATAACGGTTTGAATTAACCGGTACCGTTTGGCAACCTTCTTCCAAAAAATATGGTCCCCGTACAAAATATTCCGCAACGGCGCACCAAACTATCACACGAGGGCTCTGTGGTGGTCGCCGATGAATTTCACGAGGATTTTCTGCAGCCCAGTAGCGGAAATTCTGTTTGTTTTCAGTTCCTGGTAAGTGAAAGTGGGCTTCATCCGAAGAAATAAACAAAGCGCTAGGGGAAATGTTCTGAAGAATTTCCTCACACGCAGCTCTGCGTGAGTTTCCGAATCTCTTTCACTTAATTCCTTGGTAACCATTATTCTGAAAGGGTGTATATGAAGTTTTCTATAAAGAATTCTTCTTACACTCCTATCAGATAATCCCAGAGCAGCTGAATGTTTAAGTGCTGAACGCCTTGGTGATTGTTGGAAAGACGCTCTCACACGCGCCACATTTTCGGTGCTGTTGCAGACCGAGGTCGGCCAGTAGGTTTTCTTTTCAGTGCTGAACCTGTGTTTCTAAAGTTTGACACCCACAGTTGAATAGTTTTTCTATCCGGGACATGATCATGTCGGTCAAGTTTGAATCGTATCCGAAACGCTTGCTGAGTACTAATCACAGAACCATCGTTACTAATAAATTCCTCCACAACAAACGCACAATACTTACTAAGCTAAGCCATGGTGCATACTGAAAATGGCACGTACACCGCTTTCAAACAATACTCCCTACACATCAATACCCCCACTACAACTCGCACGCCGGCTACTTTAAATAGAAGAAGTTTTATTGCTGAATCCTGTACAAATGATTCGTCACCAGTTATGACTTTTTAAGCAAATCAGAATTATCATAGACGCCATTCAAGAGCTCCTAAGCGATGCTCATGCAACGGTTCTTCTGATCAAACCTAAGAAGTTTCGGAATTAACTTCGCTAACATACGTTTCATGCCCAAAACATCCGAAAAATTGCATGACACGAGCCGACAAATATGCCAACATCCTCAGCAACTTCTCTTATGGTAATTAGACGATTTTCCAAAACAATTTTATCATTGGCAAATTTTCGGTTATCTTAGAATAGCTTTCACCACTTGTCAACACTTTTTTTACTTAGAACAGACTCAACATATGCCACTGTCAACATTTCAAGTGTTCTAGAATACTTGATTCTATTTTTTACACAAAGTGAGATGCAAATTCTTCGGCCCATTTTTTATAATATAAATCGCCGAGCACACTAAAACATGTCTAGCCTTTCTATCTGTCAAAAATAAACTAAGTATGCTACGAGGTCTGGCTATTAGATAACGAGACTGCGCGCCTAGAAGGCGCCGTAGAAGGGTTGGGAAAAAAACGAGTAGTGCGTTAGGTATCTAGATATCTTGTCTATGCACGTACCAAAACACGTTCTCGTCACTATTATTGTATTTGTGCAGTAGCGGTTTGAAACGAACGTGTTTTTTTTCTCGTGCCAAAAACCATGTGTGACGAAAAACAGGAGCAACGTGTCAATCTCAAATTTCTCGTTAAATTGAAAAAAACTCCGACTGAGTACTGCAAATTGTTGCAAGAGGCCTATGGGGACAATTCTCTATCTCGTGCGCGTGTTTTTGAGTGGTGTAAGCGCTTCAGTGAGGGCCGAGTGAGCACTGAAGATGACCAACGCCCAGGTCGCCCTGTCACTGTTTCAACTCTGGAAACAGTGACCAAAATCAACCAAATTGTGCGTGCAGATCGTCGAATGAGCATCTGGATGATTGCCGAGGCTGTAAACGCCGATAAAGAAACGATTAGACAAATTTTACACGAGGAATTACACATGACGAAAGTCTGTGCGAAGTTAGTGCCAAAAAACCTGACTCCTGACCAAAAGCTCTTGCGTCAACGGGTCTGCTCAGATTTCCTTGAAAGGTTAATAAAAGATTCCGGACTGATGAAAAACATTATTACTTGCGACGAAACGTGGATTTTTCAATACGATGTTGAAACAAAGCGGCAATCGATGCATTGGAAGACGCCTGAATCGCCCAGAATCAAAAAAGCAAGGATGTCTAAATCAAAATTCAAAGCAATGTTGATCGTTTTTTTCGACATTAACGGTATCGTGAGGACTGAATGAGTTCCAGAGGGTCAGACTGTCAACCAGACTTACTATTTGTCAGTTTTGGCAACACTGCGAGAACGAGTTCGTAAGAAACGGCCCAAATTGTGGAAGAACAACTCGTGGATTTTGCACCAGGACAACGCACCTGCCCATAACGCACTATCTGTGAAGCAGTATTTGGCCGGTAAGCGCACTTCAGTGCTCGAACACGCGCCGTACTCGCCAGATTTGGCACCGTGCGACTTTTGTTTCCGAAGATAAAATCTGCTTTGAAAGGGACCCAATTTGAGTCGATGGAAGCGGTAAAGCAAAAAACAGCAGAGCTCCTAAAGGCCCTCACCAAAGAAGACTTCCAGCACTGCTTCGATCAATGGAAAAAACGTATGGAAAGGTGTGTGGCGAGGGAAGGGGAGTATATTGAAGGGGAGCATTTGAATGTAGAATAATTTTTATAATAAAACCCTTTTTTGTAACCAGTCTCGTTATTTAATAGCCAGACCTCGTATACACTTGAAATTGTAAAAATATGTTCGAGACATGCGTACCAATACAGCAACAAAAACAATCGATAATCGAATGTACGTCACCCACGCAATTTGTAAAGTCACCTTACTTTTTGAACACACCTCGTATGCATTCTTCCGGCCCTAAACTATAATGTTCTGTGTTAAATTTTTAAAAATTGAAAAAGAATATTGTATATGCATGAAAAGGTATACAGCATGTTTAAAAAGTCCCAGTACGACTGAATAACTAAAAAAATAATTGTCCTGGAGAAAAACTTTCAATGCAAATTTTTTAAGAAATTTCTTCGGCTATTCGGCGGTGACCTTGACTTTTACCTTGAATCGGACCTTCAAGGTCATTTGAAGGTCAAAACGATTTTTTTAAATAGAAATCCCTATTTTTGACATCGGAAATGAATAGAACGCAAAATTTTACGTTCGAATATGTGCTTGATCATTTTTAAAATTCAACCTTGAATGGTTATGGTGAGGGTCATATTCGGAAATAATGAAGCTATTTCAAAGGCGGTTACGGTAATGCAAAACAATAACGAAATAATTTATATTACCCATGGTTATCATCTGGTTGCTAATAAAAGTTAAAGCATTATTTTTTCGCATTACCGTAACCGCCTTTGAAATAGCTCCATTATTTCAGAATTTAACCCTCACCATGTCCATTCAAGGTTGAATTTTAAAAATGATCAAGCATATATTAGAACGTAAAATTTTCCGCTCTATTCATTCTTGGTGCCGAAAATAGGGGTTCCCAGTAAAAAAAACCATTTTGACCTTCAAATGACCTTGAAGGTCCGATTTAAGGTCGAAGTCAAAGTCACCACCAGATAGCCAAAAAAATTTCTTAAAAAATTTGTAGAGAAATTTTTTCTCCAGGACTATTATTTTTTAAGTTATTCAGTCGTACTGGGACTTTTTGAACATGCTGTATATAGAAGTTTTGTGGAACCCTATTCATAACTCAAGGATCTAAATTCAAAAATTGTTAATGTAAAAATTGTATTGTTGTGTGTGCATGTGTGCGCGTGTGTGCGCGTGTGCATGTGTTCGTGTGTGCGTGTGTGTGTGCGCGCGCGCGTGTGTGTGTATGTGTGTGTGTTTGTGTGTAGGTGTGTTTTATTTTTCATTCCACGTATCCTTCTGAGTCGTTAAAATATTCATAATACCAGATGCAAAGAGAAATTTTATAAATAAAAAACCTTGTTACGTTGAAATCGGCGAATTAGTTACTATTTAATTAACAATAGATTAACAGCCAATCAGATTTCTTCGCGATCAAGTAGGCGGGCCTCAAGAGAAAAAAAAAACATAAATGGGCGAGGCTTACTTTTCAATTATGCATCGATATGCGACGATGTGTGCGTCGCATTGCTACGCTTGTTTCTCCCCACTTCGCCGAAAATTTTAATTTTGCTCTATGTTCTCTTATTCGTAATATTTTCGAATTTAATGATTTTATTGATGTAAAAACATTAATTAAAATGCAGATGTCATATTACGAGGGCGGTTCAATAAGTACCCGTGTTAGAAATAAAGACACCATTTTTTCAATAATTTTTTTTTATTTTTCAACATAGACCTCTTTTAGAAAGATACACTTCTCCCAACGTTCCTGCCATTTTTTTAACCTCTCCAAAAAATAGGATTTGTCGAACTCTCCAAAATACACCTCTGTCTCGGCGATGACTTCCTCGTTTGAACTAAATTTTTTCCCGCGAGCCATTTCTTCATGTTCGGGAACAAGAAAAAGTCGCAGGAAGCCAGATTGGGTGAATACGGGGGGTGCAGCAGCAATTCATAACGCAATTCATGCAGTTGCGCAGCGACAACTCCGGATGAATGTGCTGGTGCGTTATCATGGTGAAACAGCACTTTCTTTTTCGCTAAATGAGGTCGTGTCTCCTTCAATTTTTTGTCGAAGCGGTCCAATAACTCTCTGTAGTATTGTACAGTAATCGTTCTTTCTTTTTCTGAAAAATCCACGAGGATAACGCCGTTCGTATCCCAAAAAATCGTCGCCATGGCCTTTACGGCCGATGGGACCGTCTTCGTCTTCTTTGGAGCAGATTCACCGAGAGAAATCCATTGTTTTGATTGTTGCTTAGTTTCTGGTGTGTAATGGTGAATCCAGATTTCATCAACGGTGACAACTTAACGCAAAAACTCCTTTGGATCTCGCTTAAATTGCTCCAAACACTGCTTCGAAGTTAACAGCCGCATCTGCTTGTTGTCCACCGTGAGCAATCGCGGCACCCATCGGGCCGATAATTTTTTCATCGCCAACTTATCATGTAACATATTAATCGCCGTTCCGGTCGACACACCTACGGCCTCTGCTACTTCGCGCACTTTCGTTTGCCGATCAGCGAGAATCATGTAGTAGACTTTTTAAATGATTTCCTCGGTAACCACGTCTGCCGGGCGTCCTGGTCGCTCCTCATCAAAAACGGATGTTCGTGCACGTTTAAATTCTTTGAACCAGTATCTAACTGTGGTCATAGATGGCGAAGTGTCCCCATATACAGCATCCAACTTTGCTTTTATCTCCTCGCATTTTTTTCCATCCAAAAACAAAAAGCGAATAACCGAACGATACTGCTCTTTTTCCATCTTAGTAAAAATCACGAAACACGTCTTACTTGAATGGCTGCCAAATCCAAACTAACCTATAAATCAGTCTGAAATTTGTTTTACCGTCGTTTGATAGATGGTAGCACACGATGATAATACCAACTTCCCTCAGGAACGCCCTCTGTCGTCAAACACAGGTACTTATTGAACCGCCCTCGTATAACGTAAAAAATGGAAATCTATATTTACGTAAAAAATATTTATAGAAAACCTATTATTTTAATTTTTCTCATAATAATAACTTTAATAAAAGTGCTTTATAAGTGAATTGTAAAAATATTTCAAATTTAATAAAGGAAAAACAGATAAGCAAATAAATGTTTTTAGTTTGGCATCGTAAATTTTGATATCGATCATGTATTGATGATTACGATTCTTTTTTTCAAACTGTAAATAAATTGGTATAAAAATTAAAAATCTGCAATATATTAAAGGAGATTCAACGATTCAAAAAATATTTTATTTTCATAAAGTCTGAGCTTCGAAATATTCTACAATTCACTCATAAATCACTTCTTTTGAAGTTATTATTATTAGAAAAATTAAAATAATGGGTTTTCTATAAATATTTTTTACGTAAATATCGATTTCCACTTTTTACGTTATAACATGACATTTAAATTTTTATTAATGTTTTTACATTAATAAAATCATTAAATTCGAAAATATTACGAATAAGAGAACATAGAGCAGAATTAAAATGCGCGGCGGAGTGGGGAGAAACAAGCTTAGCAATGCGACGCACACATCACCGCATATCGATGTATAGTTGGAAAGTAAGCCCCGCCCATTTTTATTTTTTTTTCTCTCAAGGCCCGCCTACTTGATCGCGAAAAAATCTGATTGGCTGTTAATCTATTGTTAATTAAATAGTAATTAATTCACCGATTTTAACATAACAAGGTTTTTGTTCATAAAATTTTTCCCTGCATCCGGCGTTATGAATATTTTAACTATCGTACTTAGAGAGACACGTAGTATATATATTTATTTTTTTTATCAATAAGAATCAGGTATTAGTCCAATGAAAGCTTTAAAAATTATTCATATGTATATATGTAATTATTATTAATTATTTTTATTATAATTATTTGTTTCAAAAAATGTATGTTTTAGTAGTATATTTTCTGATGCATATACGAGGTGTGATCAAAAAGTAAGGTGACTTATTGAATTTCGCGCGCTCTGTACCCTCTTATTTCAAAATTTTTTTTTTGTTATGTTGGTACACTCATCACGATCATATGTTCACAGTTTCGACTATATAACATGTGTTGTTTTTATGTGAGAGGCATAAAGGTTAGACTCGTGTTTGCATGCTCGGCGATTTTTTGCTATTGAAAATAATGGAGCAAAGAATTTGTATTAATTTTTGTGTAAAAATGGTATTGAGTGCTTAAAAACTCTTGAAATGTTGACAGTGGCGTACGGTGAGTCAACTCTGAGCGAAAAAAATGTTTATAAGTGGTATAAGTTATTCCAAAAGGGCCGAAAAAATGGTAACCATGAACCTCGCTCCGGACGCCCCAGCACGTCAAAAACCTAAGAAAATGTTCAAAAAGTGAAAGAAATTGTGTTAAAAAATCGTCGAATCACGATTAGAGAAGTAGCTGATGATCTTAACATATCGTTTGGCTCATGCCAATCGATTTTAACGGATGTTTTGGGTATGGCACGTGTGTCAGCGAAATTGGTTCCAAAATTACTTAATTTTAATCAGAAGGGTTATAACCGGTGACGAATCATGGGTATATGGTTATGACGTCGAAACCAAAGATTTGCGAGGATTGAGGAGGTTAAGGCTGCATCGCTGAAGGAGCTCAAGACAATACCCAAAAGTGCATTTCAGAAGTGTTTTGACGACTGAAAAAGCGCTGGCACAAGTGCATTGTATCAGAGGAGAATTATTTTGAAGGGGATAGTATAATTTTAGATAAATAAATGAATATTTTTTATAAAAAATGAAAAGTCAACTTTGATTACACCTTGTATGTGTCATTCCGGCCCTCTAAATGTCAAGAATGTTTTAAGTCTAAAATGAATATTCTCCAACAACAATAAAGATATGAACAAAAAAAAAAAAAAAAAAAAAAATAACAAATAGGTCGTGAAAACCTGCGCAAAGAACTGGAGATTCTTTTGCAGCGATATCGAGGAAGAACAAACAATGCTTGACTTACCAGAATCTTTTTTAGTATTCCTAAAGCATGATTAAAATGAGTATATGTGTATTTCTTTTTATGACATTTATTTCACATCAGATAATGAGATCCTATTCTATTTAATGCAAACCAACTTTCTATGCCTTACAAACCAGAATAAGAAAACGGCAACGATGGCCAAAGACTCCCCAGTATAAGTGTAGAGTTAACACAACCACACAAAAAAAAGTTGGGTATACTATTGATACAATATACTACTGTGATCAAAAAGTAAGGTGCATTTGTTTATAAAATGTAAACTCTTTATTCATTCTTCCAAATCAATTTCATCCCCTTCCAAGTAATCCCCGTCCAATAAAACGCACTTTTGCCAACGCATTTTCCAGTCCTCGAAACAGTTGGAATAGTCTTTTTCCGGTATAACCTTCAAGACCTTCTTCGATTCGGTTTTTATCTCCTCAATCGTGTCAAAACGGCGTCCCCGCATTGACCTTTTGAGTTTGCTGAATAGCCAGAAGTCGCACGGAGCCAAATCAGGCGAATACGGTGGTTGCGGAACGATATGAGTTGAGTTTTTAACAAAAAAGTCGCGAAGAACCAATGCAGTATGACATGGTGCATTATCGTGATGAAGGAACCAAGAGTTGTTCGCCCATAATTCCGACCATTTCAGACGAATAGTTTTACGCAAACAACGCATATCGCTCAAATAATATTTTTTGTTGACAGTTTGGCCCGGCGGAAGGAATTCATAGTGCACCACACCACGATAATCAAAGAAAACTGTCAACATGACCTTGATTTTCGATCCACCGTTTTCTTTTCATGGTCGATTTGCCGTGGTCTTTTCGGTCTTGCTTCACCTTTTGCACGATAATCGCTGGATTGGTGGGTGGTTTCAGGGTCGTATGCGTAAATCCAAGTCTCGTCTCCAGTAATGATGCATTTCAAGTGGTCCTGATAGTCAGACAGCAAAGTTTCACACACATCAACGCGACGCTTTTTTCCCAAAAAATTGAGCGATTTTGGCACCAATCGAGACTTGACGCGTTTGAGACACAAAACATCCTTCAAAATGGTTTGGGCTGAGCCAAATGATATTCTAACACTATCAGCGAGGTCTCTAATTGTCAATCGATGATTTTCAAGCACCAAATCTTTGATTTTTTGGACGTGGCCCTCGTCGGTAGACGTTGATGGTCGTCCAGAGCGCGGTTCGTCTTCAATGCGTTCTCGGCCTGCTTTGAACTTGTTGTACCACTTATAAACGTTTTTTTGTGCTATAGTTTGATCACCAAAGGCCTTCCGCAACTATTTCAACGTGTCCGCACAAGAATATTCGTTCCGCAAACAAAATTTGATGCAAGTTCTTTGTTTGACAAAATCACCCATTGTAAAAATCGAAAAATTCACTTTTGGTTGTTTGCAATAACACGTGTAACTCGGAGATAATTAAACCTTTTGACAAACAGACGCTTGGCAAATGTTATAGACAGTCCTACCAACCTAGGAAAAAAAATTTACCTGTCTTCCTAATGCCCGGGAGTTTTAAATGACAATTTCACCTTACTTTTTGACCACAGTAGTATGTTATCTGATGTAATTTGGCCTACTGATTTCGAATACGGAGTCAGAATTGTTAAATCACGTCCCTATTTTTATTCTCAAAAAACATGTAGAATATGGCAAAAATGAACAGTAATACACCGTAAGAACTTCAAAAAATTTTTTTTTTCATATTTTACTATATAACAACGTGTACTCGAATCGGATAAATAAAAAACGATGACCATAATTAAGATAGTGCTTCTAATTTGGTTTCTATTCTCAAAAAAACCAGCCAAAAACTACGTTTTTCAAAATTTCTATTGATTGAAGTGAAATTTAGTATAGGAAATTTTTTTTCATTATTGATTATAAGTATGAAGTCAGATTTAATAAATCCAAGATAGCAACCCTAATCTGGCGGACGAAAAGTTTAAGAATGCACATATTAACAATGAATAACGTCTACTTATAGGCATTTCTTAAGTTTTTTTGTTGAGCTTTCATCTTTAAAGTAGCTAATAGGGTACTTATGTGAAAATTGATGCTTAGTATTTTTAGTACCTTCTTCTTCTGCCTGCATTCAGGGCATGTAGTGACGGTGGGCGACGGAGTTGTTACACTATCCGATAGAGACCCTGAATAATGGCTTTCATGTTGCTATGGCAGGTAAAAGAAAGGTAACTACGATGCAGGAACATAAAAACATAGTATTGGTGATTGATCACGGTAGGAAAGCGGGCCTGTAATCGTCATCGAGCGACCACAGCTTTTCACGAGTGGATTACTTGGCTCGTGTAAAGTATAAAGCTACAAGAAATACATCTCGCGCAGCAAAGCCGTTTCATAACTGCAATAAAAAATGTGATGTATTTTATTATATTTGCTGTAAATACATAGTAAGTGAAACGGGAGTAGGTACAACACAGTATTTAAACCACACAAAAATGACGTTACTTTTGCTTGAATCACATGACTGGGCATAATAGTAAGAATAAACCTATCATTACTTATGTTGATGTTTCGAGTGTGACAAAACTCATCGAAGTAAAGCGTAATCCTGAACCAGTGGATACTGATGCTTTCAAAATATATGATCTCACTTCATCTGATCATGTCGAAAACATAAAATATGAACCAGGTAATGAATATTCAAACAATGATGTTTATGACTAGAAAATTTCTAGAGATAATATTGTAAATAGTAGTCAAGCAGTAAAGATGAAAAGTTTTTACTAGATGATCGTAAGTAAAACGAATATTGGTATCATGGTTGAGGTCTAAAAAAAAGAACGCGATAGCAAAATTCTGATGAATTTGTGATTAACGCGTCATAATATATCAGATAGGATACATAGCATCAATAGCGTACCTAACTTTTTTTTATGTGGCTGTGTAATTGATGATCAGCGATTGAATATCAACTTCTCGGAGTCAGATGAGCCAATCAATTCAAGATAGGTTAACCGGTCAAGATTACATGGGTCTAGGAGTTGTTTAATCCATAAAATTTTTTAGAGTGAATAGGATACATCTGTTAGCTGTTGATATAGAACTGCAAAAATACTATTAGTCTTTTTAAGAGTACCTGACTAAGGTTAGAAAATATTTCAAAAAGAGAAGATGAACCTGAATAGATTTACGTTTAAACCGGGTAGAGTGAATAAAGTTAATGAGCTTTACAATAACAAAGAAATTAAGACGTATTTGTTTGGTATGTATTATGCTGAATAGATATTAGAATAGGATAATTCTTTCGAGATATCTATGTTATAGAAATACAGTCTGTCAAGTAAGAACGTGGTCGACTTCACTGACAGGTAATTAAAGATTTCGCTCTAATTCCTTCGCGAGCCGATAGAGGAAAGCTTTGTCCTTGATGCATTGTTAACAAAGGTTCAGTTGTCGCTGATCTTTTGAAAGAGAATCACGTTAAACGCCATGAGTGCTAAGTACGCGTCGCGCTACGAGGCTGTGTTCCTTTGCATCCACCCAAAAGGTCCCAAAATGTCGCAATCAGCGGCTGCTAAATATATGAGAAAGTCGAAGGCATTTGTACAGAAGTGGATACAGCGATATAAAGTGGCTAAAAATGTCGATGATTTACCAGAACGTGGCTCGATAGGAAAAGTGAACAAAAAAGATGAAAAAAGAATAGTGAATCTGTTTTCGCGGAATCCTGCTTTAACACTGTGGCAAGGACAAGCAAAATTAATAGCAAAAGGTTTAGATATATCCTACGAAACTATCTAAACCCATCTTCGTACTCATCATCTAAAATGGCGCAACACAATGAAGAAGCCTCTGTTGACTGAAAAACGTGTGACAAAGCGACTCCCTTGGGCGCATGAGAATATTGATAGAGATTTTGAAAATGTCATTTTTACTGATGAATGTTCTATATGGGCAAGTTCTGTCCTCACGTGAGCCTGGTGAACTTCCACCAATAGGCTTGTTCAGCGGACCGTAAAACATGGAATAAAGGTGCATCTTTGGGGCTGCCTCTCAAAGCAAGGACTCGGCACTTTGCACCTCTTTATTGACAACCTAAATGCCGAGAAAATGATAAAAATCTACAAAAAGGCTTTACTGCCTTCTGCCAAACGATGGTTCATCACAAAAAATGAAGGTTGGATTCTGCAGGAGGACAACGATCCTAAACACCGCAGCAAGCTCTGTACTCAGTGGAAGACTTAATCTGGCATCGTTACATTGGATTGGCTGTCGCAGTCGCCCGATGCAAACCCTATTGAAAATGTGTGGGCATATATTAAACGGAAGCTTCGTGGAAGACGCACATACACTTTGAAGCAGTTGTCTTACGAAATTCGTCGGATCTGGAGATCCTTGCCACTAGAATACGCCGTCAAATTAGTAGAAAGCATGCCTCGGAGATGCCAGGCAACTATCGACGCCGGTGGTGACTGGACACATTATTGACCGAATTGCATCATTGTTTGTAATGTGTACAATGTATATATAAATATGAAAGTTTCATCTAATAAATTTTTTTATAAAATAACACGACCACGCTCTTACTTGACAGACTGTAAGAGGTCTATATAAAATAATTTTACGAATATGATGTTGTACAAAGCATTAAAAAGAAATCGAAAACAGAGACTTTGTCGTAGGAGTTCCCTGTTTAGGAAATAAAAAACACTTTTATTTTAATCTTTAAGTTAAACTTCAAGGCTATTTAAATAAACTTCCAAACAATCTGAAGGTCCTAAAAAAGTCAACACCGAGTCATTACTTAGGGCGCTTGGTTTGAATACGCAATTTTGGTTCTTAAAATAGTTTCTGAAAAGTTTCTATTTTTAGAGGTGCCTGATTTAGGTTTAAATGACTTCGAAATAAGCTTTAAGGTCAAGACAAACCTGTGATCAGTTTGTGTACATATTTGAATTAAAAATTTTCTGCAAGGAAATGAGGTTTTTAATAAAAAAGACGAGTTAACTTTCAAGTAGCCTTAAAAGTTATCGTTAAAGTTAAAATAAAGGCACTCGATAAATTTCTTATTTAAAATTACTAAAGGTTAAACCATAATTTTATTGTAAAATACAATACTTCAAAAACTCTTTGAATATTTTCATCTTTTTTTTCACCCTGTATATTAGTTATAATATGACAAAAATTTAATTAAATTCTTGAACGCTTTAAAAATTGTTTAAATTTATAAAATTTAGAAAATTGTTTAAAAACATATTTTCAAGATTTTTACGTACCTTCTAATTTTTGTAACTTTATATCTTTAGAACTATTTTCTAGAGCTTTTTGAAAATTCTTATCTTCTATGCAGTCATCATTGTGATTACTTAATCGAGCGCATTCAGGAAGATCACCTTTAAAAATTAAGAGATTATTACTTTGTTATTTTAATAGTTATTTTAATAATTACTTATTACACCAAGGTTGCACTTATTTTATGAGAATACTGCTTTATCAATATAAATATCTTAAAATAATAAATATTATTAATGAATCAGTAAGTTTATCTATGAATTATAATTAAAGGATTGTTACGTCTTACACGCAACTCTTCAATTGAACATACGCATTCCTTCTTTCTTGTGTATGTTTTTGGAATCGCTAAATTAAAATCCATTGTCAGTTTGACTTTATAAGGTGAAGGCTAAGGTTATTTGAAGGTCAAATCTAGAAAGATCCTCAGATGCAGATGTAAAAATCTATATATCATGTTTTGGAAGTCGTTGAATTTATTGAACTAAGTGGATCTTATAATTTTGAAGTTGTCAATTGCATGTTCTCTCTCCCTCTTTCTTTACCATTCTCTCCACTCTCTCCTCTCCCATAAACACTAAGCCCACAAATATCTGAGTCATAAACCCCAAACCCTCCCACATCTACAAACCCTAACGTAACCCAAGCAATTGATGGCGCGGCGCGGGAAAAAGCGATAGGTGCGACGCAAGACGGGAGGGAGGGGGTCCTTCTTCTCTTCTTGCTCGCCAAGCAGCAACCACGTGCGCCAAGAGAGACACAATATTTTTGCGATACTCCGAGCGAGTTCAAGAGAACGAGCCTCTACCACAATAGTAAATTAACATACACTTCTAGCAAAAATTAAAAGAGCAAAAAAAATTTTAATTTTTTGGTAATTTTTGACGGGCTGTATCTCAGTGAAAAATGGTCATATCGAGACTTTAAGCTAAGCATTTTAAAGCTCTAGGATTCTATTTTCTAGATCTTTTAGCTAAAACTTTTTGAAAGCTACGGTTGTTAAATACTCTGGAATAATAACACAAAAAGAAAATTTTGCAAATTTTCTGCGATGTTTTTCTCGGTCTACGGGCTCAGGAAAATTTTTTTCAATTGAACCATCATACAGAGCTGATAGCCTGTTTAATTAGCTTTAATTTTCTTTTTTTAATTTTCCGCTACATTGATTTTTTTCGGAGATATTCGACTTTGAATGTAAAAGGATCCTTCTGTCTTTAACCATTGATATCTCAGCAACCAATGATCGGACACAAAATTGAAGGGCAGTATCGGTATTTGGGATAGATTTCCTCAAAAATACCATAGCGTTATTTAGCAAGGAAAATTTTTTTTCAACCCTTATATTTATTTGGAATAGGTTAAAAAGTGATTTTTTTTATTGTTTTGGAAAATCGACCGCATCTTTGCTAATATTGATAAAACTACTAATATTTTTTAAAATTCTTTTACCTCAATATATCCCCAATAGCTGTGCGAAGTTTCGGATCGATCTATTGCACGCTTTTTCCGGACCTATTTCATCTTATCAAAATTTCCAAAACAATGAAAAGAGCAAGATTTATGTTTTTTAAGAACCTTGTAATCATCTTAAAAATAAAAAAAATCAAGTTTTTTCGACTTTTCCCACAATTGCTCATTTCTCACTATTTGAATAAGGAAACAAAAAAAAATTTTTAAAATAGAAAATTTTTTGTAATGTAACGGGTATATTGGGGTAACACGTGCGAGATTCTCCCTTGCACGTACGCACTGCCGTCGGCCCCGGTTTGGGCCTGACAGGTCGCTAAATCCACCGATGCGGCCTCAAGTGTCGACGGACGTTAGCCGTCGGTGCAATGACACTCTCGTACAGTGCCGGTCCGTTGACAACGCAGGATCCTCCTCGGATCCTGCTTTCACTTACGTGTGCGAGGCCTTGCCCTAAGGCCCAACTACCGGTGCTGCTTTCACCGGGCTCGGCTGCTCAGTATGGGTGCCAACAGGCGGTTGGCACACCCGCGGAGGCGGCGGAAAAGGGAGCTAAGGAGGAAGGGAGACCAATAACGCGCACCCGTTATGCGCTTAAAACTTGTTTATTGCAAGAATCCTACAAAATATTTACAAAAGTGAATTATTTGTCGCGTAGAGACTTGATGACAAGGGTAGAAATTAGTATTGCTAAACGCGCAATACTAATTCGGTAGGTGCGCGCTGCGCATGCGCACCGTACCCTTATTTCTGCCGATCGCAATTAGTATTGCCTAACGCGCAATACTAATACGTTAGGCGCGCACTGCGCATGCGCGTTGTACTCTGCTCGCGCGGCTACACACACACACGTGTAGTCTATGGCTACGCGTAAGGAATAGCGGTCCCCTTTCTCGCCTCGCGTAATCTATGGACGAGCGAGAGAGAGCGGTTCCCTCACTTGCTACTCGCAGTCTATGACTGTACGAGCGAGAGCGGTTCTCTCGCTCGTCTACGCAGTCTATGATCTCACAAGTGAGAGTGGTTCTCTCACTCGTGCGTATAATCTATGATTGATCAAGTGAGATCAGTTATTTTACTCGCCGCTCGCACCAACAACGAACTGCAATAAATCAACGGGATCGCGCGCGTGCAAAATATCTATATATTCACGGATAACTAAGCTAAGAAAAGTGGCCACTTACCATTCTTTACTGCGAGGTTTGTCCTCTCGAATCTCAGCTTGAAAACGGCTCGGTGGAAAATTCTACTTTCTGACAGCGTGCGTTCAGCTCGGCGCTTGGAAAGAGAAAAGCTTCTCCTCTTCCCCCTCTCGCGTCGCGTCTCTCCACTTTTCCCGCATAGAGCAATCGATTCTTGATCGATAGCGCCGCGTGTAGTCACGCTGGGGACCCTACCTCGCACCGCATGGCAGGTGGCCTAACCTCGATAAGCCACCTGTCAGAAAAAAAAATTTTCAAAAAAATTTTTCTAAAATTATTTTTTAAGAAAAATTACTGATCCATATCTGAAATTCTCAATCCATTTTGTGTCTTAATTTTCAAATTGAAAATCAAATAAATTAAATATGAGTTGATACCCCCAAGGTATACCGAGTACTCGTTTTACGAAATTCCATGCATTGCAAGTCGTGCAGCTCATGACTCTTGTCCAGGAGGGGTACAATTATCAGGAGGTCGGCGATAGACTGGGTGTTAGTTCATCAGTCATGTATCGTGCCAACAACCGTTTCCTGGAAACTAATGGATTTTCAGAACGTACTGGACAAGATCGATACCGAGTAGCGACTCCTCGGGACGATCGGGCCATTGTTCGACGTGTTCGTCTAGAACCTTTCGTTCCTGAAAACTTTGTCGCGCAGCACTTCCCATATCGTCGACAGCAACAAAGACGACGGCCGCGAAACATTTCAAGGTCAACGGTTCGCAACCGTCTTCGTAAAGTTGGGGTGTGATCGAGAAGGGCTATTCGTGTGCCAATGTTAACACCTGCACATCGCAGAGCTCGATTAGCGTATGCTTATCAACACGTTAACTGGAACATGAGGCAATGGAGTAATGTCCTGTCTTCAGATGAGTCTCGGTCTTATCTGCATGGTAACGATAGAAGATCTCGAGTTTGGCGTCGTCAGGGAGAGCGTTTTTCGCAAAACTTTGTCCGTCCCATTGAAGCTTCCAACGGAGGATCAGTGATGGTTTGGCCTGGAGTTTCGCAGTTATGGCAAACTCGTTTAGTTATTATCCGCGAAAACATTAACGCTAGGCGCTACATTGACCAGATCTTGAGGCCTGTTTTCTTACTACGACGACGAAGCAGGCAAGGATTCATTTTAATGCAGGATAATGCTTGCCATCATACCGCGATCATTACTCGTCAATTTTTTGAGAGACATGACATAACGCTATTAAGGCATCCTGCAATGAGTCCTGATATCAATCCCATTGAGCACGTCTGGGATATCATGGGCCGTCGATTGCGGAAGGATTACCCAAATTTACACAATTTGGCTAATCACAATATAGCAGTGTATTGCTCCCTACATAAAATTTGTAGAGCTTGCGAAAATGATGTTAGTTTATCTTCACTGAGAAAACTCAGGAGATGTGGAAAATAACTTTTTTTTAATATACGGATAAAAAGCCAAGTAACCCAACTATTCTCGACACGCACACAACTAGAGGAATGTATATAAAAATTGATAAACAAAAAGAAGTAAATGTATCGAAGTTGCATTTTTTTTACAAAGACTTATGCTGATGCCTAACAAGCAAAAATCCCCACGATGTACTCCCAACCGAGTCTTCGAGTTAAGAGAAGAGCAAGCCCTTCAGGCAATCGTCTTTTAGTTTATGATCTCAAATCATCATTAATAAGTCATTTGAATTTTAACGTAAAAAGTCTTCGAAGTTTTTACTGGTTAGCCCAGAATACCTAGTCGAATAGCCCGGGATAATTAGTTGAATTTTACCAGTTGATTTTTAGTTTTCGAATAAATTGCGCCATGCTGCATAAACGTGTGGTATATGTTGTGAATCTGAGAAAATAGTTAATTGTATAATCCATTGTACATGAGTTGCAAACTGTAGAGAATATCGAATAACAGAGATTTATTGCAAATCATTGGAGTCGATTTCATAATTTCCGATTTTACTACTTTTAACACATACGGTGTGGATTTCAGAACCTAATAAAAAGCTGCAATTTTCAACTACAAGCCAAGTAAGATTTATAAAATTGAAATGTAAATACAAATAAGTTTACGAGGGCGGTTCAATAAGTACCCGTATTTGACGACACAGGGCATTCCTGAGGAAAGTTGGTATTATCATCGTGTGCTGCCATCTATCAAATGACGGTAAAACAAATTTCAGACTGATTGATAGGTTAGTTTGGATTTGGCAGCCATTCGAGTAAGACGTGTTTTGTGATTTTTGCTAAGATGGAAAAAGAGCAGTATCGTTCGGTAATTCGCTTTTTGTTTTTGGATGGAAAAAAATACGAGGAGATAAAAGCAAAGTTGGATGCTGTTTATGAAGACGCTTCGCCATCTATGATCACAGTTAGATATTGGTTCAAAGAATTTAAACGTGTACGAACATCCGTTTTTGATGAGGAGCGACCAGGACGCCCGGCAGACGTGGTTACCGAGGAAATCATTTAAAAAGTCTACGACATGATTCTCGCTGATCGACGAACGAAAGTGCGCAATGTAGCAGAGGCCTTAGGTGTGTCGACCGGAACGGCAATTAATAATTTACATGATAAGTTAGCGATGAAAAAATTGTCGGCCCAATGGGTGCCGCGATTGCTCACGGTAGACAACAAGCAGATGCGGCTGTTAACTTCAAAGCAGTGTTAGGAGCAATTAAAGCGAGATCCGAAGGAGTTTTTGCGTTAAGTTGTCACCGTTGATGAAATCTGGATTCATCATTACACACCAGAAACTAAGCAACAATAAAAACAATGGATTTCTCTCGGTGAATCTGCTCCAAAGAAGACGAAGACGGTCCCATCGGCCGAAAAGGCCATGACAACGATTTTTTCGGATGCGAACGGCGTTATTCTCGTGGATTTTTCAGAAAAAGGAAGAACGATCACTGGAGAATACTACAGAGAGTTATTGGACCGCTTCGACAAAAAATTGAAGGAGACACGACCGCATTTGGCGAAAAAGAAGGTGCTGTTTCACCATGATAACACACCATACCAAATATTCGGAACGAAATAGAACAACTTGATGCAACGAAAATTCAGAATGCTGTTGGTGTATTCTATTATCATTTGGCACATTGTCAACAAGTTAATGATGAACAATTTGAACACCTTGTCTTAACTGGCTAGGTATGATATCTCTTTGCCTTGACTGGCTGGATACCATATCTCCTTGCTTTTGCTTACTGAGTATGATATCTCTTTGCCTTAACGGGCTGGGTACATATCTCCACCTTTCCTCAAAGTCAAGGACAAGGTTGTACCCATGGTCATCATCAGGTTGCTAATTAAAATTAATTCGTTATTGTTTCGCATTACTGTAACCGCCTTTGGAATAGCTCCATTATTTCTAAATTTGACCCTCACCATGTTCATTCAAGGTTGAATTTTAAAAATGATTAAGGACATATTCGAATGTAAAATTTTCCGCTCTATTTATTTCCGGTATCAAAAATAGAGGTTCCCATTTAAAAAAATCATTTTGACTTTCAAATAACCTTGAAGGTCTGATTTAAGGTCGAAGCCAAGGTCACCGTCGGATAGCTAAGGAAATTTCTTAATAAGTTTGTATTGAAAGTTTTTCTCCAGGACAATTATTTTTTAAGTTATTCAGCTGTACTGGGACTTTTTGAACACGCTGTATATGAACACACATCAAACACAGAAGTAAGCTTGGCAAGATTTCGGAAAAGGTAGAAGGATATAGCGACGATTTCCCTATAGAAGGAGAAACATCGCGAAAATTATCATCAGTTACGAAAATGGCATCAAGCACGATTTAACTGAAGATCGAATATACCGAGGAGGCCATAAGCATCCTACAAGACGAGCTGAAGCAGACGGGGTTCATACTGTTCGACAAAATCGGATTCTAACATAAGGACGAGACGGACGAGACGGACGAGACGGACGACACGAATACAGAATAGGACATCAAAGAACAAAAGATAGAAGAGTATGTACCTAGCTCGGTTGTAAGCAAACCGATGCGGCCGAGAAAACTACGATCACCGCGACATAAGACAAGTAGCACGACCGGACCAACGCCGACGACATCGCCACCGAGATCGACACCGGTAGCAGCGATAGACGAAGTCATGTACAGAAAGATGTAGCCGATGACCCGCATCGCTAAGTCACCACCGCGAGAGGGGCTGTCGGACAAACCGCACCAGGTGACCTTTTTTCTACAAAGCGCTAGACGGACAAATCCTATGGTATGGAGATATTCTGGACGCGCGTGGGCAATAAGAACTACGCCCTCCGCATCAATAGAGGAACAGAGATAGTACGACACTGCACTATCCGGAAGGTGGGCGTCAAGCTTATCACACACACGAACATTCACGCATCATTTTATTTTATTATTCGCAGACACATAAAATATAATTAAAAATTTAGTTTTAACACACACACACGAACATTTAAACATCGTTTTATTATAGATTTATCGCTAAACACGCATAAACAGTTTCTCGCACACACCCACGCACGTTTCGGAGTAAAAAATTTGGCCCCAAGTTTTTCGCTTGTTCGAAAGGGGAAGAAATGACGAACATTTCGTCAAGCACATAAATGCACATAACAAGAGCGCCAATCATGAACACGATAGCGTTAAGAGTAAGCCTCTCCAGGCGCTTTGAGACACTCCTTGAAACAAAACGACGCAAGTAAGACTCACTCTTCGTGTGGCAGGCGCTTCTGTCGTTCGAGAGAGGGTATCTCATAAAACCTTGAGGCAAATTTCCATGCGCTCTTGGAGATTATCAATAGAGTTTCGCGCGTATACTACAGACTAGTCGGCGGGAAAACCTATCAATTCCAAAAATGGCCGCGTAAACGCTAAAAATTGATTTCGATACTACGAGGGGCTCCTCGTATGCCGAAATACACATTTACGATTACACGCACACAACGCATTCAAGTCAACACGCGACATACCAACAATGAAATTCAAAGCGAATATAAATTCAAAAGCTCACATATTGTATCTCTGATATACACAGTGTGTCCCATGGAAAACGGAACTTTTTCAAAACATCGATTTATATTGGCGCCACCTATTGGTGGATGTTAGCAATGTAAAGGTCCATTCTTAACTGACATCCTGTCAAAATTGTATGACATTTGGTTCAATGGAAACCAAAATATCGCGCTCAAAGTGACAGTATGTTTGTGGCATCGGTAGAAAAATGAACTTCGAACAAAGAGCAAATATTAAGTGTTGTTTTAAACTCGGTAAATCCTTTACTAAGACGCATAATTTGCTGAAACAAGTTTATGGCGATAATTTTCTATCCCGTACCAGAGTGCATGAGAGGTATAAGCGGTTCCAGGAAGGTCGTGAAGACATTCAGGACGACGAACATCCAGGTCCTTTAAAAACCGTGGTTACTCAAAGTAACATTGAAAAAGTGCGTGAATTTATAAAAAATGAGCCAAAATCTTCATCGCGATACATGGAAATGGAATTGAATATGTCCAAAAATTCAATTCATCGTATTTTGACCGATCATTTGAATCTACGGAAGGTGTGTGCACGCTTTGTTCCATACAAATTGACCGACTACGAAAAATTGCTGCGAACTCAACATTGTAAGGATTTGATTAAAGAGTCAAAAAAGGACCCTCACTTGAAATATTCAATTGTGACTGGTGACGAGACATGGTGTTTTCAATATGATCCCGAAACCAAGCGTCAAAGTGCTGAATGGAAGCACCCAACCGAGCCCAATCCAAAAAAAAGTCGTCTTGAAAAGTCAAAAGTGAAGACAATGTTGATTTGTTTCTACGATTCGGAGGGTATTATTCATCATGAATTCGTTCCACCTGGTCAAACGATTACTGCTGTGTTTTATCTTGGTGTTATGAAGCGTTTGCTCAGCCGTATTCGTCGTGTGCGGCCACAATACCGTGAAAAAGGGAGCTGGCGTTTGTTGCATGATAATGCTTCGTCTCATCGATCGATTTGAATTATTGGACCGTTGTTCTCGATTCATGAGGTCGTGCGTTATCATGAAGCAGTATCACTCCATCCCTGTTGACAAGCCTAGGTTGTTGGACTATCAATTTCTGATGCATTTCATCCAGTTGAGCACAGTATTTCTCAGCATTGATGGTTTCGCCAGGTTGCTGGAACGAATAGTGGATAACTCCAGCTACAGACCACCAAACAGTTACCTTTATTTTCTTTGGATGAAGGCTTGGTTTTGGCATATGTCTTGGCGCTTCATCGGCATCTAGCCATTGGGCCGATCGATTGCGACGATTATCGTATAAAATTCACTTTTCATCGCAGGTCACAATTCGGTGCAAGAACGGTTCCTTTTTGTTGCGGGAGAGAAGAGAACTTGAAATCTCCATTCGACACGTCATGTTTTGCTCGGTAAGATCATGCGGAACCCATTTGTCAAGCTTTTTCACTTTTCCAAGTTGTTGCAAGTGGCGGCAAGCTGTCGACTTATGAACGCCTAATTTTTTGGCAAGATTCCTTATGGTTTGGCGAGGGTCAAACTTTACTAATGCACGCAGCTCGTCGTTATCGATCGATGGTCCTGGATGTCCACGTGGCTCATTTCCAAGGTCCATATCTCTGGATCGAAATTTTTCGAACCACCGCCGAGTGGTTCGTTCGCTAACTGTATCAGGCCCAAATGCGCTGTTGATATTCCTCGTTGCTTCCGTTAAGTTGTGCTCTAATTTAAATTCGTATAGTAAAAGTAGCCGTTTTTGATTCTTTTCCATGTTCACTTCCATCTTCTCTTATTGTTTTTACGATCACTATGAAGTGCAAAACAGAAATGACTCCATAAACCAAGGTAGCAGTATTTATACTTCAATATGTCATATCATTTGCGCCGCCTTTCGCCAACATAATACACTAAAATTGCAGCCAACTTTATGTCATTGCTAAATCGGCCATTTCATCTGCAGCAACCTAATAAGTAAAAAGTGAATATCCTAAACAAAGCGTTACGTGTATGTGTATTTAATAAAGCGTTATGTGTACTTATAAAATATTTTTCATGAAAATTGATGTACTATATTCTCATACATTAGAAATAATTTATTACTTTTGAATTTTTTATATTTAATATATTTTGTGTGAAAGTAGTCGAATTCCGTGCAGTGCATTACGGTGTAGTAAGGCGACAAGAAAAAAAATTAAATTTCAGTTAAAAATGATAAAGAAGAAAAATTCAAATTCATAAATATATAATGCTTTGTAATTTGAAAGAACTTTATAAAATTTTTCCAAAAAAATATCACGATCTACAAATTAGATTTTCATCATTAGCAGCTTTATGTCTAAAGTATTGTGTATTTGCTGATGAATGTGGTACTCACATCGTTTGAAATTTAATACTTCAAAATATGAAGCTCAGGAGTTCAGGTAAGTTAAATGATAAACTAAGAAGTTAGATAACTATTGTGACGAAGGCAACACGTCGTAGCTGATTTAACTACGTGCGCCCTGTGTGCCTTGCACAAAAATAATATTATAATTAAACTATGCTTCAATCTCTTTCACTCTCTCTTTCTCTCTCTGTCGCTCTCTATGACTCGATGTTATGCAGGCCGGCCGCCTGCGACTGTCCCTTCAGCCAATGGAGGCCTATCGTTTCTCCCAGGGCAGGTAAGTTTCAATCCCTCGCCACTCTAACCGCGAACCCACTAACACACTCTTTGGCTTTCTCAATTTATATTACAGTCGAGAGTGGGTGAGAGTGAGCAAAGAAGAGTGAGAGAGAGCGAGAGAGAGGTAGATAAATAGATAGATATTGAGTTTATTCATACTGATGTACAAAATTGTATATGTATAATAATACTGATATGGAAAAGAGAAAGTCAACATAATAAAAAAGATAAGTAAAAATATTACTAAAAACGTGAGTCAAAATATTGCTCATGTGACATCACAGTCATCAAATTAAATAATACTGTGTAGTACAGTAAGTTGAATACGTAAATCAGGGATATCATAGATATTCGAAATACAAATAAAATATATTCGAGCTGATACATATTATTCATTACAATGAAAAAATTAAAAGAATTGTCGCAATACATAAAAATGATATTAAATTTATCGCAATATAATAAAAATAATAAATAATAAGATCGCAAGAAAATAAATAGATCTAAATGATCAATAAATAAAATAATGCAGTCACCCATCAAACACATCCATTCTGTCTCAGTCATCCATTAAATACGAGGGCGGTCCGATAAGTACTTAGCCTCTCCGCCCAATGGTGCCACTATCGCAGGATTATCGTGTAGAAAAATGGAGAAAGAGCAATATCGTCGGTAATTCGATTCTTGTTTTTGGAAGGAAAATTGAGCAGCGAAATCAAAGAGCGCTTGGATGCTGTGTACGGTGACTCTGCTTCTGCGATAGCGACCATAAAAAATTGGTTTAACGAATTTCAACGTGGTCGCACGTCGGTTTTTGATGAGCCACGATCTCGTATTGGCAGACCGCCGATTGAAGGTGCGCGAGATAGCTGAGACAGTAGGCATCTCGAAAGACCGCGTAGGTCATATCCTGCATGCAATTTTGGGCATGAGAAAGCTGTCGGCGCGATGGATGCCACATTTGCTCACTCTGGACAACAAGCGCAACCGTAAGACCACTTCAGAGCAGTGTTTGACGCTGTTTAAGCGCAATCTAAAAGAGTTTCTGCGTCGTTTCGTGACCGTCGACGAAACATGGGTCCACTGGTACACACCAAAGACCAAAGAACAGTCGAGACAGTAGACTTCACCCGGCGAACGTGCTCCGAAGAAGGCGAAGACTGCCCTATCGGCCGGAAAGGTGATTGCCACCGTATTCTGGGATTCACAAGGTGTGATCTGCATCGACTACCTGGAGAAGGGCAAAACGGTCACAGGGCTCTACTAAGCCAAATTATTGGGCCGATTCAACGCCGAAATGCAGAAAAAGGCCCTATTTGGCGAAGAAAAAAGTGCTCTTGCACCATGACAATGCACTAACTCACACCTCCGCCGTCGCCACGGCCAAATTAGTCGAATTAAGCTACGAAATGCTACTCCATCCACCGCATTCTCCAGATTTGGTCCCGTGCGACTTCTTTTTGTTTCCAAACTTGAAAAAGTCTCTCGCTGGGCAGAAATTTGAGTCGAATGAGGAGGTCATCGCCGCCACGGACGCCTACTTTGCAGACGTCGAGAAAACGTATTTTTCAGACGGGTTAAAGAAGTTGGAGCATCGCTGGGTCAAGTGTATCGAGTTAAGAGGAGACTATGTTGAGAAATAAATCGCCACTTTTCCAAAATTTTCATTTTTCTTTTGTAGGCTAAGTACTTATCGGACCGCCCTCGTATACTCATACTCTTAAAACTAAGTGCATATGGAACTAGAAAAAATAAATTTACATAAGTATAATATTGTGTTCAATCAATTTCAAGTAAGAGTCTTATAATTGCCAGCTTAAACCTACTGAGATACGAAAGATTACGTTTCTCAATAGGTATAGAGTTCCATAAATGTACACCTTGAACTCGGAACGAACGTTTTCCGGTCTCAGATCGCAATAGAGGAGCAACGAGTTCCCTTGTCTCCCCCTTGACAGAGCCGCTGAGTACACATCTGGAGAAAAAACTCTCCAATCTGGCACATGCATGCGCATAATTATGTACATGAGTACTGCTATAAAATAAGATGTTCTTGTTTCAATGCGCATCCATCCCAAGGAAGCTCTGTGAGGAGAGACATAATCTTCCTGCCTAAGACCCTTAAATCGCACACAGGAGTTCAGTAGCATCTGAAGTCAGTTATGAAGTTCTCAAGAGGCGTTAAACATGGCTACCGAGCAATAGTCTAGATAAGGAAAAAGCAGAGCCTTATTAAGCCGGTTTCTTAGCTCTTCTGGAGTGTACTTCCAAAAGAAGTGCAAACTATAGAAGACTGTTAAATTTTTTGGTTAACTGATCTACGTGTGAAGCCCAAGATAATTTAGAATTTAATATCATACCTAAGATAGAAACCGATTCAAAGAACGGAATGCTTAAATCACCCAATTCTATAGAAGGTTACCCTACATAATGACCATTTACAAATTTCTAACGACCAAAGCGAATAGCTTTAGTTTTAGTTGAATTAAACTTTAGCGAAGCCCCCGTGGCCCAACTCGGATCCCTGTAGCACTCTTTTTTCTCACAATTCCTTTCAGGTTGTATTATTGTTGAGAGTTTCAAAAAGTTTATTTTGGTTATATGCAACCCTCGTACTCTCGGTTCTGTTACCTGCCTGTCTTCTATGTTCTAAAAATTCATTTAAAAATGGTAGTATCTTATGTACGTGTCGCCAGTATAGAGCATCTCGTTTTCTATATAATCGAGCAAGCTCTGCGTCGACCCATGAAAACCTTCCCCTTTTTCTGGTAATTTTTTGAAAGGAACCAATTCATCTATTGCGGATATTAGGTTCTCACAGAGACATGATAGAAAATAATTAAGAGTATTAGGTGCTATATTTTTAAAGTTACAGTAAGTGAATAGACTACTAAAAGCTAAATCACTATAATAAGAAATAATGACTGTAATTATGTTGTAATTGCTGTGATAGGGCGCCGGTAGGATGTGTTTGTCTGTAACGTTCTTACAGTCATCTACAAAAATTAAATAACGAAAAATACGAGATGTGGGGGTGATATGCATGAAACCATGTTGGACCAACTGCAAAAAGAGTTTGACAGATAATTTGCGAACAACTTTCATATCATACCCGCTCTAAGAAGATTGGCATTCGAATCACTCATTATAAATTTATGACTGTAGTCAGGACAGAAGATCCGAAGGCTGCTGATAAAGTTATCATCTTCTGAAAACGATTTTTCGGGTCGTCTGTAGATGACAGCCTTAAAGATCGAAGGGGATTTACTATGTTACACAATGCCAGAATGTATTCAGATATACCCGGTTTGCTTGACTGGGTGCTAGATGTGCAAACGATTTTCGATTTAAAGCAATTTTTAACAGGCAGTAAAACTTTGCCACCGTTGATATCACGATCCTGTCTAAAAATTCTGTTACTTTGGATTTGAATGATATCATAGAGATATTTCTCGTCCATAATTTTTTGGTATACCATTTTTGAGGTTCTAAGGGACCATTTAAAAAAAAAAAAACGATTTTTTAAAAATCCTAGAGTGGCTTAAGGCCTTAAGGAAGCCCGCTCGCAGCTCCTTTTTGACACCCTTTTTCTATCCAGTAGCGCCATTGCCTAGTCATTCTGTTTGCTTACTGCTACCTACATTATTGTCATTAATACTCTTTTTCTTTAATTTGTTTTATTGGTTTTGTTTTTTATTTTTTGTATCAAAATTTTTATTTGTATGTTTTGTTTTAGAGTTAGTTTCCTTATTATTGACAGTAGCTGTGTTAGCGGAAGAAAATTGCGTAGAGCTATTTTCTGACTTTATAATACTAGTATTGTGTCTCTCAGTGTTGGTATTTGACGAAAAGTATAATAATTGTAGACCAGCAATGAAGGTGTGAAAATGTGCTCTATCACCATCACTCTTCTAGACGAGGAATCTACCTTTACGATGCCATGAGTACTTGAAGCTGAGTTTCTTTACGTGTTGCTTTATTTGAATAAACTTATTATATTTGCATTGCTTAAGATATTTATTTATTCAAATTTAAGAATAAGAATTGGTAGAGCCCTTATCATGAAAAAGGAGACTAAGATCGCTCACATTTAACGTTGTGAATTTGTGTTTGGTCGATATAATTTGACCAACAAGGTCACTACTGAAGAGTGTAACTAACAAAAAAGAGGTACCTCTTGAACTGTCTCAATTTTTCCTCACAAGATTGCATCGGTAGATATGATGTCAAGTGTAATGGAAAGCGACACCGCAAGAAGAACAGCGTAAGCATAATCTCTAAAAGTAATGTTGGCTGCTTGACAGTCAATTCAGCTCGAGATCACAGATCGATATGATTGTGGCTAGAATAATGATTACTTTTCACGCACTAAACAGTGTTCGTGTTATGAGTGGTGTGAAGTATGATTGGAGGTGCATTCGCAAAAGTGCTTATACTTCCATTAGTCGAAGCTTGTACTTCATCGTCATGATAAGTGTTTTGTCAATTTGCGTGAAGTCAGAGATAGTCTATGCCACGGTTGCCACACCCAAAGTTAATTCACGAAGGTTATTTTGTATGCTGTTAAATTCAGCGTTAAATTGCTGCAGAAGATGAGAGGGTTAATTTTTAATGGTATCAGTTATATACTTTTTTCTATTTCCAAAAGTTTACTATCAAAACGTCCGACAAGAACTTTTCAAGATTTGTTACTCTCTCATTCAGTTCGATAATGCTCTTCACGAGACTTGACTGGTCGTCTCAAAGCTCAGTTGATAAGCTGTGTTTTATTTCTACATTGGAGTAGCAGTATTGTTAAGACTGTTAATATTGGGTTGTTTGATAATTAATGTCGCTTTTTTCTCATAGATGGTGTAAACTCTATATTTCATGTAGTAGCGGTTGCGTGGCGTATATTATTATATACTATTATAAAGGTTGGACTGTACACTACCTTCTGTCAAAAACTGAGCGTCATTAATAAATAACAAGTTGGTTAAACATAAGGTTAAAAATGGACAATCAAAGTGAGCATTATCGGCATATTTTATTGTTTTACTTCCGAAAGGGCAAAAATGCGGTGCAAGCTCGGAAGAAATTGTGTAAAGTTTATGGTGAGGACTGCCTTACTGAACGCCAGTGTCAGTGTTTGTTTGTTCGCTTTCGTTCTGAAAATTTTAATGTGCAAGATGCACCACATACTGGCCGTCCAACCACTACTGATGACAAAATGAAGGCGTTAATCAAAACTAACTGACATATGACAACTCGAGAGATAGCAGAGAAGCTCGGCATATCGGATTCAACCGTTTACTTGCACTTACAATAGCTTGGTTACGTAAACAAACTAGACGTTTGGATTCCTCACTAATTGAAGGAAATCCACCTCACCAAACGCATTAACATATGCGACTCTTTGCTGAATCGTAACGAAAACGACACATTTCTAAAAAGAATCATAACGGGTGACGAAACATGGATTGTGTACAATAATGTAGTCCAAACACGATCATGGATCAAGCAAGATAAGCCCCCACAATCGACATCCAAAGCCAATATTCACCAAAAGAAGATTATGCTGTCCGTGTGGTAGGATTACAAGGGTAAAGTCTACCAGGCTGTTCAATAAGTTTTGCGGTTCAATAAGAAAAACACAATTTTATGGTTTGAAATACACTTTGTTATTTAGTATAGTCTCCCTGAACATCAATACACTTGTTTCAACGAGATTCCAATTTCTGGATTCCATCCCTGAAGTGAGAATCTGAAAGGGCTGCAAAATACGCTTCCACATCTGTTATGACCTCATCAATTGATGAAAAACGCTTTCCATGCATGAATTTTTTTAGGTCTGGAAATAGATGGAAGTTGCTAGGGGCCAAATCTGGTGAATACGGTGGATGCTCCAACAATTCGAACTTTAATTCATAGATTTTAGCAATTGTCAAAATGCTCTTGTGATACGGTACATTGTCCTGATGAAAAAAGATTTTTTTCTGCGAACCAGGTCTTTTTTCACGAATTTTTTCCTTCAGCTGGTCTAAAAGGTTACAAATATATTCAAAATTTGTTTTACCAGTTTGCAAGTAATCCGCAAACGAAATTCCTTTCACATCTTAAAAAACTGATGCTAACACCTTCTTGGCCAATTTCTGGACCCGAACTCGTTTCATAGCCAAAGAACCACGTTCACACCACTCTTCAGCCTCTTGTTTTGATTCAGGATCATGGTGATAGACCCAAGTCTCATCCATAGTGATGAATTGATGCACAAAATCCACTTTATCCTTGCGAAAACGCTCTAAATGTTGCTGAGAAAGTCGCATTCGAATGTGTTTTTGTTCCATTATTAGCGAATGTGGCACTCATTGTGCACACAGCTTTCTGAAACCCAATACTTCAGTCAAAATATTGCTTACACTGCCCAATGAGATGCCTAGGGCTTCTACTAAATCACTTTCAGTTACTCGACGATTTTCCAATACAATATCCTGTATTTTTTCTACGATTTCTGGTGTTGTTGCTGTTTTTGGACGTCCTTGACGTGAAAGTCCTTATACACTTTCAACATTCGTTCATAAATTTCCTTTGCTTTTAAACCTTCCAAAAATAAAAATTGAATCACTACACGATACTTGATTTTTTCCATTGTAAAAAAATACTGTGATACGTCGATACTAAATGGCTTGTAAACAAAGAATGAATTGATAGATTAAAATGAAACTTCACATACGTTCATATGAAGAGTGTACCAACATAACAAAACAATTTAGGCTAGAAGCAACACCCTCTCTTATCGAACCGCAAAACTTATTGAACAGCCTGGTACTTTGAGCTGCTCCCAAGAAACCAAACTATTAATACGAATGTCTACTGTTGTCAACTATCGAAATTGATCGAAGCAATCAAGAAAAAACGCCCTGAACTGGCCAATCGCAGAGGTGTGATGTTCCATCATGATAACGCTAGACCTCACACCTCTTTAATAACCCGTCAAAAATTAATGGAGCTCAATTGGGAACTGATGCTACATCCACCCTATAGCCCTGACTTAGCACCATCAGACTATCATTTGTTTCGCTCCCTTAAAAATCATTTGAATGGTAAAACTTTCGATTTCGATCAGGCTATTACAAATGAGTTGAACCAGTTCTTTGCGTCTAAAAACCAAAGCTTCTTCAAACATGGAATTTTTTAACTTATCGCAAGATGGCAAAAGGTCATCCAACAAAACGGTCAATATATCATTGATTAATGTTTGTTGTTAATATAAATAAATTCACTTTGAAAAACATGAAAAAAAACGACATTAATTATCGAACAACCTTATAATTAAGACAAAATGTTGCTCTAAGTTAGTTATTTTATTTATTCGATCGCGTAAGTCATTCAGTCTGTTCATTATTGATATTCCAGAGTCAGAAACAGCAGTACCAGTATTTTAGGGTGAGAATAAGGAAGATCCGTGTGTGTGGCCTCTGTGGAAATACTCTTGCTCTGCGTCAATACAAATAAATGCGAAGTAACAGGAGTTGAGACTTATAAAGGCGCTTTACTATTCGCTGAGGCACTGAAACTATCACTGACCGCTGTCGAGTTACCACTTACAATTAGTCAATTAATTATTTCATAGCATGTCATATACAGGATATCTCATTTTAATCGCCCCTCGCGAATAAACCTCGTAAATAAATGGAAACCCCTACTCTTGACCCCGGAAATAAAAAGAGCGGAAAATTTCACGTCCGAATACGACTATGACCTTGACTATAACCTTTAAGTTCATTCAAAGGCCAACAAGTTTTTTCAAAGAGAAGACCCTACCTTTAAACGTGGAGATAGAAGGAGTGAAACATTTTACGACGGCTTATGATCTTGACCTTGACCTTGAGGACAAAGACATATTAACCATTAAATGACACACCTCCAAATAATAACATAAATGCCATTTGGGATCCAAAGGACCCCAGCATCTATAAAGTGCTGTACAATGTTTACTATTTAATATTGTTTTAAAATTTTTTTGCACGTTCCTAAATAGTTATTTTAAAGAGTAAATCAATATATAAAGTTATATTTTAATTTTAACACCAAGAAAAAAAAAAAATTCAAAAAAAAAAGGAAAATTTGCGATTTTTACAAAAATATGCATAACTTTTTCAGTTTTTAATATTTTTGACTAAAAATTAAAATTTGAACGTATAAAGTTTCTTCCGTATAAAGTTTTTTTGTCGTATAAAGTTTTGAACGTATAAAGCTTCTCTTTCAGATAAATGTAAGTGTATAAGCCAAGTTTTAAAAAAAGGTATTTATGTCAAGGAAAAACTGGGAAAAAACGTGCTTTACAATGATACATCAAATATGCATGTAATAACTATTCCATTTATGGTAAGTCCAACTGGTTCAAAAAATATTATTTATGCAAAATTTAATCAAAACATGATACAATTATAAAAAAAATTAATTTTGAAGAACATCCAGATCCATGTATAGGTTCTGTTACTTTTCTAAAGTAATATTCTGGTATAGTTGCTTCTGGGAGTTTATCTGGAAGTATTATTTTGCCCAAGCATGGAATTGCAAAATACGAGTAACTGGTTAAAGCATCATTAAGCGGGATAAGCTTATTGCCGTACTTATCCAGCTTGGCTTTCATGTACATTCGAAACGGACACCGCCCACGAGAACTTAAAAGTTGTTCATCAGCAGTAAACATGTCGGACATATTGTAACAATTTTGGCAATTCGTAATAAATTTAATCTAAAGTTCTTTAATAGGCGCAAATTTATCACTTCAATCTCTAGTTGCCTTATCATCAAATCGTAAGCACATACTAAGGAATGTGAATCTGTTTCTTGAAGAAGCGCAGCGGTACATCGTCAAGCCATACTCATTTCTCCAAAGATCCTGAATGTCAACGTTCCACGATTTCCATGCTTCTGCATAATATAATAATCCAACAAACGCTTTTATTTCAATAAAATCTGTATAATAATG